>CAMZMU010000038.1:47186768-47533087 GCA_947311845.1 Poa pratensis
ACGACTGACGATGGCAACGACGGTGACAACGGAGATGCAGCTGGTGGCTTGAGGTACGGCGACCTCGGCGGACCAAGTCGTGCCATGGCGTGACTAGTCGTGTTCCACGAGGTTCTGCACGAAAGGACTAGAAGTAAGAAGAGGGAAATTCTCCTAAAACTTGAATTTGTGAAGGAATACTGTAAGATTTAGTGGTCTTTTTTATAGATATCTCCTTCTAAAGAAGGGCTTTTCAATAAATGGATTGAGTGAATGGGGCTTGCGTGGAAAACGACAAAGTGTAACATCAATGGGGAGTATTTCAAAACTTTCAAACGTCCAAGGCAGGGTGAACTGTTGCTTCCTCTCTTATTTTTAACATTGTCGAGGATACTTTTTTTAGAAGAAATTGTCGAGGATACTTGTGTGATATTATATCTGCCGCAGAGGCGAGTTGCCACTTCCTAGGTTTAGTACACCATTATGGACTACTATATCATTGAGTATACAAATGAACTCAGCCACAAAAGTGTTGGTTAATCCACAAGAGTGTTAACCCCTCATAACAAACTGAAGATTGATAATTGAAACAGGGAACTCACAAGTAAATCTGAAGACTAAAATCTAAAAATGAACTCACAAGGTATTATTCCGGAGGTCACGCTGCATATTCAAAGAAACTCCTCATAATTTTCAAATCAAATTAGATTCATACAACACAAACTGAAACATCAAAGTAGTCCATTTCATTGCCTGCTAATGTCAGGCAAATAATCATCTGCAATAGAGAGACTAGAGAAAGAACACACAATAGTCTACTCTCTCCAACTCAAACTACTCCATTAGCATCGGCATCAGCATCGGCTTCGGGCCATATGCCAACCTCGGAGTACCCATCATTCGTGGCGCACGCCCTGAACATTCCTGACGTGTTGTACGCCATGGTAACCTCCCCAGCGGCCGACACGGCCACCAGCCCCACGTCGCCGCGGGGACGCGTGCCACGACGCGCTCGGCAGCCTCTTTCAGCGGAGGCCTTGGTCCACCAGGGCAGCCACGTCGCGCGCCACGGTGTGCCGGATTATGGACTCGCCCTTGCCCGTGGCGGACACCGCGCAGAGAGGGTTGGCGTAGGTGCCGGCGCCGATGACCGGGGTGTCCCCGATCCTGCCAACCATCTTGTTCACCAGCCCGCCCGTGGAGGTTGCTGTCGCCAGGTTGCCGGAGGAGTCGATGGCCACGCATCCCACCGTGCCGATCCGGCTGTTGTCGTCAGTACTGGGAGGTTGGTCTTTCATTGGCGGGGTGTAATCGATCTGAGATTGCAGGAATCAACTGTGTTAACTAGTGATCATGGTGAACCAGTAATGAACTGATTTCATCTGACTAATAAAAAGTGTGAAATCTAACAATTCTGATTTGGTTCTTATAAAGCAAACAGAATACTGAATCATTGTGAACAAGGAATGATCTGATTGAGTCGATGTGTTGACTTCGATGCTATTGTTCTGAACTTTTATTCCTTGGATTTATTCTTTCAGATTGAAAACATACATGATATAATTCATAGAGGTATGACATGTTAGAATATGTGTACGTGTACAACTAAAGATAGACTAGAAATCTACATCTTGTACTCCAAGTCATGGGCTTCTTGCCTCCCAAGTTTGTACCTCCTTATATACCCTCGCGAGGGTAAGATCAAAAAACAAAAAAATATTAGGGTTCCACAAATTTCTATATGACAGTCCATATGAAAATACATGATGTTCTACTTCTACAATTAAACGGCAGTAACACATGATCAATTTGTTATTACGAAAATCTGACTAATTGCACTTTCACCATGCATGTTGTATACGGCTCGTTCGAGTGTCCAAACAATATGAAATAACAACCATGGATATATGAATTAGGCTACATCTTATGCACCTGCATAATTTTGTCCCAATATATGACCATTTGTGGCCTCACTTAGTCCTTTTCTTTTCTGCTGAGGTAAAAATAGTCTCTCTTTTTTTAACTAAAAAATAGTCTTCTTTTCACAGGTGAGGGAATATTCCTACACCAAACCTATAGTATATGTCTATGATATTCCCCCCAAATTTTAAAATACTTGGAATGGCCGCCACATGCAACATTAATAAAAATGGACCTAAGGTTTGTTCAGGTCATGTGCAAAGTGAGCCAGTTGAGCCTGAACATACAGAGGATATGATATCAATCGCGTAGCAGTCACCGGCCAATTGCGTGGTAATACAAGACAAGCAAGCAGTGACAGTATACCTGCACCCGGTTGGCCTCTTTCGCTTGTCTGAGCCTCTCAATATTTTCCTCTGTAATGAAGTGGCTTGGATCCTTAGTCTCCACACCCTGACAAGTTACCGGATGATTTCAGATGAACTGTATGATAAATTCTTCTTAATTTGGATGAACAACTTGTTTAGGTACGAATAAAACTAGTTTCATACAAACAGGCAAGAACACACTAGGGAATACCTGCTCTCTTGCAAAGGCCTCGGCGCCATGGAAGGCGAGGTAGATGTGAGGCGTCTTCTCCATGACGAGCCTGGCGAGGGAGACGGGGTTGACGACGGTGGAGAGTCCCGAGACGGCGCCGCAGCGCATGGTTCCGTCCATCACGGCGGCCTCCATCTCCACCGTGCCGTCGCTCGTCAGCACGGACCCCTTCCCGGCGTTGAAGTGCGGGCAGTTCTCCAGCTCCCTCACCTGTGAACGAACGTAGGGCGTCGAGCTCGGAGTAGAAGATTTAGAAAGATCGAAGCGGTGACTGGCGATCAGCAAAAAGGGAGGAATGGAGGGAGGTATATACGTACGACGAGCTCGACGACGTCGAGGGCGGCCGGCCGGCCTGGAGCGCGGCGACGGCGAGGTCAAGGGAGCGGCGGAGCGTGGCCAGGCGAGGCTCCCTGCGCTCGGGCGGCAGCGAGCGCGGGATGTCCCCGGCGCCGCCGTGCAGCGCGATCGCCCAACCCATGGATCGATTGCCGATTCAACAGCCGACGCTGCGGGCACTGGCCGTCGAGCCGCCTGCTGCGCCGTTGCTAATGGAACTGAACTGAGTCTGAGCACACGGGACACGGCCGTCATATATAAACGCTGCCTGCGTCAGCCGTTGCGCAACAACCGAACCACTCCTGACTCGTGTGCGAGTGCGCGACACAAGGCAACAATCAAACAAACCCACCCATCGATTGATCGATCGTGAAAGGAAAAGACAACCGGCCGGTACACGTACGTCAGCTGCGGCGCTGGATGGCATATGGGCAACTGCTGCTGCGCTTTTCGATCGGCAATGGTGGGATGGACTCACGAGCACTTGCCAACGAAAATGGCGTTCGACACGTGTCAGCGGACTTGTGCTGGAGAATTAGCGCCTACTCACTCTGTTTTTAGAAGAAAGAAAAAATATAAAGATCAGATTATAAAATTAATAAAGTCAAGTCGGCCAGGGTGTTGTGAAGATCCTCTTACAAAGCAACCAAAGTCAGCTAAAAAAGGGCTACACTACATCGAGCACCAAATCTTACTATATATAAAAGGGGGAAGAAACCGTGGCCTCTCAGCCCTCCACGTTGCCGGCGTCCGCTGGCCGTCCGATCGAGCCACGTCGCCCTCCCCACTGGGTACTGTACCTAGCTACAGTACCGGGTAATTTCTACCAATGGGGTGGCGACGCGTGGCCCCGGACCCCGGCCGGTCACCCCGGATCCAGCCGGTGAACCCCCGCGCACGAATTTTTGCGCGGCCAATTTGCGAAACACCCCTTCTGAAGGACCTATTTGCAAATTAGAACAAGTCCAGGGTCCAACGAGCAAAAGTACCGGCAGACCTCCCCCTCGCTCTCTCTCTCTCCCCGCGCGGCCGCGGTTCGCCGCCGCCGTCGCCGCGCCGCCCCACCGCTCCGGCGCTCCCCGCTCAGATCGGAGCGCACGGCGAGGTGCGCCGCCGCTGCCTCCACCTCCTCGCATACGCTCGCTGCCGGGACGTCGCGATACTGCCAGAATCGACGCCGCCGCAACCGCCGTCGTCCGCCGCGTCCACGCGCTGCCCCGGCCGCTCCGACGACCAAACGGCGGCGCCGCCGCCGCGTGCGGATGCGCCGCATCCAGGCGCGTCGAACGCTGCTGACGTCACAGTGGGCCCAGTATGTCAGTTTTTTTCCAATTTTTTCTTTTTGAAAATAGCCCACGTTATTCATGTAATTTTGAAAAAAAATCTAAATAGTGCAAACCAATAATTTCACATATGCCCACAACAAAAAATGACAAATATGTCAAAGTGGTCACATAAAAACATATATGCACGACGAATATTCAACTTTCAAATTTCCATGTGCCTTCCGAATTTGTGTATTTCGTAGACGTCCAAAGGAATTCAAACGCGCTAAGCTATTCAAACTGGATGACTTCCGAATTTGAACGATTTTCGAAATGCGTCCAATCTTAAAACATAAGCCTCAGTTGCATTTCATTAATACCCGAATCTGCGCAATTTTTAGATGCGCACACTTTCAAAATTAAATTTAATGCGTCGACAAAATATGGCAAATACGTCAACATGGACACAAAAAAAAAACACCTACCTACAACATATGATAAAATATCATGTTTGAATAATTCAAAATTTCAGACGATTTTCAAATCTGCGCACCTAATAAACGCAAAAAGAATTCAAACACAATAAACGTGTCAACATAACCACACAAAAAAAACGTTCTTAAAACGTAAAACCAACTACATGTGTAAAAGAAAGCAAACACATTTGAGAAATTCAAATTTCCAAAACATTTGCAAAAAATTACGAAGGAAAGAAAACCATACCGGAGCTTTCCAATCCAAATTTTCAAATTTAATCCCTCCAAAAAAAACTAAAATTATTTCAAGTCCACGGGCGCGGAGGCCGCGCTTATTCCCCTAGTTGTTGTGTAAAACAAACAGCCAGTCAAAAGGTAGAGTCGAACCACCATACTTCGCACGGAGCTTGACATCGGAGAGAAAACCATGAGACGAAAGCTGGAGCCTGAAGTAGACGTTGAACACAAGAGAAGGGGATGTCGAGCAGAGACCGCACCTCAACAGCGGCGAGCACCCAACCCTTGCATAAAACGGCCAGCCACCAGAGGGACGACATTGGACCACAGTGTCCGCAGGTTGTGCCTCCACCAAAGCAAAGGAACAATACATCATCACTTCAGATTGCCGGATACGAAAAGACAACAACATTGCACTCAAACAGCTACGTCGAAGTATCTCACACAAAATTAACCATTACCGAGATTTTTTTTTGAGGTTTAAGACGGTCGTATCTGTCATCCGATTAGATAGAATAGAGTGTTATGTACAGAATTTTGAACTAGGGAAAAATCCCTTCACAAGCAAAAAACAACAAAAACTAGTCTCCAGGATCTTGTGTGTGGGCGAAAGCCCGCACCGCCAACTCCTCCTGCACCAAAGTCGCCACCTCCAAAGTGAGATTGCCACATTGCATAGGGTCCTTTGGCTCCTCTCCTTCTCTGTCCGCCAAATCAAGTGGATGATGGTTTCGCTAGTCGCTCTCCTAGCCTCGTGTGAAGAACCCACAAGTGCTCGCCATGACAACAGACAACCTCGATCAGCAACGCACCGTTCTCCTTGTGCCCCACAGACGCAAAAAAACACCTCCTCTCAGCAATTGCAAGGAGGATTGTCCAAGCATCAGAAACTTCATCATCTAGGCCTCCCCGGCGGCATCTGCCGCACCATCCTGGTCCCTGACGTCGTCTTCTTCTTCTTAGTCCTGTTCACGCCGAGGACGAGGTCATTGATGGCCGCCACCTCCTAGTCCGAGAAGGGCCGGCCCGAGACATCTAACAAGGCCAAGAAGTCCTCTCACCGGCACCCCGGGGGGTGGGCCTCCTCGGTCAGCGAGCCGAGACGGCGCGCCACGGTCTCCCTGGCCAGCTGCTCGATGTTGGCGCCTTTCCGGTGCAGCTTGGCGAGTCTCTCGCTCCTCCACACAGACGGCGCCTCCACCTCCCTCTCGTGGACCAACGGCGTGCCCGGCGTGCCCAATACGGTGGCCGCAAGTGGCACCGTGATCCGGGCCAAAAAGCCCGACAAGGGGCACAGAGCTGCACCGACCTCCATGTCCTGCTGCCCAGGTCCAGCCTGCGCCGACGAGACAAAGTCCTTCACGAACTGCTGCCCGTCCACCTTCTCAGCAACAATCTCACCCTGAGCGGACAATAGGCTAGAGCTCGCTCCAGGCTCGACAATGCACTGCTCTTCATCCTCCTCCTCCTCGCACATCAGCACCACATCGCCTGGCGAGACGATAGAAGGCGGCTCGTTGGTCACAACCGGACGCGGGGAGCACCCCGAGGCCGGACACGAGTCACGACGAAATATCGCCGATCAAACCTTGCCACGCCAACATCTGCTCAGTCTCTGCCGCGGATACCTGCTCCCTCGCCTCGCGGTCACCATCTTCGCCTTGCTTTGGTGGCATCATCAGCCCGTCCCGCTCGTTTTCCTCTGAGAGAGCTCAATCCACGCTTCCTTATGGCACCGCTCATTGGGCAGCAACACCTCCGCCGCCGCCGTGGAGCAGCACATGTCAAGCTCACACTCCATGAGCACCTCCCTGAAGGAGCGCAGCGGGCTGACCGACGATGAGCAATGTCGAGGAAGGCCTGGTGGCTTGGCAGGTGGAGAAGAAGCCAGAGGTTCTCCGCAACCTCCAGCAAGGTGGTCTGGCATGTGGCACCTCCATCAAACTTTTGGCTCTCGACAGACAATGGCGTAGTGATGACTCCCAAGTGCAGGAGATCAATTGTAGTATCTTTCGATTAGAAAAGGTTGTCGAACCCACAAGGAGCTGAAGGTATTGGTTAGTAAGATTGATAAATAAAACAATAAAAGATGCAAGTTTTTGGTATTTTTGGATGTATAGTTGCAATGCAGAAAATAAATAGTAGCAAGTGAAAGCTCTCAATGAGAGAAAACCCAATCCTCTTATGTGGCAAGAGGACAAGCTCAAGTGATGTGTAACTTATATGTGGAAAACGTTCCCGAGGGCGCATGGATATTGCTAGGCATAGAGATTTATTAAACAACACGTTGAATATCTTGTCAAGTTTTAATCTTCTTTGGACGGAGCCATAATTAGGTATAGCTAAATAAATAAACTACAACCCCTTATGATGGATCATGTGGCCAAGTAAATGACTGCACAAGAATTATTAAGACATAAAGTCCCACCATAGCATTACACTCTAAGGTCCCCGATACTAATACCCTCATAATATAACTTCATGACTCGGTCTCAGGTTTACGTGTCCTCCCAAGTCTCCTCAATTCATTATACTACGGTGTTCTCCTATGAGCCCATATAGGTGAAGTGTTTGCAGTCGACGTTCGCACAACACCATCATAGAATCACATAAAAGATAAACTCTTGACAAAATACCAACACATGTTATATATAAATCATTGCCAATTCATCCTATGCCCTCAGGAACATGGGAACTACTCACAACGTGCAAACATGATCATATTCAGTGGCATAAGTGGTACAACACAATCTGAAATTATAACTTCACCACCAAATAATGACAAGTACTCAATCACAAACATGAATAGTAGCACAAGACAAGTATCTAGGGTATAGCAACTCTCAAACTGCGAGGGGAACGGAGTGGATCACGGTGATGATGATGGAGATGGTGCTGGTCTTGATGGGGGTGATGATGTAGAGGCCTCCTCCCACGCCAAGGAGGAGAGGTGATGACGATGACGATGATTTCCCCCTTCTCCGGAGCTCCGGAGCAGCAGGATCTGACCCCCTCGGAGGGATCAGGAGTTTCGCCGCCGCCGCGACCTCGGATGGACTTGGAAAAATTAGGGCGTACTTTTCGGGCGAGACGAAGGCGTCGATAAAAAGCCCCAGGCGAGGAGGTGCCCGAGGCCCTTTTGGTGGGTCCCACGCGGCCAGGTACATGGGCCGCGTGGGCCACCCTTTGGCCCTCGTGGCTCTCCTCTCTTCGGTCTTCTTCCCTCTGCCTTTCTCCCGATGAAAAACTGACGTGTATTTTTCCTTTTATTATTTGAGTCCTGTAGCTCCTGAAACATTAAAACAAGAAAAGGAGGTTTTCTGCCTCCCAGAAATTAAATACCAAAAATAGGGACTTTGTATGAAAGTCCCCAAAATCATCTAAAACATGAAACAATCATATAATCATGCAAATAACATTCTAGTATGATACTAAAAGTTTATAAATGATGATATAAAATGCACGTATCAACTCCCCCAAGCTTAAACCTTTACTCGTCCTCGAGTAAGTAAGGACATAGATCATTACATGCATCAATGGACTTATGGTTGATAAATAAATACGGCATTGTATCATCATCATATTCAATTGCAAGATAAGATTAATGATCTAAAACTCATACATATGAGGGCAACATAAGTAGAACTCTAGCAATCACCCCTTACTTTTGAAAGCAAATAACCATTGTATGTTGGACAATCGAATCATATTATTTTTCACATGCTTTTGCTCTTATGGCAAGCATTATAATCTTTTATACTTTGCTGAAATTAAAGACAAGATAAACTCTCATTGGATAACAAGTTCAAAGAAGACAAATGAAAAGATAGAAGATATAAAAATTGTTATCACCTTGCTTGACTAGTAACTAGTGCAAACTTTAGTCATGGATATCTCAATCAAGTTCCATGCTCTACAACCTTTTCTTACACTTTCCATGGCTAACTGAAATTTCAGGTGCCTTCCTTTCATTCACATTCAAGAGCATAAGTATTGAAATATCCATGATCATTAATTTGCTCAAAAGATACTATTTAACAAGAGTGTTTTATATCCTTTTCATTAACTTCTCAACTTTTATCCTACAAGACTATATCAACCTCAAACTATTAATTCAAGTCATATTGACTCTTTACTTATTTTATATGAGATAATTCTATAATTGTCCAACATACTCAAGTTAATTAATTTCAAGGCAAGATGTGATTGAAATTCTAAATATGCCACGCTCATTTGCATGAGTGTTACCCATAAATCTCCAAACAAGAGAATCATGGATGACACCATACTTTAATATTCATTGATAAACCATAAGATAGGGATACATGATAATGCTCCATGAGCTCACACACGCCTAAGAGATATTGATAACTAAACGATAAAAGCAAACACACCATGACTAGATAGATATGATAACTATAAAGATAAAGACTAGGTGGAACTCCCCCAAGCTTGACGTTCTCCAGACTCCTTTGCTGCAGCCTCCTCCTTCTCATATTCTTCCTCCCATTCAGCCATCTTCCATGGGAAAGGCCTTCCATCACGGAAAGATGTAGGTGGATCATTATACCTGAGGGTGGCAGCTGCTGCAATCTTCTTGAAGCGTTCTTCATATTCGCAGTTCTGGTTCTCTACATCCCACATGAAGCATTGGAACTTCTCCCACTTGTCGATGACGTCCTTGTACCTATCTTCCAGATCTTCAAGCCTTTTCTTGTACTCTTCAACCTTCTTCTCCAGCTCCAGGTTCATGAAGTGGTGAGCATCAAGGCTGCGGTAAACCACAGTGCCATACCTGAAGGTCTTGTCCTCCAACTCATCCAGCCTTTCCTCCACCGTGCCGGTGGCCTTGGGAGCCTTCACCTCCTCCACGAGCATCACCCTCCTTGAAGCACACGGTCTTCGGTGGTGCATCACGGAGTTGAGGTAGCGGTTCACAACACCTCCTTGGGAGAGCTCTCCCCCTCTTGGTTGGATCCGGAGCAAGACATGGCTAAAACCTGACAGCAGAAACAGCAAAAAGATCGCTCGAGAACGCTCGGTGCGAGATTAGATCGGCAGAGAGGGTATATATTGAGGGTTTTTAGGTCAAGACGAAGCGTCGGGATCGAAAACGAGACGAAAAGGGACTCCGAGGTGGAAAAGGAGTGGGCCCACGCGGCCAGGTACTGGCCGCGTGGGACCCCCTCTTTCCTTCCTCGGGTCTCCGTTCGTCCAGTTTTCTTGTCCCACACGTTAATTTCCATAAAAAATGACTTCCGTAAAATATATGCAATTCCGAGAAACTTTCCAACAAAGTTACCTTCTATTGATTTAGGGTTTCTGAAACTGCACGGTTTCTCTCAATTACCTCCTCCGGTGTTTGTAAATTCAACTCTCCATTCCGATGAAGCTCTTTCCTGCAATATAAGGTTTAAGGCGTTGTCCATTGACTACATGAGGTTTACCTTTCATGTCACCGTGAAGACGGATAGCTCCTGAACGGTACACCTCCTGTATCACTAATGGTCCCTGCCACTTTGAAGCTACTTCCCTGCAGAAAACTTGAAACGAGAGTTGTATAATAAAACTTGATCACCTACTTTGAATTCCTTTTCTTAATTTTCTTGTCATGCCAAATCTTAACTTTTTCTTTAAACATTGGCACTTTCATAAGCTTCATTTCTCCATTCATCAAGTAGGTTTAGGTCAAGAATTCTTTTCTCTCCGCAGTTTTAAAATCAAAGTTCATTGTTTAATAGCCCATCTAGCTTTATGTTCTAGTTCAACAGGTAATGACAAGCTTTTCCATAAACCATTTTATAAGGAGACATTCCCATAGGATTTTTAAAAGCAGTTCTATAAGCCCACAAAGCATCATTAATTTAATTGGCCAATCAGATCTAGACTTATTCACTGTCTTTTCCAAAATGAGTTTAATTTCCCTATTGCTTAATTCAACTTGTCCACTTGTTTGAGGATGATAAGGAGATGCAATTCTATGGTTAACATCATATTTTGCCAAAGTTTTTCTAAGAACACCATGCAAGAAATGAGAACCACCATCAGTAATTAAAACCTAGGAACACCAAACCTGGGGAAAATGATGTCCTTGAGCATCTTCATTGCTGTGGCATGATCTGCACTTTTGGTTGGAATTGCTTCCACCCACTTTGTAACATAGTCAACTGCAACCAAAATGTGAGTATGCTTTGTCTTTGATTCTGGGAAAGGACCCATAAAGTCAAAACCCCACACATCAAATGGTTCAAGTGGCAATGAATAATTCATAGGCATTTCATTCTCCTACCAATGTTTCCTACTCTTTGACATTTATCACAAGATTTAACATATTCAGCACATCCTTAAATAAAGTAGGCCAATAGAAACCAGATTGTAATACCTTTGCTCCTGTGCGATCTCCTGCATGATGCCCTCCATAGGGACTGTCATGACAATCTCTTATAATAGCCTGTTGTTCATGCTCAGGTACACAACGTCTAATAATACCATCCACACTTTTCTTATAGAGGAAAGGATCATCCCAAAAATAATGTCTAAGATCATAAAAGAATTTCTTTCTTTGTTGAGAAGTGAAGTGTGGAGGTAAAACTTTACCAACAATAAAATTTGCATAGTTGGCAAACCAAGGAGATGCAACTTTAGCACTAGAAACATTAACAATTGCAAGTTGTTCATTAACAAAGCTATCATTAATAGGAATAGGATCATCAGGTATATTTTCCATCTAGAGAGATGATCAGCTACTTGATTATCTCCCCTTTCCTATCAACAATGTGTAAATCAAATTCTTGCAATAAAGTACCCATCTTATTATCTAGGCTTAGCATCTTTCTTATTCATCAAGTATTTAATAGCAGAATGATCAGTATGTATTGTGACTTTTGAATCAGTAATATAAGGTCTAAACTTGTCACAAGCAAACAGCACTGCTAAAAATTCTTTTCAGTTGTAGCATAATTCTTTGAGCAGCATCAAGTGTTCTACTAGCATAATAAATAACATTCAGTTTCTTATCAACACGTTGGCCCAAAACAGCCCCAACTGCATAATCACTAGCATCACACATAATTTCAAAAGGCAATTTCCAATCAGGAGGTTGAATAATAGGAGCACTTATTAAAGCATTCTTCAAAATATTAAAGGACTCAATGCAATCATCATTAAAAGAGAAAGGAACATCCTTTTGCAAAGATTGGTTAGAGGTTTTGATATTTTGGAGAAATCTTAATAACCTACGGTAAAAACCTGCATGCCCAAGAAAACTTCTTATACCTTTGATGTCCCTTGGTATGGTAGCTTTTCAATAGCTTATCTTTGCTGGATCAACTTCTATTCCTTTCCAGAAATCTTATGCCCAAGAACAATACCTTCAGTAACCATGAAGTGACACTTCTCCCAATTAAGAACAAGTGTTGGTCTTCACAACGCTGCAAAACTTTGTTAAGGTTGAACAAGCAATTATCGAAGGAAGTACCATACACAGAAAAATCATCCATAAAAACTTCCATTATCTTTTCAATATAATCAGCAAATATAGCATTCATGCATCTTTGAAAAGTAGCAGGAGCATTACAAACCGAATGGCATTCTCCTATAAGCAAAGTACCATATGGGCAAGTAAAAGTGGTCTTTTCTTGATCATCCTTATGGACAGGAATTTGTGAGAAACCTGAATAACCATCTAGATAGCAAAAGTGAGAGTGTTTAGATAACCTTTCTACATTTGATCAATAAATGGCAATGGATAATGATCTTTTCGAGTTGCTTTATTAATTTTCTGAAATCAATACACATCCTATAACCAACAACAGTACGTTGAGCCACAAGTTCATCCATCATTTGGAACAACAGTCATTCCACCCTTTTTAGGAACACAATGAACAGGACTAACCCACTTACTATCAGCTATAGGATAAATGATACCAGCTTCAATAAGTCTTATTACCTCTTTCCTTACCACTTCTTTCATTTTTGGATGGAGACGGCGTTGATAATCAACAACAGGTTTTGCATCTCTTCCAAATTAATTTTATGCATACATAGAGCTGGGCTTATACCTTTAAGATCATCAAGAGAGTATCCAATGGCTGGTCGGTGAGCTTTTAGCACATCAAGTAATTTCTCTTCTTCTTCAGCTGAAAGGTTAGCACTAATAATGACAGGATATATGCTCTTCTCATCCAAATATGCATATTTCAGATTTGTAGGCAAAGGTTTTAATTCAAAACTAGGATCCCCTTTATGGTGGTAGCACTCCTAAATTATCAGGTGGGATATGCAATTGTAATTGTGGTGGTTGTTGCCATAATATTTGTTCTAAAGCCTCTTTTTCCTCATCATTAAATGGTTCATCTTGATTAAGCATATAACGTTCTACAACATCAGTTGAAGCTACAGCTATATGAGCAAGAGTTTCAATTAAATCTTCAGAAATTGGCTCTTTCACAACATGTTTATCAGCAAATTTGGAAAAGTTGAATTCAAGTTTTTCACCAGCACATTTAATAAACACTTTCTCTTTAGGCAAATTAATTTCAGCACCAACAGTATGTAAGAAAGGTCTACCAAAAATGATAGGACAAAATGAATCTTGAGGACAACCAAGCACAATAAAATCAGCAGGGTATTTTATTTTGCCAATCAATACTTCAACATCTCTAACAATTCCAAATGGACTAATATAATCTTTATTAGCAAGTTGAATTGTCATACCTGTCTCTTCCATAACAATAGGATCAATATCAGGCTTGATTCAAGATAAAGAGAATATGGAATGACACTAATACTTGCTCCAATATCACATAGACCATGATAACTTGAAGTCCCAATAGAGCATGATATAACAGGTTTCCCCCTTGGCCGAATTACCTTTGATGACTTTAGTAGCATCTTCACATAATAAACATCAACATGGTCTTCTTCATTTAGTTGCTTGATAACAGAAATTTGAGTGTTGACTTCCACCTGTTCATAAGGCTGAGAGCATCTTCGGTTGCTTTTGTTAGTAATAGCAATAAGTAGATTTTCCTTAACTTGGTTTGGAATGGAGTTGTTCAACATACTCCTCAATTGTCACAGATGACACTGGTTCAGCCTGTTTAATAACTTTAGGGACAACAATAGATTGTTTAACAGGTTCAACATAAACTTCAAAATCACTTTTAGGAACACGGATATGTTTAGCAAAACCTTTACCTATCTCAATTATAACATACTAGTCGTAGACCCGTGCATCCGCACGGGTTAGGATGTTATACATTTTCATCAAAAATATGTAGAATATTAATTATATTGCTTTAGTTGAATTCAACTTACGTATATTTATTAATCTATAAATGATTGTTTATTTCAAACTCAGATTAGGACATATATCACATTTCATTTAGTTATACAACCCATATTAGGAATGAATATCTGAAAAGCTTTCACCAACACTCATGCATCATATATTGAAAACTGTAATTTCAGTACCAAACAAAAGTAAGATAATACTATGGAAACATTCAATGTTTTGTACGAACAATATATTGAAGGTGCGATCCATATACATTACGTAGCAGAGCTGCAGAGCAAACACATGGGTTCATCCTCAATCTATGTATATAGCGGCATGCCGAAGGCGACAATAGCCGACACGATGAGGACGTCACATCATTATAATTAAGCATATGGCACCTACTTCACATAAACAAAAAGTAATGGTAGTGCTCAGTTACACCCCTCGATAACCAGCTAAGAATCACCTACAAATCTTAAAGCTCAATGCTGAGAAAAGTCATGGGGTATAAAAGGTAAAAAAAAAAAAATATCCCAAGCATTTTTCATGGAAATGTGTAACTGCATACGAATTGTAGCCACACTGTTAGGCAATCATCATAATGTGCTATTAATATTAAAAATAATTTAAAAATGTTTGAAGTACTCTTGATAAAGCAATTGGAGCAGTTGCTGCATATTTCGTTTGTGATGTTTAAGAAAAGTGCAGGCTCATAGAACTGAAAATAGTTCTTCAGTGCAATCATTTTGTCGGGTTCGTTTTTCTTCCTTGCATATAGATCAGGCGGTGCAGAAATGTTGCCTATCTTTTTAGGAGAAAGGTAACAGAAGAAGCATACATCATGACATCAATTTGAAAATAGTTGTGTGTAACATGTAGGATATGAAATCTCTTCCAAAACTATAAGTACAAAGAAAAAATATAACAAAAATTTAAATATCGATCCTATATGAAAATCTAAATGGTTTCCTTGCTTACTTTGGGTGCCATAGGATTGCTTTTATTTATCAAAGGTTATCTGATAATTAATGTGAACTTGCCATGAGAAAATAACTAAATATATATATACTAAAAGCCTAAATGGTTTCAGTCAAGTAATGAGATGACTAATCTACATGAATTGGAAACTGAATCGCTTTCGATGGCTGCCTTGAAACAACGAATCATCTGTCTGCAAGACCAGACGATCTAAATGCATTTTCTCCACTGGAGCTGAGTATGTAAACATGGAAACATACATTAAGTAAGTATTGTCGACATATGCTATGCCAGTTGTCTATGATTGTCCACATTGTAAATCATATGCATTATTCTGTTGAGGTAATAAAGTAATGGATGAAATCAAGATTAGTCAAGATCAATTTACTTCCACATAGAATGCACCGACAAAAAAAACTATCACGTAGGAAGGCTCAACGTTTTTGACTGCTATTGGAGATAAATTTGTAAAAGTAGAAATTATAAGGAGCGAGGAATCAAGGACGGAGTTACTTGCTCGCTGAGTAGTGTGTCTATGCGTTGAACAGCTGAGCCACCAGTCCGCCTTAGTTTCTTCTCTCGGCAGCCTCACGGACAGCGTCGGCCGTTGAATCTGCATTTAACTGTCTCTGTTACAGTACACACCTCATCCTCCGATACAATAAGCAAACATGGGAGCGATTCATCCATTGGGTTGCAGCATGATCAGGTTTTGTAAGTGAAGGACTGAGGAGATTCAAAGATTAGAGGAAACAGAATTAGGGAGACTCGGAGATGCTATGATTATATGATGATACGATATATAAGATGAGTTTCTCAACAACTACACTCGTGCATGACCTCTCCTCTCAAAATATGACAAAAATCCACATATCTGCTTTCGCAAGAAGAGATTATGAACTAAAAATAGTATATATGACTTAGTCGTACTAATTTAATTACATGAGAAAATTGGAGTTTTCTTGCCGATTGCTAACAGCAGACAAAAAATGTCAGCCCCATATCAGATCTTGAGGGCATACGTTGTATTTAGCAGGCTCCAAGATGTTCCATGCCACGGGAATTGACGACATAATTTTATTATGATTTTCTTTTACCTTTTGGATGCTTACCAGAATCAGCATGCTTCAAATATCGTGGCCCTGCTCAAAAGATACAGCTGCTTGGAGTCCTCGGGAAATAAGAGCTAGCTCTGATGAACAACACCTACGTACTAATACGTACCAACATATTCAGTTAGATCCTCAACGGTGATGCCAGTCACAAATCATCATGGGAGACTCAGGCCAATTGTGTGCCATTAATAAGCTAGACTAATTCCCTATCGATCAGATCTAAAGCTGGTGATCCAATTTCAGACATGCCCGAGCGTGCTCCCGCGATGGCGGAGGCGACTCCGGCCACCCCAACCCACCACCACCGCCCCCTCCCGGCGACGGCCACTCCGGCCTCGGCGGCCACCCTCTCCCTCCGCCCTAGGCAGGTCCCTCCCCCGCCGCCGTCCGTGCTCCCTCTGGGGTTCACCCCGCGCGTGGTGGTTTTCTCGCCAGATCCGCCGGCGCCGAAAGTCAGGTCGGAGGTCGTCGGGGTCCTTGGCTCCCTGTCCGACGTGGAGGAGGTTCCGGAGACCCAGCTGGGGCCTGCCATGGGGGCGGCGTCCGTCTCCCCGCTCGGTGGACAAGGAAATCGCGGCTTCAATGCCGGATCTTGCTCAAGCATTCATGGCACCATCCCTCAGGTATCCCATCCGTGTCCCCCTGCAGGCCAGCCGGCGGCAACTGAGCTCCGCATTGAAGCCTCGGAGGAGTTGGAGCAGCCCTGGCAGCTTGTCTAGCATCGACGCCACCGGCAGCCCGCCTCTCCGCTGCATTCAAAGCCCCCACCTGCCCAGCTCCATTCAAGGCTCAAGATCCCTGCCCACCTGCAGGGGATTTGCTTCAAGTGCTTGGACCCGGGCCACTTCATCCGTGTCTGCAGAGGTCTCGTGCGCTGCCGTCGCTGTAGGGTGTCTGGGCACAAGGAGAGGAGCTGCCCCCAGGCCCGTGCTGTCGCCGCTGCCCCTGCCGCTCCGGCCCGTGCTCTTGCTGCCCCTGGCCGTGCTCGTGCCGCCCCGTCCCGTGCTCCTGCTGATCCTGGCCGTGGCCGCCGTGCTCCACCTCCGGCTCCTGCTGCTCCCGAGGCCGTGGTGCTGCTGCTGCACTTCGCAGCGACTTCCGCCTCGACGCCCGCGCGTTCCCGCCGCTGCAAGGTATGGCTCGTCGCCCCAGGGACCCGCGTTCTCGTCCGGCCGATGGCCATGCAGCACTCGGCCGCCTCCCTCGCCTCCACCGTCGTCATGCTGAGCCTTGGAGGCACACGGCCGCGGGTGTCGCCCGCGGCAATTGCGGATGCTCTTTTCGACGAGCTCGAGATCCCCATCGCGGACATCACCATCGTGCGCTGCTACCCGGAGGACTTCCTCGTCAACTTCTCCCATCAGCACCATCGCGAGCGCGCCCTCGCCAACCCAGCCTTCCGCCGGGGGATCCTTGATGTGCGCATGAAGCCGTGGTCGCTCGAAGCCCAGGCGGACTACGTCGACATGCGCTACCACTGCCACCTGGAGCTGGAGGGCGTCAAGCTGCACGCTTGGGACGTCGACTCCATCTCCCGGGTCATCGGCGACGAATGCGACCTGGACTACATCATGGCGCGCTCGGTGAACCGCGCGGACGCATCCTCGCTTGGCGTTTGGGTGTGGACCGACAACCCCGACCTCATTCCGCGGGTCAAGCGTCCAAAGCTGCCAGCCAGGGCGGCGCCGGCGTTTGCTCCAACCGTCGGCAGGCGTGCTCTGCGCAGCCGCGTTCTGGTCCATTTGGTTGGCTATGAGGACTTCACCGGCGATGAGCCTATCCCGGGCGTGCCGACGAAGCCAAGGCGCACGGAGCTGTTCGAGTGGGAGCTCGGCGTCATCGACGGCGAGCGTGGCCCTCAGGATGCCCGCGATGCGCCCCGGGACCTCTCAGGCCGCCGAAGGGATGATGAAGACCGTGACCGTGGCCGCGACAGGCGGGGTCGCGACAAGTCCGGGGGCTGGCGCGACAACCTTCGCCGCAGCCTGTCTCGCGCGGCGCGGCCGCGTGACCGCAGCGCCGACAAGTGCCGTGACCGCGACCGCTCCTCCAACCATGGTGGGTGCCGCCACCTCGCCGGCTCTGTCCACGCGCTCCAGTTGCAGCTCCACGACGACGCTCTTGTGCTCGACGCCCAGGCGGACGCGCTCGCCCTCTCTGCCCAGGCTGATGCCCTGGCTCTCGCTGCCCATGTCGACGCGCTCGCCCTCGCCGCCCATGAAGAAGAGCTGGCGCTCTCGGAGTCGAACCGCGGCAGCGAGGCTATCCCAGAGGCTCCTCCCTTTCCCCCGCCTCGCCGTGGCCGGCGTGGCACCAGGAGCGCGTCTCCTGCTGCCGCGAGGCGCAGGTCGCGTGCCGCAAGAACGCCGTCATCATCGCCTGTCCCTCCTGGATCCCCTACTTCCGTGCTGCAGGCGTCCTCGCGCGGCAAGTCTCCGAGGGGCTCTCCTCTGCTTCTGGGCCAGATCATCGCCACATCACCGGCGTCGGCTTCGAGTGAGGCTGCTCTTGCTCTGGCTTTCCTAGCCCCTGGCGGCCTCGTGACTGAGAGCTCTCCCTTGCGCCCTCCTGGCTTTGGGAGTCCGGTCATGTCTTCGCCCGGACGTGCTTCGGGTTCCGCCGCGCGCTCGCGTAGCTCCTCACCAGCCTCGAGCTACTCTGGTTCTCTGGAAGACGGCGACACGTTGCTCATGGCTCCGCTCTTCACCGCCAGCCAGGAGCCCCTGCTCTCGCCACCGACGTCCACCCCTCCGGTGCGCCCACGCAACAGACGCAAGACCATGGCCGGCACGACCATCACGCGGTACACGATCAAGCGCCGGTCGAGCGCTAGAATCAAGGCCAACCGCAAGGCGGCACCGGTGGCGCAAGCAGCTGAAACGCTTGTCTGCCGCAACCTGGGCATCATCCGCGACGGAGAGGTGGTCACGGAGAAGGCCCTCGTGGAGTTCTCGCTGATCTTCAAGGACCAAGTGCAGCCGCAGGTCATGACGGGTATCCGCAAGCTTTTCAAGGTTGATTCTGAGGTAGACGACGCCATGGATGACGCTCTGATCAACAGTGGTGGTGCGGCTGCACTTGACCACGATGGTGAGGCTACAGAAGTCCTTGCTGGATATGTTTGATCTGCCGATCGATCTCACACCTGGGCCCTTTCGTTGCTTAATTAGTTTCCTAATGTTAGCTCAAAACAATGCCTGTTCTCTGTTCCGTGATGACCTTGCTACTGCTATTATTCTGGAGCGTGTTCCAGCTACCTGTTCTCTGTTGCTACTTGCCATCTGTGCCCCAAGGCTATGTACCGTGATGAATTCGCTGTTTGTGTTACATGTTCCATCTGCTTATGCTCTGCTGCTACATGCATCTGTTCCCTGGAGTCGCCTTTGTTTCCCATGTTAGAACAAATTGTAAACACCCTTAGCTGGAACCCGAGAGGTCTCAACGACCCAGATCGCCGCACCGCCGTTCACGAAACGATCGCCGCATCCTCCTGCCACATTGTGTGCCTCCAAGAAACCAAACTATCTTCGGTCTCGGCTTTGGACGCTTGCTACCTAGATGGAAATCGCCTCAAGAGTTTCATCGAAAGACCGGCTCTTGGTACCCGTGGTGGCATCCTCATACTTTGGGACGACGCCGTGGTGCAAGTCACAAATGCTCAAGTGGGAGATTATTGTCTTTCGGCGCATGTCCACCCTCTTAACTCCGATACCGAGGGGGACTTCAAAATCACGGCGGTCTACGGGCCTACTAGATCGTCGTGCAAAGATGACTTCTTTGCCGAGTTGCTAAGTCACAAACCCCCCGTGGGGACGCGTTGGCTTGCTCTTGGCGACTTCAACCAAATCCACCGGGCCTGTGACAAAAACAAGCGGAATGTAAACCGGAGTAGAATCAACCGCTTCCGCACTACTCTTCAAGCATGTGAGCTTCAAGAAATTCACCTCCAAAACCGTAGATTCACTTGGAGCAATGGGAGGCTCAACCCTACTTTGTGCAAGCTTGATGCCTTCTTCGGTAACACCGAGTGGAACCTACGGTTCGACACTCACATCCTCCATGCGTTGTCCTCCTCCCTTTCGGACCATTGCCCTCTCCTCCTCGCCGACGACACGGGTCCCCGTCGCCCTCGCACCTTCAAGTTTGAGAACTTTTGGCTCCGCATCCCCGGTTTCAACGAGGTTGTCCATAATGCTTGGAATGCCCCTTCCAACCATGTTGAGCCTTGCCACGTTCTTTTTCACAAGTTGCAACACACCGGCAAGTGTCTTAGCCAATGGAGCCGGCGCATCCTCCCTAATGCAAAAGTCATGTTACACGCCGCTCTCCTTGTCATTCTTCAACTTGATATCGCCGAGGAGCATAGGGTGCTATCCTTGGAGGAGTTCCAACTTCGAAAGCGGTTGAAAAGAAAGGTCCTTGCCCTTGCCGTGGTTGAGAGAGCTCGCAAAAAGCAATCGTCTAGAATCAACAACCTTCGTGAGGGAGATGCCAACACAAAATATTTCCATCTTAGGGTCAACGCAAGGAGAAGAAAGAATCACATACATAGGCTCAAGCACAACCATGGTTGGGTTACCGAGCACAAGGCCAAGGAGGAGATAATCCAAAACCACTTCGAAGGGGTTATGGGGCATGGGAATGCCCGGGGACGCGACTTCAATTGGGAGGAGGTTAACTTTCAAGAGCCGGACCTTTCCTCCCTTGGTGAAGATTTCTCGGAGGAGGAGGTTAAAAATGCAATCGATCAAATGCCGGGGTGTAAGGCGCCCGGCCCGGATGGCTTCACGGGTGCCTTCTTCAAGAAATGTTGGAGCACAATTAAAGACGATGTCATGAAGGTGATAAATCAATTTGGCAACTTACACTCGGCGAACTTTCATTGGCTCAACTCCGCAAATATTGCCCTCTTGCCTAAGAAGGATGGCGCGGAGGACATCTCCGACTTTAGGCCTATTAGCCTAATCCATGCAATCGCTAAGATCATCGCCATGGTGCTCGCCCTTCGTCTTGGGCCCTTCATGAACGACCTCGTCTCCAAAGCCCAAAGCGCTTTCATCAAAAAAAGAAGCATACATGACAACTTCCTCTATGTAAAGAATTTGGCAAGAAGGTTCCACAAAGGAAAAACGCTGGCGCTTCTCTTCAAGCTTGACATCCGCAAAGCTTTTGACTCCATCCGATGGGAGTATGTCCTTGACCTCCTCCAACGTAGGGGGTTCCCGAGTCGGTTCCGGAATTGGATTGCCGCGCTTCTCTTGTCCGCCACTTCTCGCGTCCTCCTAAATGGGGTGGCCGGCCTTCCCATTGTGCATGGGCGCGGCCTCCGGCAAGGAGACCCTCTCTCGCCCCTCCTTTTTGTTCTTGCGATCGATCCCCTTACTCAAATCCTTGACATTGCAACTCGGCATGGGCTTCTCCACAAGTTGAGAGGACGTGGGAGCATTTTGAGGACATCCTTGTATGCGGATGATGCGGCAATATTTGTGGCCCCGATCAAGGATGACGTCGTGAACCTCTCCTCCATTCTTCGGGGGTTCGGAGAGGTTACCGGCTTGTGCACCAATTTCAAAAAAAGCTCCGTGGTTCCCATTAGATGCGGTCTCATTAACCTTGACGACGTCCTTGCCGGCCTTCCGGTGGTGCGTGCCACCTTCCCCATGAGATATCTTGGGCTCCCACTCTCGGTGTGGCGCCTAAAGAGGGTGGATTTCCAACATCTTGAAGACAAGGTGGCCGGGAAGGTTCCCACTTGGAATGGCAACCTCATGACCGCCATTGGCCGCTCCACCCTTGTCAAGTCGGTGCTCACCTCCCAAGCAATCCACCACATGACTACTCTCATTGTCCCTCCGGGCACCTTCGAGTACCTCACCAAAGTGGAACGTGCCTTCCTTTGGGCGGGCAAGGATAAGGTTACCGGAGCACAATGCAAGGTCAATTGGGAGACCGTTTGCCGCCCTCTTGACCTCGGTGGCCTTGGCATCCTCGACAACGAAAAGTTCGCGCGCGCCCTCCGCTTGAGATGGCCTTGGCTCGAGTGGAGGAACAAGGAAAAAAATTGGGTCGGCTCCGGCAACCCTTGCACGTCGGTGGACATGGATCTTTTTTACGCCTCAACTACGATTACGGTGGGAGATGGTAACTTGGCTTCTTTTTGGCATGCCCCTTGGCTCGAGGGGAAAAAACCTAGGGACGTCGCTCCTCTCATTTTCATGGTGTCCAAGACCAAGAAATGGAGTATCAAGAAGGCTATGGATGACAACGCTTGGATTAGCAAGATTGCCCTTGATGAAGATTTCTCGCATGACCACCTTTCCCAATTCATTGAGCTTTGGCTCCTCCTTCTCCAAGTTGTTCTTGTGGAGAATGTGGAGGACACCATCACTTGGAAGCTCACACCTAACGGGGAGTACTCGGCGGCTTCGGCCTACAAGGCTCAATTTTTTGGGGCCGAAGCATCAATCATGAAGAGCCATATTTGGAAGGTTTGGGCTCCTCCCAAAGTCAAGTTCTTTGCTTGGCTTGCTCTCCGGGGAAGGCTTTGGACATCGGACCGTTTGGCTAGGCGTCGTTGGCCAAATTGTGGGAATTGCCCTCTATGCAATAGAGTGCCGGAGACCATCACTCATCTCTTGCTCGGTTGCCGGTACACTTCTCGTCTTTGGGGCCTCATCAAGGATTGGCTTGGCATCCACGCTTTGGACCCAAGCCAATGGTCGGACCTCTCGCTCTATAGTTGGTGGCTCAAGATGACGTCGCCAAACCGCAAGGCCTTGGCCTCCATCACCTTGCTCGCATCTTGGGAGATTTGGAATGAGAGAAACGCACGTGTGTTCCGGAATAAGTTTGCGTCGCCGACGGTTGTTTTCAATAAGATCAAAGCCGAGGCTAGGCTTTGGGTCATCGCGGGTGCGAAACGTCTTGGAGAAATAATGACGGGAGAGTAATCCTGTTAGTTTTCATGTGTGGGCCAAGCGAGTTTTCTTGTTTTCGTCTTGGTCCGGGTTTGTAAAAACTTTCTATCTTAATTAATCGAAAAGGGCAAAGCTTTTGCCCACGCTTAAAAAAAAAAAAAGATCTAAAGCTAGAACGTGCAGTCTAATGCTCCAGGGGTGCCAGGTTTGCACAAATATTGGCCTCTGTTACTGGGGACGCAGGATGAGAGGTGGCCTCGACGAAAAATTCTTCAATGATGAGAACCTTTTTTTATAGAACACCGGATATTGGTTACTGGTTCCATATTCCAGTAGATGTTGATTGTCGCTGTAATTTTACCAATATTAAGGAAGATATTCGAATGACCGTCAAGATTAACTGTTGTCAGCAATAACCTGCAGTAACATTCAGATTTAGCAGAAAATAATTCATGTTTTGCCTAATAATCAATACAATTTATGGTCACGCCTGGATGCATGCCGGCAAATACCAAGATTAACTACGATTTTTACAATCAAAATACTTCTTGTAGAGAGTATAGCAGAATTACGAAATAAGGACTCAGGAGAAGTTATTCATGCTTTGTTTAGCTAATTTGATAACTTGTACTTGAAACAAAGACGGAACATTGAAATATACAATTAAGGGTTTCTGGCAAATTTGTGAGACATGGCATGTGCAATTAAGATTTTGCAATTGAGAGAAAGGACGACAGAAGATAAGATTGGAATTGAACCTGTCAATCCAAATATCCACAATTGTTTCACCGTCAGCCAACACCAACTTATACATGGCAGTTTCAACTTCCGACTATGTCTAATGGGTGAATGAAGTAGGTGATATGATCAATCGGTGCTACTCTTTTTTTTTTTGCGAGGAAACCGTATACATCAACGAAGAACAGCCATCACAGACAGGCACCCAAGGAAAATGGAAATTACAAACCAGTCCTTCATCTGCAACTCGATGCCGCCGGCGTGGAGCTCCTCGGAGGTCCGCGGTGGCGCGCCTCGCCTCGGCGAGCCCTCGGATCTGCGGATCTGCTGGGCTTGTCTTCCCCTTCCCGGATCTCGCGTGGCGGCGAGTCGGGGTTGAACTTGAAGCCGACAACGACGAAGAACGGCGGCGATGTTGCAGCTGGAGCTGGGTGGAGGCTTCTCGGAGTTCGAGGTTCGGCGGCTTCCCGTCCGCTAGGGGACACCTTCGGATCCAAGGCTTGAAGGAAGGTGCAGCGGCGGCGCGTCTCCGGACAGAAGCTGTAGAGCCTTGCGTAAATGGCAACATGACCAAAAGCTGCATCCTGCCCCATCCTTGGAGAACTCCGCGTCCGGCCGGAACATTCAAATTTTGGCTCCTGCAGCCGGGGATGTGAAACATCGTCTGCATGCGTAGAGGCCAAAGGCACAAATCCAGGGATAAACGCAGCGCCGCTCGATCTGGACCAGCTTCAGCACTCGCCAGCCCGAAGCGATCAAGGCGACAGCTCGTGAGGACGATTGCGGCCGTAGCTGCAAACGATCAAGGCGGCATCGCTGGGTGCTTTCTCCATTGTTGGATGCGCGATGGAGTCGTGGAGGTGACGACCACCACAGGCGGCGGCGATGCATATATAGGAAGGCATTAAGGTCGAAAATATATTTTTTTCTATATTGACACGATCCGTATGCTTCAAGGACTTTTAGCATCCGCACAGAGGACTCAGGAGAAGTTATTCATGCTTTGTTTAGCTAATTTGATAACTTGTACTTGAAACAAAGACGGAACATTGAAATATACAATTAAGGGTTTCTGGCAAATTTGTGAGACATGGCATGTGCAATTAAGATTTTGCAATTGAGAGAAAGGACGACAGAAGATAAGATTGGAATTGAACCTGTCAATCCAAATATCCACAATTGTTTCACCGTCAGCCAACACCAACTTATACATGGCAGTTTCAACTTCCGACTATGTCTAATGGGTGAATGAAGTAGGTGATATGATCAATCGGTGCTACTCTGAATGGAAAAATAACAGTGCATCGCATAGTACCTTAGATCAGAACTGGTACAGAAGCTGTAGAGCCTTGCGTAAATGGCAACATGACCAAAAGCTGCATCCTGCCCCATCCTTGGAGAACTCCGCGTCCGGCCGGAACATTCAAATTTTGGCTCCTGCAGCCGGGGATGTGAAACATCGTCTGCATGCGTTGAGGCCAAAGGCACAAATCCAGGGATAAACGCAGCGCCGCTCGATCTGGACCAGCTTCAGCACTCGCCAGCCCGAAGCGATCAAGGCGACAGCTCGTGAGGACGATTGCGGCCGTAGCTGCAAACGATCAAGGCGGCATCGCTGGGTGCTTTCTCCATTGTTGGAAGCGCGATGGAGTCGTGGAGGTGACGACCACCACAGGCGGCGGCGATGCATATATAGGAAGGCATTAAGGTCGAAAATATATTTTTTTCTATATTGACACGATCCGTATGCTTCAAGGACTTTTAGCATTCGCACAGAGTATCCTATCCGTATACTTTAGATCTGACGGTTAATTTAGATGTTTTCTCCAGAATTAACGTGGTGCCTCGTATGGTGCCTCCAATTAGTAAAAAATATAAGATGGATCAAGACCAAAAGTGTCACTCAGATTTTTAAACAAAATAGAAGTAGAGAAATTCTCTACACATGAATATTCATAATCAAAATAAGCCTCATTACCTTTATCAAGATCTCAATGACTAGTATTTTTAGAAATAGTCTCCAATAAATTTCATGCTTCTTCTTCAGTATTATTAGTAAAACTTCCACCAGATGAATTATCCAGAATTTTCTTGTACTTCATAGGTAGCCTCACATCAAAGTTTATCAATATAAGTTTCCCTGTAAGATCATGACAAGGATTCTTGCGCAGGAGTTCCTTTAACCTCCCCCAAGCTTGAGTAATACTCTCTCTCAGATGTGGACAGAAGTTAAATATATAGCAGCGGTTATCATAAACTTCCTTAGAAATAAAATATTTAAGAAAGAAAACCTTCCTCAAGATACTCCATTCAATTCTGACTTCTTCATCCAAAGACCTGTAACAATCACGAGCATTACCAGATAAAGACAAATACAATAGCTTTCTTTTTACCTGATCCTCAGAAATAACAGGAAGTCTAAATAAGCCACATATGTCTTCAATTTTCTCCACGTGTTCACGTGCAGACTTAGTTCCATCCCCTGCAAATGGATTTTTCATAACTCTTTTCACATGACCCATGGGAATTTTATATCCCACTTTAGGTACTTCAGATACAGTAGTTTCAACCACTTAGGAGCAGCGGCATAGGCACTTTCATATAGAGCAAGGTGCAGCGAGGAACGATTCATAAATGCCATAGTAACAATGAGATAAAACAGTAAATAAAATTCAGGTTTCAAGTTTCCTTACCAAACTTCTTACCAATAGCGCAACGCTCCCCGGTAACGGCGCCAGAAAAGTATCTTGATGACTCCCAAGTGCAGGAGATCAATTGTAGTACCTTTCGATTAGAAAAGGTTGTCGAACCCACGAGGAGCTGAAGGTATTGGTTAGTAAGATTGATAAATAAAACAATAAAAGATGCAAATGTTTTTGGTATTTTTGGTTGTATAGTTGCAATGCAGAAAATAAATAGTAGCAAGTGAAAGCTCTCAATGAGAGAAAGCCCAATCATCTTATGTGGCAAGAGGACAAGCTCAAGTGATGTGTAACTTATATGTGGAAAACGTTCCCGAGGGCGGCATGGATATTGCTAGGCATAGAGATTTATTAAACAACACGTTGAATATTTTGTCAAGTTTTAATCTTCTTTGGACGGAGCCATAATTAGGTATAGCTAAATAAATAAACTACAACCCCTTATGATGGATCATGTGGCCAAGTAAATGACTGCACAAGAATTATTAAGACATAAGTCCCACCATAGCATTACACTCTAAAGTCTCCGATACTAATACCCTCATAATATAACTTCATGACTCGGTCTCAGATTTACGTGTCCTCCCAAATCTCACTCAATTCATTATACTACGGTGTTCTCCTATGAGCCCATATAGGTGAAGTGTTGTGCAGTCGACGTTCGCATAACACCATCATAGAATCACATAAAAGATAAACTCTTGACAAAATACCAACACATGTTATATATAAATCATTGCCAATTCATCTTACGCCCTCAGGAAGATCTGGGAACTACTCACAACGTGCAAACATGATGATATTCAGTGGCATAACTGGTACAACACAATCTGAAAATATAACTTCACCACCAAATAATGACAAGTACTCAATCACAAGCATGAATAGTAGCACAAGACAAGTATCTAGGGTATAGCAACTCTCAAACTACGAGGGGAACGGAGTGGATCACGGTGATGATGACGGAGATGGTGCTGGTCTTGATGGGGGTGATGATGTAGATGCCTCCTCCCACGCCAAGGAGGAGAGGTGATGACGATGACGATGATTTCACCCTCTCCGGAGCTCCGGAGCAGCAGGATCTGACCCCCCTCGGAGGGAATCAGGAGTTTCGCCGCCGCCGCGGCCTCGGATGGACTAGGCAAAATTAGGGCGTAACTTTTCGGGCGAGACGAAGGCGTCGATAAAAAGCCCCAGGCGAGGAGGTGCCCGAGTCCCCTATGGGTCCCACACGTCCAGGTACATGGGCCGCGTGGGCCCACCTCTTTCGGCCCTCGTGGCTCTCCTCTCTTCGGTCTTGTTCTCACTTTCTTTCTCCCGATGAAAAACTGACGTGATATTTTTCCTTTTATTATTTGAGTCCCTGTAACTCCTGAAACATTAAAAACAAGAAAAGGAGGTTTTCTACCTCCCAGAAATTAAATACAAAAAATATGGACTTTGTATGAAAGTCCCATAAATCATCTAAAACATGCAAAAACAGTGCTATAATAATATAAATAACATTCTAATATGATACTAAAAGTTGTATAAATGATGATATAAAATGCACGTATCACTTAGTGGCAGAGGCTGAGACAGCGGAAGCAGCGTCCTCGCAACTTCCCAAGGAGGAGACCGCGTCACGCCAGGCTGGCTCCATCCCGCACTCGAGCCTTGTCCGGTGGAGCAGCCCGAGGGGAACGGGGGCGCCGCCTTGCCTGAGCCGTCGGCCGTCGACCGCCAACATCCACGTTCACCGGCGCCTGCTGGCTCCTTCCCTGAAGGCGCGAAGCGTAGCTCAGCCCAGGAGCAACAAGGCTCCCTCCAACTGCTCCAATCCGCGAGGACAAGCGGCGCGGCCGACGCACATGCGACAACCCAGCGGCCGGAGGCGGGGGCTTCTCTCCACACGCAGTTGGGTCCAGCAGCAGCGCGCGACGGAACCTTGGCTGGAAGCGGGGAGGAGCCACTCCCAGAGGAGGAGGAGCCGCACGAGCGAGCCCCCCAAGCGGCAGCCCCCCCGCCGCCGGAATCCGAGGCGCTGGACCCCAGCTTCATCGGCAGGTTAGACCGGGCGTCGCCGGCTGCACCTGGCTGAGAGACCAGCACCACCGAGACCTCCTCGTCGGCGTCCTCCGTGCAGTCCGCCCAGAGGAGCTTGCAAGGCGAAGGGGAGAAGGTTGGTGGCGACGATCTTCGGGACGGCGGGGAGGAGACGGTGGCCGGAGCGGCCGCCGCGTTGGCTGTCCCCAGCGGGTCGGGAGCGCACATCCCGAGCGGCGCGCGGCGACAGCAGGCACTGCCGCTACGTTCCGCGCACCATGGCGGGGAGAGCACGCGGAGGGGATGCCGGATCTGGACGCCGTGGTCGGAGCAGCCGTCGGAGCAGGGAGATCGGGCTGGCGGCGGCGTCACCACGCTCGCGTCGCCATGGTCGCCCGCACGGTCGCCTTTTCCCCCACCTAACTCCTTGTCTCCTTTTTACCGAGCGACAATGTGCAGCCATTACCGAGATTATTATCAATACATTTTATCCATTTGGACCCAAATCCTTTGGATACAAGCATCTCATGAAAAAAACTCCAACTCACACCACAAGTTTATGGCTCCAATTTCAGACATCCCCGCCCCTCAAAAAAAAAAAAATCAGATATAACTTTGGGTTATGCAATATCTTGGTCTCGTTCGATTTTAATCATGTGCATTTTTTTTGGCTAGCGTTGCTAGCTAGCCTCCCTCACCCGCGAAACGTTTTCCGTTTCCCCTCCGGCTCGCTCGCCTCCGCGTACCAGAGCGGCGGCGTGAATCAGGACACGGGCGCGGCGCGGGCTTGACCTCGGGCGGTGGCGGCTGGCCAGGTACCTATCCGCTCTCTCCTCTCTATATCTCGGCGGCAGCAGAGGCTGCTCCTCCTCGCTCGTCTCTCCGCCTTGCGCGGGGGTGGGGAGAACGGCGACCTGCGGAGGCGCTGGATCCGGATGCCCCAATCTATTAGAGCGTCGCTAATTTTGATTGTTTAAATAGGAGGATCATTAGTTCATTATCACCTCTCTAATACGAATTGGTCTACATATATAACACTGGCAATCTGTTTTTCAATGTTCATTCATCGTAATGTGATGTCTAATTTGATGTAGCAATCAATCGAAATTTGTTCCAGTTCTGGCCCCTTTCTCACGCTCTCTGCTTTTCTGCCGCGCAACGTTAAACATAAGAGATAAACCTATTTACTGTACCAACATAGATGTTGACAATTTGACATTGAGTAAAAGAAGAGCAACACGATGCAGATCTTAAGCTTGTGATTGGGCTCTTTTGGGTTCATCATTATTTCAGTATATCTGTGCTTCGCCACTGGTAGAGCATTATACAAGTCCAATGCTATTTAAGAATCTAGGCTTGTGAAATTCAAAAAGAAGAAAAGAATCTAGGCTTGTGTGATTTCTGTTGATCAACTTGTCCTTTTTTTCAAGTTCCATGAATTGTGAACATGGGTTTTAATGTTGGCCAGACAGGGGAATAGTTAATTAGTAGTTCAGTATCTAAAGTAAACAAATTTGTTAACAAATACTCCCTCCGTTTATAAATATAAGATGTTTTAACTTTTGTCCACATTCACATGTGTCAATATGTATGTAGACATGTTTTAATGTACATGTAAACTTATTTGAGTGTGCACCTATCCAACATGTGAGATAGCTAAAACATCTTATATTAAAATACATAGGGAGTATCTGCAAATGGCTCGTTCATACGTTGAGTAATTTTCTGCAATATAAACATCCTTTAGCATTTATTGCCTCTTGATACTTCGTTCTGATTCTATACGTAACAAGTTAAGTTTCCATTGGGTATTATGGGATTAAAGCATGCACAGTTTGATGAATGAGGCTTTTGATAAACTTGGCCTTATTTTTGCAAAATGAACTAGTGTTGGAACATCAACCATGTGACACCTTCCTATTGGCGGGTCAGATTTGGTTGAAGTTTCAGAATAAGTATACTTTAAAATGTCACAGAAGGGGTCGTTGGGTGTTCATCCCTACTAATCTTGGTTGTAGTATGTACACGTTTTTAGAAGAATAGTGTCCAGTGGTAGATTTAAATTGGAAGGTAGGGTGCTCTGTTAGGTGTTCAAAAATTGGGCAAGAGAAGGGCTTACTACTGTTGTTGACATAATTTTCATGCTTTCAACCTGCAGGAATTTGTCTGTCTAAGCCAAATCAGTGCGTTGCAGTGGGTAAAAGGGGCATGGGGTTGATAAATGCTAATCCTGTGGTACATGAGAAAAAAGAGAGGATCACCAGACAGGCACCTGAAAGAACAGATGAAAGTGCAACGGAGTCCATAGACCAGCTGGAAATATTTGATATCCTCTTTATTGTTTTTCCTGTGTGTATGTAGTGTAGCTTGCTTTCCTGCTATATGTTCTTTATATGGGTCGTGCTATCATAATTACTTTTGTGCTCCTTAATATTCTTACACCATATTAGAGATATAAAGGACCCGGAGCACCCATACTCCTTGGAAGAGCTTAATGTGGTAACCGAAGACTCGGTTGAAATCAGTGATGAACCTAGTCATGTCAGGTAAGCTATCTGTATAGGGGGGCTCCGATGCTACTATTTAGGATTCTTAATTAAATTAAATCGTGAGGATTCCTTATTCCTTTGGTTTCAGGATTACTTTCACCCCAACAGTGGAGCATTGCAGTATGGCAACTATTATTGGCCTTTGCTTACGTGTGAAGCTCATGCGAAGTCTTCCACCTCATTACAAGGTATATTATGGGCGTGGAGTACAAAATTTCCTGTTGTTCTATCATGAATTGCCTGTAAGGAAAAATTTAGAAGGAAAAAATCATGAGCTGGCTGAATATGTGAGCATTATATACAATTCAGGAAGTCCTGGAAATCTGTGCTAGACATTCCGTTTGTGTGGACCACTTAACTTGCTGCTGCCATCATGGAACAAGTTTTCCATTTTGAGTTCAGAATTCAAATACTGCAGACATACTTTGGACGCAGGGCATTTACCTGAACATATGTATCACCTTCAAGATCTATGCGTAATGAGCACAGTTTCTAATTCAGACATGTGTGGTGTAAATGAAACATCATTAATGGTCATGAACATATATGGTAAGTGGTCCGTAAGTAAATAGAAGACTGACTATGTAGAGTTGATGTCCCCCTTGAATGGCAGGGTGGGAACTGATACTTTCTGCCTCATAGTTTCTTCTAATAAAAAAGACAGCATACTAATTTCTGATCTGTGCAGGTGGACATTAGGGTGGCGCCTGGATGACGGTCCGGCCAAATTCCTCTGGCGCGCGCAGGTTGCCGGCAATTGAGAAGGAGGCGGCGGTGGCATCGGCAATGCGCGCTCGCAAGAGGCGTAGATCCGTGGGAGCCGACGCCCAGCATGTGCCACCGGTGTGCGGCAGCGGCGCGGAGCAAGAAACCCTCGGCAACCTGGACCTGATCAGCCGCCTCCCCGACGAGGTGCTCGGCACGGTCCTCTCCCTCCTCCCCACCAAGGACGGAGCCCGCACGCAGGTGCTCTCCCGCCGCTGGCTCCCCCTCTGGCGGTCCGACATGGCGCCGCTCAACCTCGTGGCCGACGGCAACCTCTCCGACGACTACACGCGCATCAAGGTGGTCTCTAAGATCCTCTCCGACCATCCAGGCCCGGCCCGCCGATTCACGCTGCACATCATCACCTTCCCCTCCTTCCGGGGCATGGTCGACCCCTGGCTCCGCTCCGAGGCGCTCACCGGCCTCCAGGAGCTCGAGGTCATCAACCTGCAGGAGGAATCCTACCTGCTGACGCCGCGCAGGCTGGCCTGCTTCGCCCCGACGTTCCTCCTCCGCTTGGCGCCGACGCTCCGCCTGCTCAAGCTCAGCAGCTGCCGGTTCCGCGACCGGGTGGCGCTGCCGAATTTTCCGCACCTCAAGCAGCTCATCTTGTACGACGTCGGCATCTCGGAGAACTGTCTCCAATGCATGATCTCCGGCTGCGCTGTTCTGGAAACGGTTTCGCTGCGCAGCGTGAAATTTGGCCGCCTTTGTATCAGTTCCCAGAGTCTTAGGAGCATCAGCCTCCATGCACTTCGCTCCGAAGGAAGTGAGCTGGTCATTGAGGACGCCCCTTGCTTGGAGAGGTTGCTACCAGATTTTCCGGATGACGGTCCGGCCACCATTCGGGTGATTAGTGCTCCTAAACTGGAGATATTGGGTTTTTTGTCCGAAGGCATATCCACGCTCCATCTTGGAACCAACATTTTTCAGGTAGCAACAACTGAAAATTTCACATTCGACTTTATTATACACAGACTATTGTTCTTATTGGCACTCGCTTTGTTTTCTCCAGAAAATGACCGCGGTCAGCTTGACGGCCAAAATGCACGCAATAAAGATTTTCGCTCTTGACTCTAATGGCGATAATCTGTATGCAATTGTTGGCTTCCTCAGGTGCTTCCCTTGCTTAGAGAAGCTCTATGTCATCGTGAGTACTCATATTTGTTGGTCTAAATGTCAAAATGTCGGACTTATGATCCAGTGAACAAGACTTTGACAGTCCCTTTATATCACCTTTTTTTTCTGTCTCCAGTTGCACCGAGGAAAGGATAAGCATATTTGGTTGAACTATGACCAACTTGATCCAATTGAATGTTTGGAACTCCATCTACAAAGAGTGGTGTTGAAAAATTACGATGGAAAACAGAGGCCATTTATTGACTTTGCCAGCTTCTTTATTTTGAATGCAAAGGTGCTAAAGAAAATGGCAATCGAAGTTCCTAACAGGAAAACGGATAAATGGATGTGCTCTCAACGTAGCTGGCTTCAGGTGGAGAGTAGAGCTTCCCGAGGTGCAAAATTGAGCTAAAATTTGAAACAAATACCAGAGCCGCAAACCATGGGCATATCCATGATTTGTCAATGGCTGATCCCTTTGACAAGCCCCTGTGTGGATGCAACAAGTGTGCTAGATACATATAACCATTTCGAAGGTGGTGTCGCCCTCAGTCCAAAGCAAAAAGGAAAACGTGAGTGTGTCCCTGTTTGCCTTTCTAATGTTATCTCACCCTTTTCATGCGATACAAAATAATGTACTTCATTCAGCAATGCAGTGCTTTGTTACCGCTGTGGAGCAAACAATGATTGCAGACGTGATGCCGCTGCTGAGGTTTATATCCAAACTTGTGAATGTAAGAGACAAGTGAAGGTTATTAGTATTTTTATGTCATGCATAGTTGATACTGGTTTGTTTTTCTCTTGTTTGGTATCGCATTGTAAGCTAGTAGTACCTGAAGGTAGCTAATATATTGTGTATCTACCACTTGCTCTAATGGTAAAACACATCATAGTATTCTTATCTATAATCCCGCAGTGCAAAATTTATTTCTGTGCATGCAATTCATTACATCTTTGTCAGCAAGTCATTAAGGTCACTATTTCAATTTGCCAATATCCAAGCATAATATTTGGTTTTTGCTAGCTTAGCCAAGAATATATGTTTGGTCTACATGGTCATTCTTTTCACACATTTGGAATTTGATGCCTTACATTTATCAGTACTCATCTTACTCTCACAAAATAAAGTATTTAGATTTTAGAAGACCGTTTTTTTCTCTTTCATTTAGGTCGCACAACTGTAAACGTTTCAGCTCTGTTTTTGAGAAAGGAGGCCCAAAGGGCCCTGCTTTTTATTGAAAGCAGAGGTTCAAGACATACAGAGCACTGGGGATACCAGTTTTAGGAAATACAAAAAGTGGAAAACAGAACAGGGGAAATAAGCGCAAGCTCCAGGCCGTAGCCAATACAAAGTAGAACTGTAGCACCATCCACCACCACCTAAATTTACTAGGGAGACTTGCCAACACCATTACGGGTCCTGAGGAGGAAATGCATGCTCTTCAAGGAAGATTTCAGCCGCTCCAGCATAGCGATCCAATCCTGCTTACGCTTTGCTGGCAACAATGGTGTCCACTGCGACAAAATAGATAGCAGTTTATAAACGTTAGTCGCAGGGGATCTGCACAAATTATTATTGAACACATAGTCGTTTCTTGTAAGCCAAATCGTCCAGGTCACTGCCCTCAATAACGCCCACCCCAGATAGTTAGAACGGGACCCCGAGAGCCAAGATCATATTCTCGGAACTCATCAAAACAAGCAGGTGGCTTTTGCCAGCCCAAAGATTTTGCTACCCACCACCAGCAAAAATGAGACAGAGGGCAACAAAAAATCAGGTGATCAACATTTTCTAGTTCCCCGCAGAGCTTACAACTAGGCTCTCCGGGCCAACCTTTTGCTTTAAGGTTAGCCGCAACTTGAATTCTGCCTCTCATACACATCCACACAAAAAATTCACTTTCAAAGGCATGTTACTTTTCCACATATCCAGCATACAAAGATCTTTGACCCCTGGATTAATTATTTCCTCATACATAGATTTCGAAGTATACCTACCCGAACTAGAAAGCGTCCAGTATCCTGTATCCTTCATCTTTTTGATCCAACAGAGAAACCCCCTCCAGCATGCTTTTCAGCTGATTCCATTCCCTAGTTTCTCGTACCCCAAACGCCCTTCTGAATGTCAAATTTAATCCCTGTTCTCTAATAACTTCGGACACTAAGATCTCTTCTTTCATAAATTGTGAAATGAAAAAAGAAGTCTGCAGTTGATTTATCGGTTTGTTATCCTTACACGCAATTAAGATATTTGTACTTAAAAGAGGGCTAAAGAACCGGTTAAATGGCACTGATCTGTTTATCTCCAAAAAATATTTGTAGCCGTGAAAAATTCCATGGTAAGTTTAGATGGTTGGTTAAAGTTGCTTCGTGTTATATTCGCCCTTGCTCCGCTTGGATATTTTAGGCAAGTCCACCTTGTATATTTTGTCACGTGAAGACCTATACCGAGTTACCGAATCATAATATGACAAGACATCGGTTTTTTCATCAACTGTCTAGCTGTGCATTTTCTTTTCAAGCATGTATTATTTACTGTTCCTACCATTCGTAAGAGCGGTGATTATGATGACGAATCTGCCAGCTGCTACATTGGATAATCTGATAAGAGTATCTGTTTTCCTGTGCTAGCTCGTAGCTCTAACAGATAGAGGATCTGATCGCTTGCGCTATAGCTGCTAACTAACGCTGTTTCTAACATGCTTTGCATAAGCACACTCTGCCTGACAAGTGGAAACGACAATGCTCTTATTATCAGGGTTTGAGACTGTCTTACTCCGGCCCTGGATTCTGCATGTTCGTAAATGGATGCTCGCTTGAATCGCTTCGGTTGTATATGTTTGCTACTCGCTCATCTCGGATATTTGAAGCACAAGCCCGCGACTTATTTTGTCAGTCGGAGAACAATTTACCGACTCATAAATTGGTACCAAAATGTTTTTTACGAAAATCTGCATGGGCGTATGCTGTGCTCGTCACTAACATGAACGAGACCCCTGTGGGAGTATCGTAAATTGGAGCCATGCAGGTCTCACAACAAGAATGTCAACTCTCCTGTGGGAGTATCCATGTATCCCTCAAGTGGTTCATCGTGTGGCGCCTTTACCTTGCTTGCAGTTTTTGTGTCAGACATTCAGGGGAGGCACCTCCAAAACCAAAACATACAACGTTCAGTCGGCGAGGGATAGATCCTCTTTCACCTAGGCACGGCTGCAATTTACATAAACAGGAGCATGCATTCTTAGTGCTTGTGGCTGACCTCGACGCCCGACAACGTGCCTACTTGGATCTTTCTTTCTCAAATCCCTACTTAAAGATACAGCAACAGCAGGGAAGCAATTTACATCAACACAGGTAGGGATGAAAATGGAACGGAAACTTTCTGACTTTTTCTCAGAAAACAAGAAATGTAATGGAAATATGGAAACCAAAATGGAATTTTGCGGAACGGAAAGGTAAAATTTTATGTGGACACGGAAACGAAACAACATATACCGGCAAACGGTTGCATAAACGGAAATTCTGTTTCCGACAATACGAAACTTTCCGTTTTGTTAGGCAGTGCTTTTCAAATAAAACTTAACCAAAAATTCTAGTCGGAACATTTAGCCACAACCTAAGATCTAAATAAACAGTATGCCAGTAGAACTCATGAAAGGGAGACCCTCGACTAGTCGACTTTGTAGAGACATTGTTTGGCATCAAGTATTCCTATCTGCTTTAGGGCCTCTTTAATTTAAAGGAAAGGAAAATCAAAGGAATAGGAAGGGATAGGAATAGGAAAGGGTGGCTGGTGTAAAACTGTCCTCGTTCCTCGTGCACAGGATTCAAATTCCCTAGCACCATTCTGACGAATCAAACAAGTGAACAGTAGCAACGCAGGAAAATTTCCCAACCCTTTAAGTTTCCTCCAAATCGAAGAGGCCCTTACACTGCTAGTGATCATTCAAACATACTAATCCTACTAGTTGAATTTGGTGCGGCGACACGCCGCACCCGTCGGGATTGAAAATGCTGAAATTCAACGGAATTTGTCGTTTAGGGTATTTCGAAATACTTAGCAAATCGTATTATCCGAAAATGTTTGTATTTTTTCCGTAAATTTATAAGATAACTCTATAATTAGAGAGTATGTATTTCCTGAGCATTTATTAAAATTAAATCCGTAGTTAGGTGAAGGCCACTTAGATTGTATACAAACATTGACCAATTTGAATTGTTTAAATACGTTTGTATTTTGGCATTAATAAGTACCATTTATTTTTTTCTGAGCATGTCGATATATTTTGGAGTATCTCCAATATTTCAGCAGTTTGAAATGTTTAAATATGCTTGTATTTTCCAAATGATATTTAATTTAAGTACGTAGTTAGCGGTAATGCATATTTTATGGATTCGAGTCTACAATTCGGGAAAGTTCATTATGTTGCATCCAAATATTGACCATTTTGAATTGTTCAAATATGTTTTGTGTTTTGGCATACATAGTTAGCGTCGATTTTTCGGAGCATTTTTTATGTAGTTTAGGGAATATGCAAATATTTAGCGAGTTGAAGTGTTTAAATATGTCTCTATGTTGCCATGCATTTTTAACTGTATTTAGAGAAAATGTATTTGATTTATCTCCAAATATTTACCAATTTTAAATTTTCAATGGATGTCCGTAATCGGAGGAACTTCATTATGTGAGCATTTAGTAAATTCAACTCCACATATTTAGAGGAAGTGCATTTGGATTTTTTCCAAATATTCACCAGTTCAAAATGTTTAAATATGTTTGTTTTGTTGCTGTAAATGGTTGGCATTTATTTTTTATGAGCATGTTGATATATGCTGGAGTATCCCCATTTGTGAAGCAAATTGAAATGTTCAAAAATGTTTTTCTTTTTTTAATCTTTAATTTAAGTACACAATGAGTGGAAATGCACATTTATTCAAGTGAATTTCGTAGAAAGAAAAATTTGTTAAATTAAACTCAATATAATTAGAGCAAGTGCATTTGGGTTTTTTCTCCAAATTTTCACCAAATTGAAATGTTTAAATATGGTTCCATTTAGCCATGATGAGTTAGTATTTTTTTTACAGTGCGCGTATATAATTTGGTGCACGAAAACTTTGTACATGACAGGCAGGTAATAAAAATGGTATTCGGGGCTAGATCTAAAAGACAAATTTCTGGATCCAAATTCCCGGGTTCAAAAATTTTAAACCAGTCAGAATTTTTTTTTGCACGGCCTAAAATATATCAAATTTGAAGCTTGGAGAGAAATATGTTTATGTCCGTCAAAATAAAAAGGTTAAAACATCAAAATTGTTGTTTAGGAGGATATTCATCTACTCGTGGAAGGAAAATTTAAACGGGTGACTGAGTGCGACGAAGTTGACAAAATTTGTCAAATGTTTTTGCGAGTTTGGATCCAAAATTAAGGAGGTAGAGTCGATCAAACTCGAAACCGGTAATGGGAATGGAACCTACACGTCGAAGCGCATATATTTCGTGTACATATTATCACGAAAGGGGGAAAAGAAACCTTTTTTTTTTAAGTACTGTTCATGTGAACAGTAGACGAAACCGTAGGAGTGCGAATACTGTTCACATGAACAGCGTGGGGACTTTTATGAAAAAAGTTGTTTGGAAGGGTGGTATACATCTACTTGTGAAATAAAAATTTAAACGGATGACCGAGTGTGATGAATTGGGCAAAATTTGTCAAATGTTTGTGCGAATCTGGATTCGAAATTAAGGAGCTAGACTCGACCAGACTCGAAACCGATCACGGGAATGGGACCTACTCGTCGGCGCGCATATATTTCATGTATATAATTTTCGGAGAACGTGTTTTTTTTTATCAAAAAAGAAACTTACTACGGCGCCGCACTGCCTTACAGTGGGATGCTAGAGTAGCCGGACATCTGAGAGCGTGAGGGTTTTTTTTTGCAAAAAAAAAAAGAACCCACTGTAGCACGCTACAGTGGCACGCGGGCTGAGAGGCCACGAAATCGCTGCGCCTTAGTATAGTTAGTATATTTCATGTATATAATTTTCGGAGAACGTGCTTTTTTTTATCAAAAAAGAAACTTACTACGGCGCCGCACTGCCTTACAGTGGGATGCTAGAGTAGCCGGACATCTGAGAGCGTGAGGGTTTTTTTTTTTGCAAAAAAAAATATATATATATAAAGAACCCACTGTAGCACGCTACAGTGCGACGCTACAGTGGCACGCGGGCTGAGAGGCCGCGAAATCGCTGCGCCTTAGTATAGTTATTAGTAATGCAAGTTAACTTTATTTCTGTTTTATGATTATAAGCTCCAATTTCGCTAGCTTTTGAAATACTCACTGACACTTTAACTTAGCCACTATAAACTACCTAGGGGCAGATCTGACCGTATGTTCTACTCAAGTTTCAAGGGTTCGATCATGGCGCATAATCTCTGGCATGGGCTGGGCTACATTTTTCCATGGGCCGTGGCTGCCACCAGCGATCTGTTTCCCGTTCGCAGCAGCAGACCCAAAACCCTCGTCCCAGACCAAATTCTTCCAGGCCCCGGCCAGACCAAATTCTTCCAGGCCCCGGCCAGACCAAATTCTTCCAGCGCACATGTCGCCGGCAAGAGAGGAGGAGCAAGAAAAACCGTAATGTGTGATCTAAAGAGCCATAGATCCATGGGAGCCGACGCCCAGCATGTGCCACCGGTGGGCGGCAGCGGCAGCAGTGTGGAACAAGAAACCCTCGACAACCTGGACCTCATCAGCCGCCTCCCCGATGAGGTGCTCGGCACCGTCGTCTCCCTCCTCCCCATCAAGGAAGGCGTCCGCACGCAGGTGCTGTCCCGCCGGTGGCTGCCCCTCTGGCGCTCCCCCATGGCGCCGCTCAACCTTGCAGTCCACCACATAGGCTGCGACCTGGTATCAATCATCCCGGTGGTCTCCAAGATCCTCTCCGACCATCCCGGACCGGCCCGCCGGTTCTCGGTCACCATCATCAGGTTATGGGCCGACGAGGTCGGCGGCTGGTTGTGCTCCGAGTTCCTGGCCGGCCTCGAGGAGCTCGAGGTCGTCGATGTGAGGAGCACCCGCTATCTGTTGCCGCCTCACGCTCTGATCCGCTTCGCGCCGACGCTCCGCGTGCTCGATCTCCGCAACTGCCAATACCCCAGCCTGGACGCGCCGCCGAGTTTTCCACGCCTCAAGCAGTTCATCTGTTGCAACGTGGACATCTCGCAGGACTCTCTCGAAAGCATAATCTCTGGCTGCGCTGTTTTGGAGAGCCTTTTGCTGCACACATCAATAGGGTTTCGTCGCCTTTGCATCAGCTCCCCGACTCTTAGGAGCATCAGTTTCTATACAGTTCCCTCGGAAGGTCTCATCACACTAGAGGAGCTGGTCATTGAGAATGCCCCTTGCCTGGAAAGGTTGATACCACATATGGAATACAGCGGTCCGGCGAACATCCGGGTGATCCAGGCTCCTAAACTAAAGATACTGGGTTGTTTGTCTAGAGGCAAATCCACACTACAACTTGGAACAACGGTTTTTCAGGTAGCAATTAGGGAAATGACATCTTCGTCAGTATTCCGAAATGCAGGCTATTGTTCTGACATGCACTTGTTTTGTTTTTCTCCAGGAAATGATTGCGACCAGATTGACAACAAAAATGCGCACGGTGAAGATTTTGGCTCTCGACTTTATTGGCACTAATCTGGATGCTGTTATTAACTTCCTCAAGTGTTTCCCTTGCTTAGAGAAGATCTATGTCATCGTGAGTACTCATTTATATTTGTTGCTAAAAATTTCAAACTCAACATTGGGTGTAAGTGTTTTGCAACTGACTTTATTTTTCTTTTTTTCTTTCCCTAGCTGCATTATTCAAAAGGTATGAATAATGTGAGGAAGTATGACCCACTTGATCCAATAGAATGCCTTGAATTCCATCTAAAAGAAGTGGTGCTTAAGAAATATGATGGTAACAAGATGGCATTTATTGACTTTGCCAAGTTCTTCATTTTGAATGCGAAGGTGTTGAAGCAAATAGAAATCAGAGTTCTTAACAGGGAAAGCGGGAAATGGATGTGTTGTCAGCGTAGTCTGCTTCAGGTGGAGAATAGAGCTTCTCAGGATGCAGCAATTGCACTGAGAAGTGATATATATGCCAGTCCCACAAACCCTAGCCACGGCCATGATTTTTCAATTGCTAATCCCTTTGAGTAGATCCTTGTATGGATGCTCGAGGTGTGTTAGATAACCTTTCTGAATATTGCTTCGCCTCTATCCAAAGCAGGAAAAAGTAACTGCCCCTGTTTGCCCTTGTGATGCTCTCCAAAATCATCTAGTTCATTCAGCAATGGAGTGCATTGTTACCAATTCTGGAGCAAAACCATCATTGCCGACGTTGTGCCTAAAGCCTGAGATTAAAATCGAAACCTGCGAATGTAAAATTCATATGAATGTTGCTACTAATGGAGTAGTTGTTATGCGTTATGCTTAGTCGGTTCTGGTTGTTTCTCTCCTACTTACTATTGTATTGTAAGCTTGTAGTACCTTAAGGCCACTAATATATTTGTTTATCTACCACTATATCACCACAACCTCGTGTTTTATCTAGAAATTCTGTTGTATAAATTTCATTTCTCTGCATGCAATTCATTACATCCTTGTCAGCAAGTCACTAAGATTACTAATTTAATTTGCTGTCAGACAAGCATAATATTTGGTTTTTGCTAGTTTACCAAGGATGTATTTGGTCTAGAACATCCATTCCTTTCACAGATTTGGAATTTGTTGACATACGTTTAGCACTACTTAGTTACTCTCATAAGCAGATGTAGAGTTTAATTTCTTATCCATTTAGCTGGCATAAGAAGGAAGAAAAATTCAGCACTATTTACAACATTTTCATGATCTCATTATGTCATAAATTTTATCATTTGGTTATATTTACATGGCTCCAATACCATAAGAGCAGTTGAAATCTGTGTACTCCAAAGATGGCTAAAGAACAAGTTTAATGGCAATCATCTGTTAGAAATTGCTTTATGACTTTGGCCCCTTACTCCTCTCAGGATATTTTTAAGCACAATTACCGTGTCTATTTTGCCCGCTGAAGAACTACACCGTGTTGATTTCAAACAAAAAGAGATGTTTTTTCAGTAACAGTCTAGCTGTGCATTTTCTTTTCAAGCATGTATTATGCACTGTCCCTACAAACTTGTAAGAGCGGTAAGCTCTAGGAATTCGATACGTATAGTGGAAAGTTGATGAATCCACGTACTGCTACTTTGAATAATTTGATAAGAGTGTATGTTTGCTTATGCTAACTGATTGTTTAGCTTTGACTAATGGAGAATCTGTTTACCCCCGCTAGCTGCTAGCTAAAACTGCGCCCAATGTGTTTTGCATAGGCGCTCTGCCTGGTTTCAAAACTACCGTACTCTGACAAAACTTTCTAGGATTGTACATATGCAAAATTGATGCTCGGTTGAATTGCTACGGTTGTCTCCTCTCGGATTTTTGAAGCACACGCCCGTGCTTATTTTGTCAGCCAGAAACTATTTACTGGTAGCAAAATGCTTTGTTTGTCGAACTTAATTTTGGGAACAAGAATTATAGAGGGGTTGCATGCATGTGGATAAGAGGGCGTGTGTGGTGAACTGGTGATCGTCATCAACTGGGGATGAGCTTCTGGAGCATGCATGCTAGGCTCACCATCTGGAGAAATGCTCGACATCCGACCCTCCAACTGTGCCTGCCTGACGTGTTCTGCCTTGTCTTGGTCTCAGATTTAGAACGTCAACTCTGTTCTCGGAATATCCATCCATGAATCTTTGAAGCTGTCATGGCGAACCCTGGGTCCTCCATGTATGCCTTAACAGTCTTTACCCAGCTTAACGTTTCTGCAGCAGACACGGGTGCCTGGCATCCTCTTTATGGTACAAAATCATGAACCTCACTGTGGATACTTGGCCACCTAAATGTACTTGAGATTACAGGAATGTATGCAGTCCCGAAACCGCATTAGTATGTGACTTCTAGGAGCCAACTTACCAGTGAATGTGATTTTTAGTGCTAGCTGCAAACTCACACTACTGTTTCTAAAGTGCTGCGCATAAGCCTGGCAACGACAAGTGCTCTTACCAGGGTTTGAAACTGCCTTCATTCTGGCGAAACTTTCCAGGATTCTACAGGTTCGTAAATTGATGTTCAGTTGAATTGCTTTCGTTGTATATATGGCTATTCGCTCATCCTGGATATTGTAATTGTAGAACCGAGGGAAGCTCACCTCGGTGGACACCATTGCGGCTGGCGGCTGAGTGGTTCTGCTGTTGCGAATTAGTTGTGGAGGCAGCGTACTCCTTCTCCCTTGTAGCTCTCTCACATGGGCCAGGCCCATTACCGGTTCAACACTCCCCCTCAAGATGGATGGTAGATGTCAATCAACCCCATCTTGTCACATGCCAAGTTACATTTCTTTGTTCCCAAACCTTTTGTCAAACAATCTGCAAACTGTTGCTGAGAGCTAACATGACTAAGGCTGATGATCCCAGCATCGAGTTTCTCCTTAATGAAGAAGCGATCAATTTCCACATGCTTTGTCCTATCATGTTGAACAGGATTATTTGCAATACTTATAGCTGACTGATTGTCACACCACACTCTCAAGGGTCCTTTTCTCAGAAGTCTCAACCCGCTCAAAAGATGCTTCACCCAGAGCATCTCACTCAATCCGTGAGATAAAGCTCTATACTCAGCTTCTGTTGTTGATCTCGACACAACTGTCTGTTTCTTGCTTCTCCATGACACCAAATTTCCTCCTACAAATACACAATAACCTGACGTTGATCTTCTGTCATCTGGACAACCAGCCCAGTCAGAATCACTATAGCCATCCAGCTCGAGATGTCCATTCTTTGCAAACCACAACCCCTTTCCTGGAGTCCCCTTCAAATACCTCAGTATTCTCTCCACTATATCGAGATGCCCACTTCTTGGCTCATGCATATATCTGCTCACCACACCCACTGCATACGAAATGTCAGGTCTTGTATGACATAAGTATAATAATCTCCCAACTAGCTTCTGGTAATTTTCCTTGTTCACTAGATCACGTGATTGTGCTGTCACTTTATGGTTTTGTTCAATCGGGGTGGGAGCTGCTCGACACCCCATCATGCCCATGTCACTCAAGAGATCCAAGGTATATTTTCGTTGGCACAAAGATATTCCTTTTTCGTTGCGTGCCACTTCTATGCCAAGGAAATATTTTAGGTTGCCCAAATCCTTTACCTCAAACTCCTTGCTCAAACACCCCTTCAGTTTCTTTATTTCTTCCTGATCATCTCCAGTGATGATAATGTCATCCACATAAACTGCAAGAACGGTGATTTTCTGATTAGAGTGTCTGTAGAATACCGTGTGATCACCATTGCATTGACCATACCCCATATCACAAACCGCACGTTTGAACCTATCAAACCATGCCCTTGGTGATTGCTTCAGTCCATACAAGGATTTCTTTAGCCTGCATACCTTTCCCATGGTCTCCGAGGTACCAAAACCTGGTGGTATCTCCATGTACACTTCTTCCTGCAAGTCACCTTGCAAGAAGGCATTCTTGACATCTAATTGATGCAGCTTCCACCCAAAGTTAGCAGCACATGAAACCAATATCCTTACTGTGTTCATCTTTGCCACTGGAGCAAACGTCTCATCATAGTCGATTCCATACGTTTGACTAAACCCTCTGGCGACCAGTCTGGCCTTATATCGTTCTACCTTCCCCTCAGGATTTTGCTTCACAGTATAAATCCACTTACAACTCACAGCTTTCTTTTTCGACGGCAATGTGGTCAGCACCCACGTCTTGTTTTTCTTTAGTGCTTCCAACTCCTCTATCATTGCATCCCGCCACTTCGGATCTTGCTTTGCACTCTTCCAATCCTTTGGGACTGACACAGATTGGAGAGAGGCAATAAACGCTCTGTAGGAAGGAGACAAAGCCTTATAAGACACAAAATTTCCAATGTCATGGTCATCCCGAATAGTTTGTAGTGTCTTCTTTGCCACTATAGTATCCTGCTCATCGCTGTATTTTTCAGGAGGAATTCCTGCCTTAGCTCGTGGTTCTTTCCTCAAGGCAATAGGAAGATCCACAGTGTCACATGAGCTAGCATCACTGCTTTGCTGCCCCCCTGCACATGTGCCTGCTGTCCCGCAGTGTCAGATGAGCTCCTATCACTGACTTGTTGCTCCCCCTGCACCTGCTCCCCCTGCACATGTGGCTGCCGTCTAGAGTAAACGCGGAGATTCTGTGGCCAACGATCTCGAACAGGAACAGGAACCTGCAGAGAACCAATTTGAATTGTACCCACTGTTGGCTAAACCTGCACATCATCATCAGTGTTAGTACCCACTGTTGGCTGAACCTGCACATCATCATCAGTGTTAGTACCCACAGAATCACCCTGAGTACGAGATACATCCTTCTCCCCCTCATGACCATCTTGCACAGAGTGTAGGTGGTCAAGTTCTGCAAACAACAGACTCAGATCAGTCGGTTCACCATAGAATGGCTCAGATTCCCTGAAGGTGACATCCATACTTACAAACATGCGTTTCGCAGATGGGCTCCAACACTTATACCCTTGCTGGCTCGATGAATAACCCATAAAGACACATTTCAGTGCCCGTGGATCTAGCTTCCCAATAGATGGCCTATGATCCCGAACAAAACAGATACTTCCAAATAACTTTGGAGGCACAACAAACTTATTTTCTCCAAACAGCAGCTCACATGGGGATTTCATACCTAGTATCCTGGAAGGTGTTCGGTTGATCAAGTATGTGGCTGTCAGGACTGCTTCACTCCACAAGAACTTGGGGACATTCATCGTGTACATCAACGAGTGAGCTACTTCCAAAACATGGCGATTCTTGCGCTCCGCCACACCGTTTTGGGGAGGAGTATCTGGGCAGGATGTTTGATGAAGAATACCCTGAGCAGACAAGAAGGCCCCAAAGTTGGAGTTCACATACTCTGTACCATTGTCAGCCTGATCACCTGCACCTGCACCTGAAACTGATTCTTCACATACGCATGAAAGTTTTGAAAACAGTTAAACACCTCATCCTTATGGCGCATCAAGTAAACCCACGTCATACGAGAATAGCAGTCGATGAAGGTAACAAAATACTTCATTCCATTAACTGACACCACAGGACATGTCCATACATCCGAATGAATAAGTATAAAAGGAGATATACTCCGCAGCCCCTTACTCACATATGAGGTTCTTGTGTGTTTAGCATATTCGCAAGCATCACATGACAACTTGCCCCTGCCTATTCCACACATAACATCAGGAAATATTCTACTCATCTTATCAAAAGATACATGCCCCATCCTACAGTGATGGATCATCGCATGCTTCTCCTTCTCCTCCATGGTTGCAGCATACACTGAATCTGGTTGCACGCCCTTGTCCATGTACCAAAACCCCCTACGCCTGGTGCCAGTCCCAACCATCTGCCTCGTATGTCGCTCCTGAATCAAGCAACCGAACTTGTCAAAAATCACACTACAGTCAATTTGATCAATCAGTGCACTTAACGAGGCCAAGTTGACAGGAAACGCTGATACATGTAAAACTGACGATAGAGAGATGTTGGGAGTACACTTTACTATGCCAATCCCGGCAACAGGCTGTTTTGTACCATCAGCTGTTTGAATGGTACTCTTGTGAGTGGGAGGATGTTTATTGTAAGACTCAAACACGGAGAATTTTCCAGCAACATGCTTAGAAGCACCTGAGTCTAGAACCCATTATGTATCAATTTCATTAGCAGCAAGAGATGCCTTTTCAGAATTACCTTCATTCGCGGAGGCCCAGTGAGCAAAGTCTCCATAGGTAGCATCATCTACTTTTGTGCCCTTTGACGTCCCAATTTCCTCTTCAACTACCATGTGTGCCTTTTGACCCCCTGAGTATCCTGAATATCCACCTCTGCCTCTAACATTCTGACCCCCTGAGTATCCACCTATGCCTCCAGTAGTCCTGTTACCTCCTCCTCTGTAATATCCCCTGCCTCTACCACGAGTAGGGCAGTTCCACTTCAGGTGACCTGGCTCCCCACAGATGAAACAGTTCCCGGTATCTTTCCACTCCCTACGCTCAGTAACTGCAAACGTCGGAGTGGGCACAACCTTCTCATCTGCTTTCTCAAGAGATAGGCGCACTTCCTCTTGATTCATTGCTGCAATAGCCTCGTCAATAGTAGGCAGGGAAGTTTGGTGCATCAGGGAAGCCTTTCTGCCATCAAAGCGACGATCAAGCCCATCTAAAAGTTTCAGCACACGCCTTCGCACTATCCACCTGTGCCCTGACTCGATGCTGGCTGCATCAAAGAGTTCGAGAGGGTCACAATTGTCTTGGCCTGCCCATAAAGCCTGCAGCTCTGCCACATATGCCATCACTGACATTTCACCTTGGCGAAGACGGTGAATCTTCTCATCAATCTGAGCAATGAGCATGACATTGCCCTTGCCGGAGTACTGGGAAGACAGAGTCTTCCATATCTCCGAAGCTGTGGTAAGCCTCTCCACAGAACGAGCAATGGAGGGCACCACCGAGTTCAACAACCATCCAACAAGCAATGAGTTGATGGCCTTCCACTTCTTTCCATCCGCACTAGTCTTCTCTCCTGGTTCTTCAACAGTACCAGTCAAGTACCCATCAAGATCTTTCGGCTCCACAGCCAGCATTGCCCTCCGAGACCAACTCAGATAGTTGTTAGCACCTTCTAACTTAATTTCAGTAGGTCACAACTCGATCTTCTGTACCACTTCCTGCCGAGGAACAATGGACCCCGAACTTGAGCCATCGGTCTTGGACGAGAGAAACATTGTGAGTTTCTCCACAGCCTCAGCTAGAATCTTCTGATCACCCATCTTCACCCTTCTTCTCAGTTCAGCACGCAGCAGCAGCAACTTCCTTGGCACACAGCAGCAGCCCGTGCTCCCGGTATGAAACCCGGAATTTTCCAGCACTGGTACCGGAACAATCCGGAATGAATTCCGGGTCAGCACCGGGCGAGAACCAGGCGATTCTGGGAGAGTCCAGTACCGGTTTTTGAATCCGGTTTGAAACCCGGAATTTTCCGGGATTTGCACCGGAAGCCCGACGCGATGCTCACCTCGTCTCCGTCGATCTTCACCCCGTCGATCTTCACCCCTTCTTCCTCCTTCTCCTCAGCTGCTCGCAGCAGCTTCTTCCTCATCCTCCTTAGCTGCTCCCCTCACGCCAGCAGCTGTAGCACCTCCCAGCAGCTCCTCCGCCGCCCAGCACCACGCAAGAAGCCTCCTCCTCTCCGGCGCGCAAGACTGCCGCCGATCTCTGCTGGGACCGCCGCCCCGTCAAGCCCCGCCGTAGCCGAGCTCTGATACCATGTAGAACCGAGGGAAGCTCACCTCGGTGGACACCATTGCGGCTGGCGGCTGAGTGGTTCTGCTGTTGCGAATTAGTTCTGGAAGCAGCGTACTCCTTCTCCCTTGTAGCTCTCTCACATGGGCCAGGCCCATTACCGGTTCAACAGTAATCACACGCACGCGCTTATTTTTCAGTCAGAGAACTATTTACAGACTTGGAATTTTTTTTCCAAAATCCATCTCTGTCGAACTTATAATTTTGGGAACAACGAGTATAAAAGGTGTATGGATAAGAAAGTCTGCAACGGCGTAGGCAGTGTTGTCACCTACATGAATGAGATGAGTTTTTTTTTTTTTTGAACATAAGAGATTTTATTTAAGATTTAAGAGCATTTTACAGATAGAAGCGTGAAAGGAAGCACGCTGGATACATCAAGTGTGTCTTTAACAGGACACTGAATTCCCTGAGAAGATTGTAAACCAAGGCATCTAAAAAGCAACGATCTGTTTTGTATCTTAATAGCAAGCTTTGCCTGATGATGTGCCATGGTGTTGTTTGCTCTATAGATATGATAAACCTTGCTAGGATTGAAGGATGGAGCAGCTTGGATGTCCGCTAGGAGCGGTCTGTTGCGCCAATGCCCTGGAGCTGACAAGATGTTAGATTCCTTCGCTGCGATGGCAAGAACGGAGTTGTCTGTGTAGAAGGCAGGATCAGGAATTCTGAAAATATCCGCCAGCTTAGTTGCCAGAAGTAGAGCAGAAGATTCAGCTTGTAGCGGAGAGGAGACCGGAGGAGACATTGCTGCAATGTGAATTTTCCTGCAATGTAAATTATCATGTAGATGTATGATAACTCCAAGACCAGCAGGGTAGGGGTCGCCTCCTTGCTGCACTTTCCATGCTGCATCACAAAGTAAGACGTTCCCTGCTTCAAGATCAGAGTTGAGAGTAGGAGGGTGTTGGGGTCGCTGCTGATGGTGCTCATGGGCTTGTTCTGTCGTCATCTGTGGACATAGCTGTTGCCTATATAGTGTATTATCCTACAACAAAGCTGAAGCCACAGAAAAATTCTTTTTGGGTGCCCTTTTATCTTGTTGAAGAGAAAATCACTCCTACTTTTCCAAAGGCACCAGAGAAAAGTATATAGCGTTTTGACTGATATGCATGGATGATTAGAAGATAGAAGAAAATGTATCATGTCAGGCAACAGTTGATGATCATTAAAGAGAAGTTCAGTTTTGATAAACCAGGGAGTAGAGTACCAAGCTGCTTTTGCAAAAGGACAGAGAAAAAACAAATGCATTTCATCTTCTACTTGTCCACATCGAGAGCAATTAGAGTCTATATGAGTAGAAAAACGCCTGCTCTTTTACCTGTTGCTAAAGCCCTTCTCAAAAGCCTCCATGCAAAAGTTTGTACTCTAGGTATCATACCTTTTTCTGACCAAACCTGATTGAGCAAAGAGATGACTTGCTGAGGAACCGGTCTGGGTTGATGATTTTGGGGCAGCTGCAATTTTGAGAAACAGTGTTTGTAGGCACTTTTTGTTGAGAATGTACCTGCAGGAGTTAATTTCCATAGCAAAGAATCTTGGCCAATAGCATTAATAATAGGTGTTTGCAATATTTGTGAGGCCGTATTTGGAGAAAACAAAGAATTTATAAGATTTTGATTCCAAGATTTGTGATTATGGATCCAAAGATCTTTAATGGTGGCTGGGTACACGTAAGGAGGCTGCTGAATAATCAAGTTATCATATATATGTTGCCAACCGTTAAACCAAGGAGCAGCCCAAATGGAAGAAGAACCATCAACTATTTGAGTAGAGCAAGCAGATTCCAGAAGTGGTTTTACTTTTAAAATGGCGGCCCAAAAAGCAGATTTTGGACAACTAGCTTTCGCTCTCCAGATAGTTGTGTCCGCATGGTATTTTGACTTTAAAACAAGAGCAAGATTACTAGTTGGGTCCTGAGCAATTCTCCAAGCAGCAGAGAGGATCAAGCTCTGATTCAAGGCCTGCAAATTTCTAATACCTAGACCGCCAATTTTCTTGTGAGTGCAAATATCTGCCCAAGCCCTTAAACAAAGATATCTTGAATTGTTATCATCTTTTATCCCTGTCCACCAAAATCTCCTAATGATAGCAGTGATACTAGCAAGGAATTTTTTAGAGAACAAAATATTTGACATGTAATAAACCGGGATAGAAGAGAAAACTGATTTAATAAGAGTAAGCCAAGCCGGGTGAGACATTCTGTTTGCCTTGTAAGTAGTAAGCTTTGATTTGAACTTGTCGTGAACAAAAGAGTAAGTAGTAGATCTATCTTAGCAGGCAAGATTAGAGGATGTCCTAGATGGATAAAAGAGGCATCAATGTCTGGGACAGGGAACAAACCTTTTATTTCTTGTTTGAGGTGCAAATCAACATTAGCACTAAACATAATTCCTGACTTTGCCCAATTTGGGAGTTGGCCTGAAAGAGTACAAAAATGATTTAAGATTTGAAGGATAGCTTCAGCTTCCTGCTTTGTTGCTGCACCACACACCAATAGGTCATCTGCAAACATCAAGGAGTGTATAGGAGGGCATTGTGGACCCAAAGAGATACCCGAAAGCCTGTTATTATGTAGAGCATCTTGGAGAGTCAAGGAAAGTTCATTAACAACCAAATAAAAAGAGAGGGAGAGAGCGTACAACCTTGTCTTATACCTCTTGAGCTCTTAAATTTACCAAAAGGTTGCCCATTGATAATGACTGAAAAATTTGGAGTAAAATACAAGCATGTATCAAATTTATGAGATGTGCATTCAGTCCTTTACGAGCTAAAGCGTTAGCAATAAAGTACCATTCAAGTCTATCAAAAGCTTTAGCTAGATCGATTTTTACCATGAAGGACTTTTCTTTGAAAGATTTTAAACTAAAAGAGTGAGCAACCTCCTGGGCAACTATGATGTTGTTGCTAATTCTTCTACCCTCTGTGAAAGCCTGTTGGGAAGGATGGATATAATCAGCTAAGAGAGGCTTCAATCTGTTGGCCAAAGACTTGGAGATAATTTTATAAATAACATTGCATAAGCTAATCGGCCTGAAGTCAGAGGGCAAGTGACAAACAAGCTTTTTGGGTATAAGAGCTATATGTGTTTCAGTAAGCTTTGGTGGCATAATACCTGTTTCATAGAAGGTCCTTACCAAATGTGTTACATCTTCAGCTATCCAACTCCATGCATTCCTATAAAAACCCACATTGAATCCATCTGGACCTGGCGAGGCATCTTTCTTCATATCTTTTATGATGTTCCAGATCTCCTCTTTGTCAGGAATAGAGTTTGTGAAATCCTGCACATCACGGTTAGCAACAGAAAATATAGGAGGCCTACTATGTGAAGGGCAGCTAGATTGAAAGATGTTGCGGAAGTAAGTTATGAATTCATTAGCTATATCTTGAGGATCAAACAAATCTTGCCCTTGTCTATCCACAATGGAAATAATCATGTTTCTTCTCCTCCTTTTGGTGACTACATGATGGAAAAAGGATGTGTTTCTGTCACATTGTGTGACCCAATGCTTTTTTGCTCTTTGTTTATAGAATTCATTTAACTTTGTCATGCTTCCTTCATATTGGGCTACCAAGTTCGCTTCAAGAGCATGGTCCTGTTGGTCCAGAGGCTGCATTTGAATATCATTTAATTGATTCTGTAGCTGATCAAGTTGTTGCTGAAGTGGCCTTTTCTTTTTGCACCAAACTTTGAGAGTACCTGCAAGATGGTTAGTGCGCACATAGAAAGGTTTTGTAGTTGTAGAAGCCCAATCATTCTTGCAACAGATTGATAATCTTCCTCAAGAGGCCACCAATTTTCAAACTTAAAAGAGAGACGGGCCTTTTAAATTTATCAGTTGAAAGCAGGATAGGTGCATGATCGCTAAAACTATGAATAATAGGCATATTGAAAACATTTGTCCTGGGGAACAAAGTACACCATTCAACATTAGCAAGACAACGATCGAGACGTTCAAAAATAGGACCAGTAGAAAATCTCATGTTAGTCCAGGTGTAAGTGGGTTCCGAGAAGCCGAGATCAAACAAACCGCACTGCTTTACATAATTATTAAAAGCTCGCATACGACTGTAATTCACATAAGCTCCGTAAGATTCTTTTTCATGCATAATATTATTTAGGTCACCTAAACAGATCATAGGCTTACCTAAGTTATCGGAAACAAAATCAGCAATTTGATCCCAAATCATATGAGTACTATTATGATGAGGATCACCATAAACACAAGCAAGAAGGAACTCTACATTACTAGGAATATGAACAGCTAAAGCAAGAATATAATATCTACAAGAAAGCTTGATTTGAAGATGAATTTTGTCAGACCACATCAGCCAAAGCCCCCAGAGAGGCCGACCGAGGGTACAACAAAACTAGCATGAGTGTTGAAACGAGCATTTAGATCAGCAGTTGTACATTTAGAGGACCGAGTTTCAGAAACAAAGGTCACCTGCGCAGCTGTGGAGCGTATCATTCTTGCAAGGTATTCCATCTTGTTGGAGTTGCTAAGGCTCCTACCTTTACCTCGGCAATTCCATCCAACGAATTTCATGGCTGCCGAGGGAGGAGAAACCGTGCGAGCGTCTCCCCTAGCTGGAATCAGGCCGGATCGAGCTTGTCCACCAGCAGCAGCATCACTAACACCGATCCTTCTCCACATGAGGACCATGGAGAAAAAGCAGCAGAGGAAGTGGTTAAGGACTTAGTGATTCATAGAAGAATAACCCAGATCAGATGATTGGAAGCCTAATCCGTGGGGGAAAGAAGGGGAAAGAAATAAGGAGCTAGGAAGGGGAATCGACTTGTGGGTGGAGGGGGTGATTTCGCGAGCGGCGGCAGTGGCGGCAGCGGTCAAAGAACTTGGGTTTGTGGGCTGGCGAAGGAGATACGGGCATGGAACACCGGAAAGGAGTCACCAAGAGGGCGGGCGAGAGAGCTGGGTTCAGATCTGCAGATTGGAGAGGCAATCGCAAGGAAGAAGAACGGCATCAGCACCGGTCACTGGCATATCGCCGGAGTCGCCATGGAGTCGTCGGGAGAGAAACGCGTTTTGTTGTCTCCGGTCCGGCTCTAGCCCTAACTCCTCGCAAGTCCAATGAGATGAGCTTCTAAAGCCATGCATGTCTCACAACAAGAATGTCAACTCTCCTGTGGGAGTATCCATGTATCTGTGAAGTGGATATTCAGGGGAGGCGCCTTTACCCTGCTTGCAGTTTTTGCGTCGGATATTCAGGAGAGGCACCTCCAAAACCAAAACATATGACGTTCAGTTGGCGGAGGATCGATTCTCTTGACTGAGTCACAGCTGCAATTTACATCAACAGGAATAACAATGTACTCTTAGCACCTCTCTCTTTCTCTCTGTTTATTCTACTCGTAGTTCGCAGCAGCAGACCAAGAAGTCAAGAACCCTCGTTCCCCATTCCCCATTCCCCATTCCCCAATCCCCTCCGCAAGACCAGATTCCTCCGCCGCAGGTCGCCGGCAGTAGAGAAGGAGGAGTAGGCGGTGATGGCGACGGCAATGCGCGCTCCAAAGAGGCGTAGATCCGTGGGAGCCGACGCCCAGCATGTGCCACCGGTGGGCGGCGGCGGCGTGGAGCAGGGAAGCCTCAACGACCTGGACTTCATCAGCCGCCTCCCCGACGAGGTGCTCGGCACCGTCGTCTCCCTCCTCCCCACCAAGGACGGCGCCCGCACGCAGGTGCTGTCCCGCCGCTGGCGCCCCCTCTGGCGCTCCCCCATGGCGCCGCTCAACCTCGTGGCAGATGATACCCTCTGCGACGACAATACGCGCGCCACGGTAGTCTCCAAGATCCTCTCCGACCATCCCGGCCCAGCCCGCCGCTTCTCGCTCAGACTCATCAGGCTCGCCCGTTTCCGGGTCAAGGTCGCCCGCTGGTTCCGCTCCGAGACGCTCGCTGGCCTGGAGGAGCTCGAGTTCAACAACTTCCCGATGACACGCTACCCGCTGCCCCCGTGCACGCTGACCCGGTTCGCGCCGACGCTCCGCCTGCTCAAGCTCAGCAGCTGCCGATTCCCTGACGGGATGGTGTTGCCGAGCTTTCTTCACCTCAAGCAGCTCATCCTGGTCGACGTCGGCATCTCAGACGACTCTCTCCGATGCATGATCTCCGGCTGCGCTGCTTTAGAAAACCTTGAGCTGCGCAGCGTGAAATTTCGTCGCCTTTGCATTAGTTCCCAGACCCTTAGGAGCATCAACCTCTGGGCACGTCGCTCAAAAGGAGGTGAGCTTGTCATTGAGGACGCCCCTTGCCTGGAGAGGTTGCTACCATATTTTCCAGATAATGGTCCGGCAAAAATCCGGGTGATCTGGGCTCCTAAGCTGCAAATATTGGGTTTTTTATCTCAAGGCATATCCACATTCCACCTTGGAACCACCGTTTTTCAGGTAGCAGCAACGATAATTGCATATTCAGCTTTCTGGTATGCAAGCTATTGCTCTTAACTGCACTTGTTTTGTTTTTCTCCAGAAAATGATTGGGGTCAGCTTAACAACCAAAATGCGCACAATGAAGATTTTGGCTCTCAACTCTACTGGCGCTAATCTGTATGCAGTTGTTGACTTCCTCAAGTGCTTCCCTTGCTTAGAGAAGCTCTATGTCGTTGTGAGTATTCATATTTGTTGCTCTAAATGTCAAAATCAGCATTGGGCCAGACTTTTGATCCTGTGAACAAGTACTTTAACTCTACCTTTATATCACCTTTTTTCTATCTCCAGTTGCAGTCCCGCCCAAAAAAGGATATGAATACTTGGTTGAAGTATGATCCAATTGAATGTTTGGAACTCCATCTACAAAGAGTGGTGTTGAAAAATTATGAAGGTAACAGGAGGTCATTTGTTGACTTTGCCAAGTTCCTTATTTTGAATGCAAAAGTGCTAAAGGAAATGGAGATTGGAGTTCTTAATGGAGAAAGCGACCAAGGGATGTCTTATCAACGTAGTCAACTTCAGTTGGAGAATAGAGCTTCTCGAGATGCACAAATAGAACTTCGAAGTGATACATATGCCATTACCACAAAGCATGTGAATTTTACGGATTTGTCTATAGCTGACCCCTTTGAATCAAAAGTCGATTGGCTTACTGTATCCTCTGGCTAGGTCCTTGCACGGAATCATAAGTGTCAGATAGCCTTTCTGAAGATTGCTTCACCCTCTGTCTAAAGCAAAAAAATGTGACTGCGCCTGTTTGCCCATCCAATGTTATCTCACTCTTTTGGTGGTCTGCAACATGATATATGTCAACCAGCCATGGAGTTCTTTGTTACTCACTGTGGAGGAAACCATGATTCCAGATGTGGTCCCTAAGTCTGAGATCCAAATTTGCCAATGTAAAAGACAAACTTACTATGTGTTATGTTTAGTAGGTACTGGTTGTTTCTCTCCTGCCTGGTATCGTGTTGTAAACTGGTAGTACCTGGTGAGAAAACATAACCGTTTGCTTTCATGTAATATAAGGTTTATTAGTCTCCATGCAATTCACTGCATCTTTGCGAGCATGTCATTGTAAGATCACTATTCAAGTTGCCAACAGACAAGCATACTATTTGGTTGCTAAATTAGCCAAGAATGCATGTTTGGTCTACCAAGGCCATTCCTTTAGCACATTTTGAATTTGTTCACTTGCATTTATTAGTGCTTAGTTTACTCTTGTAAAATAGTACCAGAGCTTAAAATAGTAAATTTTCAGCATTGTTTTTAATAGTTTCATGCCTCCGTCTGTCATAAATTGTAAAAATGGAAAAGTCTTCACTTGATTAACCAGTTTGTCATATTTAAATGGGTCGAATACCATAAGAGAAATTAAGATATTTGTAGTTCAAAGATGGCTAAAGAACCAGTTTCATGGCAATGAATTGATCTCCAAAAAATATTTATAGATGTGAAATTTCCATGCTAAGATTAGTTTCTACGGATGGTTGGTAAAATTGCTTTATGTTATATTCGGCCATTTGCTGTACTTGGATTTTTGAAGCACAAACACCTTGCTTATTTTGTGTGTTGAAGAACTATTCCGACTCATAATATTGCAAGAGATTTGTTTTTCTGTAACCGTCTAGCTGTGCATTTTCTTTTCAATAATGTATTATTTACTGTCCCTACGGGAAGAGCGGTGATGATGATGAATCATGTGGAGCTCTAGTGATTCGATTGGTACAGTGGGTAGTTGATGGATCCAGGTGTTGCTATTTTGGATAATCTGGTAAGAGTGTCTGTTTCATCTAAGAATTCATTTCTTTGACTCATTTGAGGTTGCATTTTATCGTTTCTTATTTTATATTCTCGTAAAGCCAAAAAAGTACAATATAAATGGTGTTTTTTCTGCGTACAAGTAGGTGGCATTGAAAGTTATACTGTCCACCTCTGATTTAACGGACCTCACTCTGACATAAACCGTGAAGACGGAAGAATTTAAATTTGATTAGTTGAGTTGATACCATGGAGCAATTGGTTTGAGGAATGGTTGCTATTTTCTGAAGGTCGCCCAACACCCTTTGTCAAGGTCCGTCCATCCTTTTGATGTCAATGCGTGAACTTGTTTCCATCCATCCTTTGGATGTCATGCACATGATTTTTGAGTCGCCGAGTCGAGTCGAGTCGCCGAGGCTGAGACTCGTGACTTGCTGACTTGACTCAGCGACTAGGCTTGATTAGTCGCCCCGAGTCGCCCAGCACAGGATCACACGCAATAAACAGAGCCACAAGCACAGGGAGCAGAGCAGCACAAGCAGCAAGGGGAGCAGAGCAGAGCAGCACAAGCACAGGGACCAGAGCAGCACAAGCAGCGCAAGCAGCAAAGGGAGCAGAGCATAGGGAGGGAGCCGTACCTGCCCAGCAAAGGGTTTCCTGGCGTGGGGATGATGGAGACGGAAGTGGAGACGCGTGGGGATGATGGAGAGCAAGAGGGGACCCTGTCGTGGGAGGTTGGAGGCGACGGAATCCAGTCCAGGACGCGAGCAGAGGAGGGCCCCGTCGCCGCGGATGCCAAATCGCGACCGAATTGAGGGTCGCGCGTCGCGGACGAGGTGCGGCGTCGACTCCGGCGAGGTGCGCCATGCTGGAGAGGCGGCGAAATCAGCAGGCGCGTCGTCGTCGTGAGCAGAGGAGGCCTTCCCGTCGCTCAGGATCTCCAATCGTGGTCGATTGGAAGGGCGCACGTCGCCGGTGAGCAGCGGCGGCGGCTCCTAGGTCAGATCCGCTCCCGCCCTTTCCCTTTCTCCCTCGCTGAATTGTGCGCGTCTGGGCAGGTGAGCACGCGCGTGCTCTATATGCCCCAAAAAATTCTGGCAGCGCGGGCCATAGCTGCCCGAGGCGCGCGACTCGCGACTGCATTCTGGCGACTACTCTGGCAGAGTCGCCGGCGAGCCGCCGAGGCGCGCGACTCGCTCCATGAGTCAAGTCGCATGCGCGAGTTGGCGACGCCGGAACGACTCAGCGACTATACGGCGACTCAAATATCATGGTCATGCATTAGTTTTCCGGTGGAGGCTGGTTGATTTGTTGATTCCTTTCTTATGAGCTCTTATCTCTATGAAGGATCACCATTTTTCCTTCATTTCTTGTGTAAAGACTCTGTGTGTTGTGTGCAATTATTCTTTGAGGATGAGGCTACAGCTCCTTCGCAAGGCAAGTTGGGGCATTCGCCCGATACAGCTTGACCTACGAACGCTGCCATGCTGGCACCTTCACTGCCTCCAGTTAAGCCGTGAACACTTTGCGGCTCCCTTGGCGTGGCTGGCCCTCGAAACTTCTCTGAACTGGTTAATTGTTATGTGCCTGTCTTTACCATGCTTGAAGTTTGCCGGAGGACATGTTACGGATGCAAATTTTCTTTGGTACTGGTGGCTGGCTCAAGCAAACAGTTCGATTTAATCATGCACCGATCCCACCAATGCAGTGCTCACTGTCAATTTTCTTTTTGACAAACTCACTGTCAAATCAACAGCCATTCCTTATACGCATTCGGGATTTGTTGACTTACATTTAACAGTACCTAATTTACTCACAAAAAGGTATGTAGACATTAAATGTTTCTTTGATCAACACAGAGCAATAAATTTGAGGAGAAAGTGTTCAGTTAATTACTCTTATGTTTTATCTCCAAAAACAATATATTTGTAGCTCTGAAATTTCATAAGTTCAGATTCTAAGGTTCGTTGGTTAAAACTGTTTCGTGTTATATAGCTCCTCTCAGATATTTTAAGCACAAAAATCTTGCTCATTTTGTCGGTTGAAGGACTGTACTAACTCATAATGTGCTGAATCGAGTGGTGCTTCAGTGATTCGATAGGTACAGTGGATAGTTGATGAATCCAGGTACTGCTACTTCGGAAAATCTGATACGAGTATCTGTATAGGACTGCTTAGCTCTGATAGACAATCCAGGTGCTGCTACTTTGGAAAATCTGATACGAGTATCTGTATAGGACTGCTTAGCTCTGATAGACAATCCAGGTGCTGCTACTTTGGAAAATCTGATACGAGTATCTGTATAGGACTGCTTAGCTCTGATAGACAATCCAGGTGCTGCTACTTTGGAAAATCTGATACGAGTATCTGTATAGGACTGCTTAGCTCTGATAGACAATCCAGGTGCTGCTAACTGACACTGCATGCCTGGTAAGTGGTAAAGGCATGTGGTCTTATTATCAGGGATTAGAAACTTTCACACTCTGGCGAAACTTTCTAGGATTATACACATGCATAATTGATGCTCTGCTGAATTTCTTTGGTTGTATATATATTTCTCCCCTCGCTTCTCTTGAATATTTGAAGCAGCCGCCCCTGCTTATTTTGACAGCTACTCCGTAGTATTTACTGTCTCGGACATTGGTACGTCAGGTATGCAGAGAGTTGCATATCGGAAGGTCCGTGAGCGCGCTTATGCAGTGCTCGTCACCAACATGAATGAAATGAGATTCTGGAGCCAATTAGACAGCAGCAAGGCTGCAGTTTACATCAAGGCAGGAGCATACAGCCTTTGTGCTTCTGGGTTGGCCTTGACGCCTACATGGATATCAACGGCAGCTGCCCTCTTTCTCAACTTCCCTACTTATTAATCATCCACGGATCCCTTCCCTTGTCATCACGGGGAGTTTTTTTTTTTTAATCCCTTGTCATCACGGGGAGTTGGGTTGAGTATCGTCTTTCTTCAGCTGTTCGTCGTCATTGTTGCTAACCAACGATCGAGAGAGTGCGTGCTGCATTGTCAGAAAAACAACAGAAAAAGTCCGATATGTCCTACGGGCCAGTGACAACGGCCCACGCAGACGGCCCGTAAAAGAGTAGGTGCATCATGCGGACGCTCAAACTCTCCGCGATCGAGAGAGATCGTCCAAACGAACGACGCCGTGCCGACATCAAGCAGCGTCCCAGCAGGCTCATCGTGCGCGCCGGCCACTGAATGATTGCTGAACTGCGTGGCCACGGTGGGATTCAACATTCAAGCAAGTGGCCAACGGTAGTGTGGGATGTCGGGAACTCTGGATGTATAGCAGATTTTCGATCATGCAAGCAACTTTCATACAGAAAAAAGATCCCTCTGTTCAAAATACACTCGAAAACAATCAGCAACGTACGTGATAAACATTACAGGATTGTTATGGAATGTTTTTTTTGGTCACAAACAAGCCTAGTGCTTACTTTATCAATGACATTATCTGTTACAGGGTAGTAACAGTAAAACAGAGATGAATGGCAAGACAGCTAATGAAGGCTCTAAAAAATCACCATCACGGACGCTATATATCTGTGATGCGCCGTGACCCTACTCTTTTGCAACTCGCACTCGCAGTCTACGTCCCTTCCAAATCTGCACAATTCAAAGTCAAAGCGTGAAACAGTGTCATGATATCGCTAGTTGCTGTAAAACCAAGTCTGCTTCATCCAGTTATGACAGTATAATAACAATGGCAGGGAAACCAACCAACCAACCAACCATCCAAACTACGCATCAACTTACCTGATTGTTGAGGTACCAAATGGCATGATCCGATGCCTCCCGTGTAGCCATTGTGACGAAACCGATTCGTCTTTCTCCGTGGTGGTGAACTTTGGCACTGACCACTTCGCCGTACTCACTAAACAGCTGCTTTAGACTAGAGTTGTTCACTTTCCAGGGAATGTTCGCCACAAATATCTTGAAAGAAGAACGACGGGGAGACGGTCCTTTGTCTGCCTGGGCAACTCTAGTAGAAGATGCCTTGCTCACGGTCATAGGAATGCCATCCATCTCCTGTCCACATTGAACTTTAAGTATCAATAGGAAAATTTCCACATTATCAAGAAAAGAACTTACACATGGCACCCATTGTTTTTTCAAGAATTCATTTTTGCAGTGAACTTGCATGTAAATACATATGGATGAACAAGCTAGTAGCTGTCATGATGTTTTTTAAGCAATATGTCATGAAGATGATTTAGGAAGCTATAACGTGTGTGAATGCAAGCTGGGGGCAGACATTCATACACGTAGTGCAAGCATAAATATTATTTGCTCAACTATGATCAAACGAGATGCAGCTAAGGATAGGAGAACATGTCCATTTGAACTGAAGGAGACTGTCCGCATCAAGTTATCGTTTTAAAGGGAATGAAAACAAGCATCTCGGAAAAGCCGCATATATACTCACACGGCGATGGTATAGCTCCACAGCCTTCTCAGCCTCCTTGACAGTACTCATGGTGACAAACCCATATCTACAGCTCTGGCCTGTTACATTGTTGTAGATTATCTGCACCGACACAAAGGAACTGTGCTTTAGATCGAAGAGAACACGCATACATGTGTAAATAACCGCATTGTCTAACTGCCTCCTAACAACACCGACGTTTTAGAAGATATCACATGAATAACTCAAATAAGGTTGGAAACAATGCACACAATATTCATAAGAAAGGTATTTAAATTGTTCCTGGTTTATCAAGCTACAACTGGCACATCCAATAAATTGAGGAGTATAATGACCCATCCAAGTAACTAGACATGAACCTGATAAGAGCATGTAATTAGGCAGCATCTCCACGACTACACACAACACAAACATTGGTCGAAACAAGATCATACAGCTACTGATGCAACCTAAAATAGCACACAGGCTCACAAAGTAGCCAATTATATTTCAGCACCTTATACAACAGAGGAAGTTCAAAACTGTGTGATGTTGCTACAATAGTTGCAGGCCTATTTTTAGTTTTGCATATATTACTGATGAATCTAAAATTGAGGCATTATTTCCACATATAGATGACCAGACAAGGACTATGAAGAACCAAGAAGGCTCACCTCCGAGAACTTGACGTTTCCAGCATACACGAAGAGCTGTGCAAGGTCCTCACTGTCAATGTCATAGGGTAGGTTCCTGACACACACCATGGACTCCTCCAGTGAGTACTCCTCGTAATATTCCTGCTGGCTCGGTGGTGTCGGCGTTGTTGGGTACACAACATTCGCGTGTTTTGGGGGATAAGACGCTGGCAGGTTTTTGCACTTGAATGCTTGCCTCAGTGTTTTCCACTTTGTTTCCTTGTCAGTAGCATGACAATGAGCATCACTCGATAGCCCTTTGCCCCAATACTTGCATGGAGCTTGAGCATCACACACAAAACAGTAGCACTGCATTTGAAGAACAGCAGTGAGTTCGTGTTACAAAACTAAACTTTACACTCTGCATCTATAATCACTGTAATCATAATGCCAAGGGTATCAGGGGCAAGGAGTGAAAATGCTTGTTACTTACTATGTTGCAATGATTCACGTGAGAAGTAGAGCCGAAGGGAAATTCAGAACAAACATGGCGCGAGTGAGGGAAGTCCTTGCATGCTATCTGCAGAAGCATACCATCTAGCTGTAATTTAATTCATAAACTGCTCTTGTATAGTTTCTATGAAAAAGATCTTCACTTATCTCTGTCAGTTTTGACATGATCTAAAAAGCAGATGTTCAGTAAAAGACAGGTAAGCAATGAACCATGCATATGCAATTAAGCAGATCATTCCTTGTTATAAGTTGAATAATACATGTTTTTATTTGAGAATCCACTGATGCATACTTAACCAAAATGATATTAATTAAATCAGAAAGTATATTCTGAATTACTGAAAACACGATACTTGAATCAGCATATGCTATCTGCAGAAGCATAGTATACTATTGTGCCCCAATCGGTAAGGCAACGGTAAAACAGGTAAACTGTATTCCTGTAGCCTGTACGAAATGAGAAAAAGGCTGCTCATTTATCTCTGTCCAATTTGACACGAACTGAAAACTGCAGATACTCATGGTCAGTAAGTAAGAACACACAGCCAAGAAGCCCTATTATTTTGTGCTTAAATCTGCAGAGCACTTCCTTGTTACAGGTTGAACAATTCACGTTCTTTCGAAAAAATCCGATGAGACAATGCATATACATATAGCAAGTTCGCGACTGGATTCTAAGAGGTCACACAGATGCAATCGACCTACCTCGCCTTTAACGGCGACGATCTCCACCTCGTCCGACGCGCCATCCCCCGCAGCGGGGACTGATCCGTGAGGGTCGCCGTCCAGAACCACGCAGTCGTCGTCCTTGCCGACGCGAACGCCGGCGGACTTTCCCTTCTTTTTCCGCGGCACTGGGGCCCGTGAGCCGCCGAGCTTGGCGACCCACCCGAGGGGGCCGGGAGAGACGGACAACTTCCCGGGGCCCTCGTCCTCGTCGGAGCTTATCTCCACCACCTCGCGCGCTGGCCCCATCCCCTCCACTCCACGCCGCCGCCGCTCGTGGGTTGGAGTTTGGTTTGGCTGATGACACGGCGAGTTTCCGGAGCGGATGGAGGCTGGGCGGGGAAAGTGAGCGGTGATTCCGGAGAAGGCTGCGCGGTATCCGAAAGATGTGGGACCCGCTGCCAGTTCGAGGGGAAGCAGTTGCCTTCGTCCGCTGCTCTCTTTGAAAAATTGAAATTTCGTACTGTAATAGCAACGCCCAGTACGGCACAGCGCAGCGCACATACACGTACCTACGTACACGGCTACACGCGATGCTATACACCCTTGTCCTTTTTTGCGAGGGTCAGAAGCCATGTAATCGCTGAACTCTCTCTCTCTCTCTAATCGCAATGAAAAGCAGCCATACTGTTTTCTCAAAAAAAAATAAAGAAACTAGATTTCATCGGGCACCGACTAGCATAGTGTAGGTATGCCCTGCCATCTTCTCCTTTATTGTGGACGCCAAGTCGTGAGTCAATGCTCGGTGTCGCGACTAGAATTCTGCACTACCGTGGAGCCGCCAAAACTTTGAACTCTTGGTCGAGAAGTCGCCACCATCTGAAGATCAAATTGTCGCCCCTCGAGAAGAGGTCATGGAGAAGGGCGGACATGCGGGAGGCGTCAGCACCTCCATCAACGAGGACGAAGCTAGACACCACCACCACGAATACATTAAACAAACTCGCTCAGATATATAAACTCCATTACAACATCCAACTAGAACAGTAGAGAGAGACACACTACGCGAACGGAAATGCTAGACTTACGAGGAAACAGCTTATGGACGAGGCTTGCGGACATACGTGTCCAAGCCTGATTAGTTCACCCCCCCTCCCCCCACGAATTTCACTCGAGGGCCATCCCCTGATAATTTCCCTGACCCCAACTAATCCCGTAAGATTCGTCCGTAATTTTTCTTCCGTAGGTGTAGCATTACGCAGGCAAGAATTGATCTCAAGGGATGCAAGCATGGTAAATCATCCATTGGGGGCCAAGCATGCTAATTTTCTCTAAAAAAATGCTTCTAAACATGGATTATGCGTAAACAATTCTTGGTGTATCATGGCTAGGGGAGGGGGGGGGGGGGGCAAATGCCCCTGCTGGACCCCTAGCTCCGCCACTGATATGCAGGAGCCTTATGTGTTTTCACCGCTAGAGTCAGAGCCATGGACGTCTGACACCCTAACTAAGAAAATCATATACAATTGAACGTCACGTGGAACAATGTCTGCTGTTTCTGTCCCTCCCGCCGCTGTTGAAGCAACCGATAAAGGTGAGTCTATGTCCTCCCGTCATAGGGCTAGGATTATTTTAATATTCTGGATACACCCACAAAATGTCATTTTGCACACAACTCATTGCTCTTACCCTATGTACGAAATTAAGCCCTAAGAACACGAACTACTCAGTTTGAGTAGTGGCAAGTATAGTCCAAGCCTTTGATCTTTCTTTGCAAAATGTGGAAATGGGCATCCGGGAAACATGGCGTTTACGGGCTTATATGGGACTCTCGACCCCACAACGCTGCCACAACTTTGAGTTTCCATTAGATACTTTGTCACGGAAATCTATTTGGTCTAGCCGGACTTGGTGCTCCTATTACGGAAACATATTCTAAAAGTTCAAAACCTTTTTAAAAAACTTAAGTTGTACATCCGGATATTTTATATTGGCACAAAAAAAATTCTACAAAAACATTTTTTTGTGCCCTGCAAAAAAAGACAAAAGGTCTTGTAAAAAGTAATTTTGGAGTATCTAATTTCTCTTTTTACACATAACACAAAATGTTTCTTACGAATTTTTGTGTACCAACATAAATGTTAGGGTACACGCACCTAATTGGTTTCAAATTTTCATTTTTTAAATGGTTTTAAATGCATTTCCCATAATGGGACTAGATGCTTCACTGAACCAAAACACTATGTCCACTTTGCCATTGATATCGTGGCCATGGCGCCAAGTCTTGATCGGGCAATGGCAAGGCGAAGATAGAGATGTGAGATTGTGAGGAGGACAAGACAAGAAGATGTGTCGCGTACCAAACGAATGCGATCGACGTTGGTTCGCCACAACGGTCTCGTCCGTCTGATCGCTGATGGACGGTGATCGTAAGGAAAGGTTCCTACAGTCGCTCGCAGTCTTGCTCTTACGGTAGTTGGTTCATCTATCGTCTCCTCAAGAACCGATCCACGCATCTAAAAAACGAACCTATCCATTCAAAAGAGAGGAGAAGATGACATCTATCCTCTCCTCAAGAACCGATCCACGCAGTGCAAAAACCGAGCATCAGATCTCACGGACCTTGGCCGTTCCCCTTTCTCTCGTCCACAGGAAAGGCGAACTTTTGGGCGACCCGAGTCTCCCCACCTCGCTCGCCGTCGATCCGTGGATTCCTCCGCCTCCGGCGGCCGCTCCGGCAGCGGGAGGTCGGGGAATCCACGGATCTAGGCTTGTACATAGTGTAGGGGTAGGTTTGGAGCTGGCCGGTGGCGTCTTGGAGGCGGAGATGTCGTCGGCTGGTGTTTGGTTTGCAGGTGGCGGATCTCCTCTCCGGAGTCGACATTCTGTGGAGCTTCGACACCGATCCGTCGTCAACCTCGTCCTCGCACCTCCGTGGAGGTGCCGTGGGCGTCTTCCCCGTGTTAAGCTCCGAGGGCGGCGGAGTTTGCAGGTCAAGATCTTGAAGAAGAAGATGAGGCGCATCGGATCGACTGCGGCGGCGCTCGACGGTGTAGGTCCTTTGGGGCCGGCGCTCGGCGACTTCCCGCTCGCCTGGGGACTGCCTCCGATCCAAGGCATCGAGGGAGGCAGCGGCGGCGGCGCGCCACCGACGGCAACGGCGTGTCGACGACGTGGTCAACTTGCAGAAGGACGAAGCTGTAATTTTGTGTTTGTTGGGGTTCTTTCTGTAATATCTCCGGTGTAATTCGTCTTCTTGTTCCGCAAAAAAAAAAAAACCCAGCATCAGAATAAAGAATTTCGCAAGGTGACCTGCTTGGGAAGGAATGAAGACGGCAGTGACACGCAGTGCACGGCCGATCCTTATCTTTTGCACGGCAAATATCGATCGCAGAGCAGACAAGTCTCGTCTCGGACTAAACCCAGCCTCTGAGCTCACTCCAAGCACATTACTAACCCGGCCCGCCACAAGAAACTGATAACTGATAAGTACCCTCGGAACCGCGCGTCCTCGAAGGCCGGACCTGTCCGACCTCTCCCGTCGATCGAGCCGGAACCACAACGATGTCGTCGTCCACGTCCATGCCGGGCACGGGCATCATCATCCACGCGCGCCCGCTGCAGGAGGGTGCGGCGAGCGCGGCTTCGACCGCCGGCGGGTCGTCGTACACGGCGGTGTTCGTGGTGCTGGGCGTGATCGCGGCGCTGCTGGTGATCTCCTGCCTCGTCGGGCAGGTGTGCACCAAGAAGCACCTGCGCCCGCGCCCGCGCAGGGACCGCGTCGCCTACTACGACGATGACCTCGAGGGCGGCGGGTACGGCCACGGCGTCGCAAAGCTGGAGGCCGCGGCGCCGGCGGTCGTGGCGATGACGACGATGATGACGCTGCCGGCGGAGGCAGCGGTGGAGATGCAGGCGGTGGCCTGAGTGAGGCACGGCGCGCGTACCTGGGGCACGAAGCCGTGGCATGACTTTGGTCGCGAGCGATGCGTGCGTGTGGCTTGACGTATGTACAGTCCTGCTGTTCCTGTAAATAAACTCTCTGTGAATAGAAATCGTCTCCATGACTGTAAAAATTGATGGAATTTGTTGTGAATATATATAGCTGTCAAAGTAAGTTGTAAGTAATTACAGACCAGAATAAATATACAGCGTTAACCGTGATTAAGTAGTACGATCTTCTAATGAACAGATAAGGAAGCGAGGCGATCGTGGCGGCGGTGGCCTAGGGTTTCAACCCTAGCCGCCGCCGCGGGAGACATCTGCAGTTTTATCGTCATCGCCGGCAAAGATTCGACGGGTCCTCGCCTCCTCTAGTGCCGTTCTGGCACTAGAAAGGGTGGGGACCTCGGACCTGCGCACGGCGTTTTTTGAAGGTCCTTAATGTTAGAGTTTCGTTTTGGTCGTCATCTTCTTCGTTAATGGAGATGATCTCGTCTGTAATAAGTGATCTTCCACGCTTCGTTCGACGGCGAGATACCCTTCCCGACGTCAATGGTGGATTTGGAAGATTAATTATGTCTAGGTATGGTTCTTCAGATCTTGCTTCGCTAGATCAATCTTGGATTGTTTCTCATGGCTGTCGCGAGGAGATTTGTCCTCGCAATATCTATCCCGGCTGCTACGCCCTCAGCATTGGTGATTCGTTCTCTCGGCTCCCAACGACGTCGACAAAGTGGTTCGGTTATTTGTCCCTGGAATATCAGTGGTGGTGCTCTTGCCGATGTTGCTTGATTAATTTAATGGTTGTGCGCGTGCACAAAGCCTTGGCATTGCGGCTCAAAATTAAAAATGGAGTCACAGGTCTATGGTTTGTTGGTTTCGGCGTTGTTCTACGGCTGCCTTCAGAAAAGTACAAGATTGTGTCATGGATGAAGAAAGGGCTTGAAGATCTCATAGATTTGCTAGTCTCTTTTAGTTTTGTTTTTGTAATCGATGTAATCGTGTACTCTTTGCTGGTTTAATATATGTGAAAATTCAAAAAAAAAAAGTTGTAAGTAATTACAAGTACATTCGCAAGAAAAACAGTTGTAATTATAGGTTTAAACCTCAAAAGGAAAAAAAAAAGATTGTTGGAATCTGTTCTATCTGCTTGTTGTCTAAGCTCACGGTTTTTATACGTACATGACGAACTTCATGGCACCGAAACTTGGCCCCCCTATCACCCACTTACTGTTTGCAGATGACAGCATTTTCTTTGCGTAGCGATGGGAGAAGTGTAGATGCTCTGCAGCGTACCCTCGAGGTTTACTGTGAGGGGTCAGGCCAGAAGATTAACCTAGATAAATCTTCTATCTTCTTTGGCTCTCGCTGCACGGATGCAATCAAGTCTGAGGTTATGCAAAAGCTTGGAGTACATGTTGAAGCCTTGCATGACACTTATTTGGGAATGCCCACGGAGGTGGGGCGATCTCCGGTCCAGACCTTCGGTTTTCTGCATAATCGCATGTGGCAGCGTATGAGTGGTGTATCTGATCGTCCTATGTCAAGGAAAGGGAAAGAAACTTTCATTAAATCAGTTGTTCAGTCAATTCCCACGTACATCATGAGCTGTTTTCAGTTGCCGGCCTCTAACTGCACTTCTATGAGAAGATCTATTGCCAACTTTTGGTGGGGAATGGAGGACGGCAAGAGGAAGCTCCATTGGCGTTCCTGGGAGTGGTTGTCGTCGCCCAAAGATGTTGGGGGGATGGGCTTCCGGGACTTGGAGATTTTTAACCAGGCCATGTTGGGTCGTCAGTGTTGGCGGCTTCTCACGGACCAGTCCTCCCTGTGTGCACGAGTGCTTAAAGCAAGGTACTTCCCACATTGTGATTTCTGGGAAGCTCCACGTCCAAGATCTTCTTCTTACACATGGCGCAGTATCCTTTTTGGAAGGGAGCTGCTTCAACGTGGTGTTCGCTGGGGCATTGGTGATGGTAAATCTACCAAGATTTTGTCTGATAATTGGATACCGATGTACCTTCGTTTACAGTGCGTACGTTGGTGTCCATTAGGGAAGATCAAACTGTTGATACATTGATCAACGAGGAATCTCGAACCTGGAAGTCAGATCTGATCAGAAGGGTGTTTCCGGAGAACATCGCTACCAGAATTCTACAGGTTCAGATCAGTCGTCATGGTGGCAATGACTTTGCGTCATGGCCTCATTCTCGTTTCGGTACGTACACGGTCAGATCAGCATACAATCTAGTTCGGATGGATCGTTTTGCTGTCAACCGTAGCCGGTGCGGCCAAGGTTCTTCTTCAGCCATGGATGAGGATGCAAAACAATGGAAGACTCTCTGGTCTACCAAAGCTCCTGGGAAGATGAATATAACCCTATGGCGTTTTGCCCACGACTGCTTGCCGTGTGGCCATCAGTTGCAGAAAAGGAAGATTCCAGCGCGAGATGTCTGCATTTTCTGCAACCAACATGAGACGATCGAGCACGCACTCCTCTTCTGCCAGTTCGCTGATGAGGTATGGAGGCAAGTGAGAACTGAATTCCCTGTTCAGCTCCGGCGTCGCTCCTTCCGTTCTCCTCGTACTTGGACTCTTGATTTTCTGGGCCGCTGTTCCAAGATTGAAGCCACAACTGTCATGGTTGCGATGTGGCATATATGGGACGCCAGGAACAAAGCTCGAGAAGAAGAGGTCATGCTTCATCCAAATACTGTCGCAACGAAGGTTAAAGCTTATGTTCATATGATCATTGATCATCTCTACAGCCCAGGAACCGTCCACAGGTGTGTATCCCCGTCTTCACTGTCCAAGTGGATACCACCGCCGGTCGGATCTGTGATGGTTAATGTCGACGCGGCGGTCTTTGCCCCCTCCTGGCGCATGCATGGGTGCTGGTGTGGTTATCCGAGACTATACAATGGTTCTTTCTTGGCTGCTTGCCGAGAGACTTTTGAGGAGATTATCATACCGGAGCTAGCAGAAGCGCGGGCTGTCTTCCATGGCATCTCGTTTGCACGGGAGGAGGGCTTCTCCAACATCGTCATTGGGTCTGATTGTCTGTCAGTGATCCAGCGTCTGAACTCGCCGGCGATGGATCGCTCCACTCTCGGACCGGTGATCGAAGATATCAAGCGGCTGGCAGCGTCTCTCTCATCCTGCGAGTTTCGACATGTGTTTCGGACCTCCAATGAGGCCGCTCATCTTTTAGCTAGATCATGTACTTATTTTCCTAGTATGGTGTGGCGTGGTGTGTCCCCGGAATTTATCCGGCATACAATTTGTAATGACATTATGATTTGATATCAATAAAGTGCGTGGTTTTCAAAAAAAAAAAACTCTAGTTCCTGATGCTTTTCTGTTGTCGGTTGTTCATTTTTTTTGTTTTTTAAAACGGGGCAAAAACTTTGCCTTATATTGATATAAAAGGAATTCAGTATATCCTTTGTTACCTTCTAGCTTTCTTCTTGGAACACTGGTATGGTGCGTAAGCTCCCGAGACGCTTTACCTTTCTCTACAAAGCTATAGGTTGGAATATATGCTTAAAACTGACAGGAATATAGATACGACATCGCCGGTGCCCATGGTGTTCTGACTTGCCAATTGTCAATTGCTAGCTGAAAATTGGGGCTCTCTTCTACATTTCCGGCTATTAAGATTTTCATATATGCCTTAGGTGATTCTCTTGACTGAACACGCATTTCTCATAAATCAGCTTAGACAGAGGAAAATCCCAACCAACTAGACACTAGAGATTCCTTAATTTATGTGGTGTAGGAAAGCAATCTATAAGAATTTTTGAAGATTCATATATGTAAACCAAACGGAGTCCATAGGAAAAAAATACTATGGATTAAAAATCCTATACAATTCTTTTTAGCAACCAATTGAAGCAAAGATAAATTAGGATTCATTTAGCAACCGATTGTTACCTTCCTATTGAACTCACTTTCCATAATTCTTTTTTGGAAAGAACAGCAGTCTCCTCCAGGGTTTTTTTTTAATATTGATTTTCTAAAAAGGGGTTAGTACAAGTTAAGAAAGTATCTACGTTACAGAGGGTGTAACAAAGCAAAAAGAAAACAGACTAAGACTAAAGTTCTGAATCCAAGTCTTGAAGCCAGCCAGCTTAGCTCTATTGGCTCGATAATGAATCCACCCGAGCTCTTCTCTGAATTTACTCAAGCAAGGAAAGAGATTTGCTCGGATTCCTTTGAAGATATGCTCGTTCCTGGTGATCCAGATTGACCACGTACTAAGAATGAAGACTTCCATGAAGAACGGCTGGCCGAACATGCTGCCGAAAGAGCTCAGAATTGTATGAATATCTCCATGTGGAATGATCCATTTAGGAAGGAGGTGGTTCCAACAGCTAGTAGCGAATTGACAATGGAAAAAGAGGTGATCTCTGGTTTCAATTTGCTGAGAGCATCTCCACCGGGGGCCTCTAAAGGACCCTCCAAAGGCTCTTTGTGGGGCCGGACACCAAAAACGCCCACCAACGGCACCCCCAAAGCCTCGTCCCGAGCGATTTTGCCTCCAAGTTTGGAGGCCCTCCTGGGGGTGCCGGACATCGTCTCGGGCATGGCCCTGACAGCGCTGGCCCGCCCGTCATACACACGACGCGTCGCGCCCGTGTTAATGAAGGCGTGCAGGAGGCCGTTCCGCCGCGTTAATGTCGGTCAGTCGCCGGGCAGTCTCCCAGGCGATGGGACTGGACGGGAGGCGATGCGACGAGACGGCGGCGGCAGGCCTGCCGGCACGCGTCGCATTAACGCCGGTGACAGCGTGCACGGCAGTCCACGCGCCGGCGTCGCGGCGTTTCCACGCAACGCATTTACGCCGGCGCGGATGCTCGCGCACCGCCCCCTCCTCTGCCCTTAAATCTCCTCTCCCACGGCGCCCTCTCTCCCACGCCGCCCTCTGTTCTCTCCTTCTCCCACATCCTCCGTCGCCCAGTCTCCCACTGCGTCCATGGCGAACAACTAGGAGTCGGGCAGCAGCAGCAGGCGCACGGTCTCCACCGAAGAGGCGTGGGACCTGTACCGCTACGGCCTGCTGGTGCCACCGGACACGCGTCTGCCCACAGGGTGGCGCACGTCCCCCCACAGCGGCCTCCCTGTGCCGGCGCTGCCGGAGACGCCGGACCAGATCCGGCGCGACATCGCGCGGCGCCGCTCTTGGCTGACCCCGCACGAGCGCACCCTCCCAGAGTACGACGACAACAACTGGGGGCGTGGCTGCGGCGGTTCGAGCGCGAGAAGACGGCGGCGCTCGCGTTCTTCGACGGCCCAAGACGGCCGGGCCGCCACAACGCGGAAGGCCGCCACCAGTGGTGGGGCGGCACAGGCCACACTGTGGGCTCCGCCATCGCCGCCGCGCGCCAGCACGCAAGGACGGGGAACGCCACCCCGTTGCGCCTGCTGCCCATGCGGCCACGGCACCAGGAGGTGCAGCAGCGCCGCAGCTGCTGCCCGGTGAAGGACGAGCCGCGCTCGCCTCCGCGTCGTGGAGGAGGAGGCACCGGCATCGTCATCCGCGAACGAACCACGGCGTTCGCCACCACGCGGACGGCTCTACCTGCGCCGCCCTAGAGCCAGGACGCCTCCACCTCCCGTGGAGACGATCCCGTACGGGTACGACGTGCCGTCCCCGCTGCGGAACAAGCACGACGGCGACGCGCCGGGGTTCCTGGCCGCCATCGCTGACTCGGTGACCACCATCGAGCGCGACAGCCCCGGCTACATGGCCGCCATCGCCACCTCGGTGGCAACGGCGACAACCTCGTCCTCCTCCGGCGGCGCCTCCTGCAGCCGTGCACCGCGTCGCCATGACGGCGCGTCCACCAGCCACGGGTCCTCCTCCGGCGGCGCCTCCGGCTACATCGTGGTCGACGACGACGACGACGACGGCGATGGCAGCGGCGACGACAGCGACGATTCCTGGCTGGAGGCCAACTTCTACGGCTAGGGTTTAGGGTACGGCGCTTAGGCCGCCCAAGTTCAAATTCATTCAAACTTTTGTAAAATATAACAAATATGAATGAAATTTGAACTTTTTCAAATTTTCTGCAATCTATTTGAATGCCCCCGAGGTGTTTGACAATTTGCTCGCGATTGGGGGTGGGCCTTTGAGGAGTACCGCTGTGGGCGGCCTCTAAATGTTGACCGGACACATGTCTGGCACTCCCAAAGGAGGCCCAATTGAGAGGTGCCGGACACACATTTAGAGGCCCCGGTGGAGATGCTGTGAGAGCCACACTCAGCACCGGCCAGACTCTCTCCGACGGGATAACATGTACTAGTACGGGTGGTGTGTCTCTAGTGTTTGTTCGCTAGGCGCCCATGCATTCTGTCCATCATTGCCTCAACAACGACAGGGCCAGGCCACTGGTTGCACACTTGTCACCTTCTGATCAACTTAGTAGTTCCGACTGACAGAGCCGAGCCGTCTGAATTTGATCTGATCCTTACTCACTCTCGAGTCGAGCTGCATGCATGGAGGCAGAGCCCCATGCTCCACGTACAGGAGGTGGATGTGATTTGATGAAGCCGGAAGGACGGAGATACGATCGAGAGCATCAGACAGGAGATCGGCGGCGTGTGGCAGCTACAGTTGGCAGCTGCGTACTGCCGTCTCTACACTGAATCATGTGGATAAGTGGATTCAGAGCTTTGCACAAAAAATGGCGGCCTGGACGGCGTTAACTGACCCAATCGGAGGCCCAGGCTACGACCAGAATGCGTGGGGGCAAAAGCATGCAGGCGAACGCAGGTTGCGGTTTCGGAGCACTGTAGCTGCCTGTCCTCGCGAAATCGAACCCAGCACCCCTTCGTGTATGTTGTATCCGTATGGGTATGGCCCCTTCTCTCTATCTCACTCAATCTCTACACTTCTACAGTTGTACAAAGCCAGTGAGAGAGAGGGGTAAATTTTCAGCGTTGCCTTTCTGGTGCTTTGATCTGCTGCAGGGAAGAAGAGATACGGGACAGCGAGAGAGTGTGGTATGGGAAGGCCAGAGTGGAGAAGAGATGGCATTGCCTGCAATTTTTACAGCTCTGAACTGAAGAATGCGTGGGCGCCGGTAAGAAATGAAGCTTTTCCTTTTCAACTGACCGCCCGGGCTGCACGCGTATCTCACTCCCTCCCGACCCTTCTTTACCCGAACCCTACCTACATTCGAGCTACAAAGTGCTCCGCCTCTCGTGTCGTGTCAGTGTCACCATCACGGCCATTTCCTCCGTTGCCGGCGCCGTTCCCCAGGCCATAGCCGCTAGCTAGTCCATCAGAGTCTCAGTGTGATCGATCGCGCACGCACTTTCTTGGCATCTCATAGGATGATTGGCCGGGCGCGGGGGCATGAGGGTGCGGCGGCGCCGGCGCGACGGAGGTTTCAATCCGGCGGTGGTGAGGAGGACGAGGAGGGGGAGGCAACCACGGCGGGGGCGGCGGGGTGCAGGTGCCGGTCGTGCGCGGCGGTGGCGGTGGCGGACTGCTTGGCGCTGGGGTGCTGCCCGTGCGCGGTGGTCGGCCTGCTCGGCCTCGCGCTCGTCAGGGCGCCGCTCGCCGTCGGAAGGCGCCTGGTCAGGAGGCGGAGGCGCGCGCTGCTGCGCGGGAAGCGGGTGCGCGACGTGGCCGTTGCCACGGCCTCGGCGAGCGGCCGCGACGACGAAGACCGCGAGAAGGGCGCGGAGAAGGAGGTTTCCGGCGGCTTGGTGGAGACGACGAGAGCGGGTGGCGAGGAGGGGGCGGTGGCGGGAGTCGGCGATGATCACGAGGCGGATGATCAGCTGGCGTGGCTCGAGGAGATGTACCGGGCGGGACGCTGGGGCTTCGGCCGCGTCTCCTCCTTCTCTGCCAAGACCCCGTGAACCGCATGCCGGCCGGCCGCCGCGGCATGTGCACGGCGGCGGCGTGGCCGTCGGCGCGGAAAGGCGGCGGATCAGCTCCACAGCCGTTCTTGTAGCTTGTAGCGTAGTTCGTTACGTACGTACTCCATCATCGCGCCCGTGCGACGCGCACTGTCTAACGATCTCTAGTCCAGTGTCTACGTTGACTGTGATGCGTGCAGCGGTTTTTTCTCGCGCACGAATCTTGATGTAGAGCTTAACCCCGAATTGCATTTGCTTTGTTTCCTGCGATGCCAAAGGATCGGTTCTAAATCTGAACTACGATGGGCTCCCTACCACTTTGACCGTAGCTCATTCTTGACAAAAATTGGCATGTGTATTTCCATGCCTATCTACCTGCAATTTGTTTTCCTCTTCTTCTTTCTAGGCAATTATGCTGGGCTGTTGCGCAAAAAAAAAAAAAAATGTTATGCTGGGCTGGTTTCAGATATTACATGGCCTTAGGTTCTTACCAAAAAATTTGCTGCATTTGCATCTGTTTTCTTTTTCGGCCTAACTATACATTGTATCGAAAATCAAGGTGCTAATTGTTTTCGCTTTTTTTTTACAAATTTTTGGGCGTAAATTTAGTTCCGGGTGTACGGTTTGCGGATCAGTGGGATCAAACGAGAGAATATGTGATAGGCCATCAAAGTTTTTGAGTGTGGACTAAAGGCTCCCGAGTTGCATGGAGCCTGTTTTTTGAAAGAAAAAAAATCAAAATGACACTTTAAAGTTTCAAAAAATCAAGGAAAAAATCCTAGGTATATATAATGATGTGATTTACAAGTGTGCAAATGTTTACATTGGAATACGTTGTATATTCTGGGCTTGCAAAAAATTGAAATTTTCCCGATTTGTTTCCGGTGGAGATGCTCTTAAGTTGGGGATTGTGTCATTTTTTAGAACACACGTTCAGTATAATTTGGTGTGAGATAAAAAAGTATTAAGATAATTACTGAAACGATTGAATCAAAATAAATCCGAACAAAGACGGAGAAGAAGAAGACAAGGGTCGAGGCTGGTCGTTAGATAGCACGGAATCGAAACAAAACATGGTGTTTTTTCCCCTGTTTCAAAATATAAGAAATGTTTTACATATTTCAATACGGACTTACGGACTACATATGGATTAGAATGTGTATATAGATAGATCAGAATCAGAAAAAGATAAAACATCTCAAATTTTAGAACAAAGGTAGTATTTGAAAAAAAAAAGTACTACATAAACTTTTATTCTTAACACGTGGCAACACAAGGATCGGGTCGGCTGATAATTTTCTTCGAAACAAGAATGGCACTGGCATGGAGGAAAGAGACACTTTTATTTCATCAAAAAATGCTTTTATAGGTTTATCGTAAGATTTTGTCCTTTTATCGAACAAAAATAATAATCAGAGTATGCTTCTAATTCCTCCAACTGCAAATGGAAGGCAAGTTTAAGCCGCATGATAATATTTGAACAGGCCTTATGCTAAAAATGATCATACTAGCTTCGCTAAAACACTACAAAAAGCTATTAAAACTGGAGGTAGCAGTGTCAAGAAACAAGTACAGAAAAGAGAATACCGATGGTGTGGCGTGCTCCACTGACTAACTAAGCAACTCACTAATGGTGTGGTCATTGTGATGGGTAACAAGGCCAAACAAGAATGATCCCAGTTTCTGCTACATAATTAACAAACGGCGCCTTCGTTTAGAAAAACACAACCGAGTTTTCATGATCACAAACCCCACATAATGTTTCTTAGTTTGTACCATCTATCACCTTCAAAATCACCAAAAAAAAGGACTCGTTCCTGAACACCAGGAACACAAGGATAGTTTCAGTTTGTTTTGGAGCTGAAACCGCAGCCCTACAGCTACACAGAGCCAGCCATCACAGACCCATTCTATAGGACGTCAAAATCACGTATGATGCTACAAAGCTGCACGGGGCTGGAGCGTATGTGTATCATTACAGACATCGTATAACTAGAAGCAAGACACATGGAAATTGAACGGCGTTGCTTATTAAAGATAATTTTAACCTACCTACATGAATGAATAAAAACAAGCAATCAGGATTTCTTATCATTAGTCTGCTGAAGCAATTCTATGTGCCAAAAGGAAGTTGTCTAACAAAAGACAGAACATTATGATTGCTTATGTTCAGCTAAAACAGGCTACAAGTAATTAGCATTTAATTTCCTGCAAAAACAGGCCACAGGTAATTGGCATTTAGTCTCCTGCTAAAAGTAGTAAGCATTTAGCACCAAAGAAAGTGACATTTTTTCACCCGAAGTGTTTCACCATCAACAAACACATATCCAGGAGGCAGAAAATGATTACACACATCACATCATTAGCAGACAGGCAATGGTTTACTAGGTCTTAGTCCATATGATGCTTCTAATTCCCAAACTGCAGAAGATATAAGTTCAAGCTGCATAACAATATTTGATCAGGCCTTACACTAAATTATCATATAGTAGTAACACTAAAACACAAAGCAAAGTTAAACGCAACGCGGAGCTAGCAGTGTTAAGAAGAAGTACAGAAAGTACAAAGTTCACTGAAATTCGAATTACTACTCTCTGAGAAATCAGCCAAGTTGCCTCCATACTGAACCACCATTGCTCCAAACATACAAGCATACATACATCAGAGCACTCCATTGGAGAAAACAAGAACCATATTCAAGCAGGCATAGCAAGCACACTCCTCCTTAGCACAAAGAATCGACTCCTATCGATTGCCCAGATCTTGTAAGTGCACCAGCAATCTCATCTTGATTTCACATCTGCAAAGATGGTAACTCTGAGTACAGCGGCACATATGGGAGATATGGAGGCAGGCAATTTATACTATCAGGTATCATTTCGATTTCTTGGCTATCCATGTTGTAGCACACGATTGGCATGCCTTGTCCCACAGTGAAGAAGATCAAGTTACAGTCCGGATGAATCATAATCCAATCAAAATAAGGATTCATGTGAACAGGATGCCCTCCAAATATGTATGAAGTTTCAACGCTATGCTTCAGTGTCCATTCTTTGCTGCCATAGTCCTTGAGAACATAAACTACTAATAGAATTTCAGCGCCTCTTTCACCTCTCTTAAAATTTGCATAATGCAAGCAGCCCTGTGACAGCTGAACAAAACCTTTAGTTAGACCACCAGGAACACGGAAGGGTGTCAATGCTTCCCCCTTAGTGTCCACCACGGCTAGACAACGTTGTGACTCGCTGTCAAAGGCGTGAAAATGCATATAACCATTAAGAAGCACAGATGCTGGCTGATGATTAGTGAGCATAGTATCTCCGTGCCATTCATTCTCCTTATGAACCCATGTTCCGGTTTCAGACGAATACACCTCCACTCCCCACTCCCAGCCATCCTTGTTCCTCAGCAACGAAAACACCTGGAAATGGGAGGACACAGCCGGATCAAAACTCAAACCCATATGTACAATGTTGTCCTGACTGGGTTCCGGCAACGAGACCCACTTCTCCGTCGCGGGGTTGCACACGGCGTAGTTGCATTCGTCCTCCGGATTCTGGGCAAAGGGGCACCAGAGGACGAGGAGGAGGCCGTTACAGCCGTCCAAGAGGGTGACGCGCCAGTCCTTGGGCAGAAAGGCGAGGGAGGTGCAGATCAGAGGGCGGACGCTCCCAGTGACACCGGTGAACTGGACAAATGCGTCCCCGGCCGCGGCGAAGCAGCTGCAGAATACTCCGGCCAGGGTCTGGGGGAGCTTCTTGCGGTGGTTGCGGTCGTTGGTGAGGCTGAGCCAGCGCTTGGAGACGCACTTGAAGCGGCAGACGGTTTTGGCGGGCACGCGCGACAGGATTTCCACAATGAGGTCGTCGACGAGCCTCCCTGCCGCCGGCCCGCTGGAGGGAGAAGAGCAAGAACTGCACAAACACATGGAGAAAAGGTAAGGAGATCGGTGAAAAGGAAAGGGTGAAAGGTTAAATCGATGACCTTCCTGATTAGCTTACCTGACGAGAGTTGAAGTGCCGCCTTCCTCCCACGGGGGAGAAGGATCCGCCGGGGTGGACATGCCGGCGGAAGAAAGCGGTGGCGGTGGCGGCGCCGTCGAGCGAGGAGAAGGGAACCTACGGCTACGGGAATGGGTTAAACTGTAGTCACGGCTTCGGGCCTTGTTGGGCTTCGTGACTCTCTGGGCCATTGTGAGCAGACAGTGAGACGGCCCTTACCGTTGAAAGGTACACCAGAGGCTTACGAGAGACGAGAGTCGGTCGAAGCACCACAAACGCTTGAAAGAAAAATTGGCCGTGAACACAGTCGAGGTTTTGTGCTAGCTCGAGTGATCTAGTATTTATTAAAACAAAGTCCAATTTAAGAGTTTTTTAAAAACTGGAAAAAATTATGGTTGTTATCAATGCTGTCTCCCACAAATGTGTAAAATTGCAATACGAAATACTTTGTACCTTGAACTACACGTAAATGATGAATTTACATATCTGAATTTAGTGAACAATGCAAATTTTCAAATGTTTAGATTTTGTCATTTGTGTAGTCCATATTAAAAAGAATTTCACGTAGAGATTTTGCATGCTTATAAGATACATCATGGTCAACATCCAGGTTTGTTTTCATAATTTTCTAAAACTTACAATTTTCTATAGTTTTTTTTAGAACTGTAGGATCACTATACCTCGTGAGCCAAAATGGCTTTCCACAGTGAATAACCCATGAATCAGAGGATATATAGCGGTTTTGCTATTTCTCATTCGAGAGAAAATTAAATTATAGGTCACTCAACTTCAATCTCGTTAGTTTCACATTGTGATTCGTGCGGGATGTGAGTTTGCACATGAGTTATAACTAAGATTTTCCCATTTACGCATGAGTTACAAACTAAAATTTCTCAGATACACTTGGTTTACACTTGAGTTGCATAAGCAACTGGATGATGTCAGCTGAGTGGAAATAATTCTCACTCGAGTGAGCCCTAGTCACTCCCTATACCATCCAAGTTTGAAATAGACAGGCCGCTTATTCATTATCCATTTATCCTGACACTATATTATTATCCGTGCAAGAATGAGTAACCTTCCTCTGTTACATCACACACATCCTGACATCCACCAGCAGAAGCATAAACATCTTTAATGGTCATCACATCCTGCAGCTTCAGCAAGACAGATACTTCACCTACACCAGGATCATGATAACGGGACGGGGAAATTATCCGTCGACACGCAACAGAGCTCAGGCGAGCACCCTCCACTGTTTTTCCTTCCCTATTTGAGGATGCACTATCCGTTGCCGGACAGGACACCGTGATACAGGTAGATCATACCCTCTGCGCTCGATGCAAGTGACACCAGCACAGACAAGCTGGATGCACAAAAGTATAACGAAAACCGGTGCACAAAAATATGACATGGGCACATGGAGGCGATTTAGAAATCATCCATCCATTACGCTGTACTCCACTGGGATACGATTCTTCCCTGCAATCCAGCTCGCATTCTCATTCTCATTCCGTTCCGTTGCCGTTCGCTCAACAGCCAGCCACGTGTCCGCGTCTAACCGACCAACCAACCAGCTCCCCCGAATCGCTGACGAGGCAACCGGCGGCCCCACACGTCGGCGACGCGCAGCTCGGCAGCGCAACCACTCGTGGCCGCGTCGTTCCCTTTTTATCTCCGCCGCCCGCCGGCCATCCCGCACACGGCACACCGACCGGGAGATCGGCTCGACGAAGCCATGGCGGACGAGAGTGACGGCGCGGCTGCCAAGAACCTTCGACAAGATCCGGACGACCGGACCGCCCCTGCTCCGTCCTCTGAAGACGAAGAGGAGGGGTTCACCTTCGCCGCGGCCACGCGCCTGTCCGGCGGTGGCGCGTTCGGCGACGGCGGCGTGATCGGGCACGTGTACCCGGTCTTCGGTCGCCCCAGGTCGCCGTCGGTGACGCAGCCGGAGGAGGAGGATGGCACGGCGACAGTAAGGGTGCCGCTGCGGCAGCTCCTCCTGGCGGAGCGCGGCTCATCATCCCCGTCGATACAGGAATCAGACGATGGCGGCGACGACGCCGGTGGCGAGCTGGACGGTGTGCCGGCGGAGACCTACTGCATGTGGTCCCCCGGAACCTCGCCGTCCCCGTCCCCGTCGCGGTGCCCGAAGAGCGGGTCGACGGGGTAGGTCCTGCGGTGGCGCCAGCGGCTGCAGGTGGGCCGGAGCCACAGCGACGGCAAGGAGAAGTTCGTGTTCCTCCAGCAGCGGGACACGCCCGGCTCCTCACCTGGAGGGCAAAGGGATAACGGGCGAGTCGCCCGGCAAGGAGAAGTTCGTGTTCCTGCAGGACACGCCCGGCTCCTCCCCCGGGCGCATGGACAGGGCCGTCGGCGAGTCGCCACCCGGCGGCGTCCACGGCTGGAGCTACTACGGCACGGGAAGCGGCAGGGGTAGCCGCGGCAGGTCGTCGCCGACGTTCCTGCCATACAAGCAGGACCTCGTCGGGTACTTCGCCAACGCAGACGCCCTCCGCCGGAGCTACCACCCCTTCTGACGAACGTCAGCGTCCATCCACCTCCTGACTGTTCTTTCTTATCTTCTTTCTTGTTCTGATTGTGATCATATATGACAGTACTAAGTAGATTTTTTGTGTTCTATTCGCGTGTGTAGATAATACAGTAGTAGCTGGTAGTATATCGAATTGATCCAAGAATTACAACCAGGTTCTGCATATCATTTTCCTGTCTTGATTCAGTTACAACTTGCAACTAGCTGCGGCAGTTTCTCTGCAGTTTAAGCGTCAGAATGAGGAACTGAAGCGCACCCAGTTCCAAGCAAAGGGACGTCAGTTACGCGCAGACGCATCATCTCGCTTTATCTCTTATTAATACGAGTGTTAATTAAGCAAACCCAACGAGCTGTAGTTGGCGTATAAACTGTGTGCGGCTAATTAAAAGCCTGATGCCTGAGTATGATCATCGGCTGCAGGTCGCTGTCTACTTGGACCCGGACAAAGTCGAATCCACTCGAGCCGTCCGATCAGCGCTCAAATCCGAGTCCGAGCAAGAGTTGAAGACGATCAAGTAGTTTCGGTATAAGTAAACTTCTATCCCACGATGAGAGAGACAAGAATCAGAGCTTACACACGCCCGCCCGGACATTGGACGCGTCCGGTTCAACCGTTCAAGAGAAGCAGCAAGGACATGCAAGACGACGGCGACTTCACCTTCCCCGTGGCCGCGCCTCTATCAGGCGGCGCCGGCCGGCAGTACCCTATCTTCGGCCGATCACGGTCGCCACCACGCCGGCGTGCTCCGGAGAAGGAGCCGAACACAGCGACGGCAACCGTGCGCGTTCCGCTTGGGCTGGTGGAACGAGGACGAGCAGGAGCAGCGCTGCCCACTGACAGCGGGGAGCCGGCCAAGAAGTGCAACTGCTCGTGGTGTCCCGGGATGTCTTCGCCGGCGGCCAAGCCGGCAACGCGCTTCCGGAAGAGCGGCTCCACGGGGTCGATATTTCGGTGGCGCCAGAGGCTCTTCGGCCGGAGCCACAGCGACGGCAAGGAGAAGTACGTGTTCCTGGACGCGGCGGGCCCCTCGGAGCGCAAGGTGAAAAGCGGCGTCGCCGGCAAGGGTGGTGGCGCCTGGAGCTATTATGCGAAGGCCGGAGCTGCCACCGGCGTAAATGGCGGTCGGCGCAGCTCGTTCCTCCCGTACAGGCAGGACCTCGTCGGCCTCTTCGCCAACGCCACTGCGTTCCGCCGGAGCTATCACCCGTTTTGACGTACCGATACAGTTTTTTTCCTGCGCGTACTTTGTACGAATCCGTAGTGTAGTTCAGCATGCCAGACGCTAGCGTGTTTCTGAAGTGTGTGTAAAAGAACTTGCAGCAGACACTGTCCAAATTTATTGTATCTTCACTTGGACACTTGGTGTACCATACTACTGTTTGCAATCATAATCTTGGAAGACGTATGATGCTCAATTGCTCACAGAAGAAACCATGCACCCTCTACAAACGGCCCAGTAACTACAACTCGCCTTGCCCACAATCCTACCATGAGTGTTGAGGAGTTGGGACACCTTCATGAACCAAGCAAAACACCACCGTAGCACGATAACGACTCCAAGGCCACTCGGACCAACACACCTCCACTCATGTGCCTAGAGAGTCCACGAGTAGAGACGGGATCCCGCCGGACTTAGTGAAGACGTCGACTACTGCATCCGCCATGTCGTACATTGCATCTCGGAAGACCACCCCCTGAGCAGCAGCCAACACCGATAGCGCATCACATCACCCATTGTTACATCAGTTTCTCCCTTTTATAGCCTAGCTAGATGACATCTCTCCTCCCGTCGTGGTGCAGCCGCCTGGACCGTCGAACCAGACCTAGGGTTTCCCCTGTCAGATGAGAAGAGGCACAGACGCACGGTTGGTACTAAGAGTCCAAGAACACACCACCATGAACGAAGCGGCGCCCACAAGAATCCCGTTACAAAAATTAACTATACTCCCTTCGTTCTAAATTAATTGACGCGTAATAAGGACACTTATGTCTCCTTGGTTTCCTCCTGGAATTAGAATACAAATCAAATCAGCTGACACTTAATCAAATTCGGATGAAGTGCAGCACGGAAAGAGTACAAATGAAGTAACGGTCGTTTTCTTCCCCATATATATCCTCCTCCAACTGATCACCAACTCTCATTTTCCGAGCTTTACTCCTTGCATTAGTCGCCATAACTTAATTAAGATATGATATCACGCAAATCTCATCACATCATACATCCACGTCACCCGTAATGAAGGCTCATATATATAGCAGCCAAGATCAAGTACGACGCCCGTGTTTCTTGCAGCCTACGATGCGTGCTGCCTCCGACATCGATCGACCACTCATAATTAGGCGCTGACATGGAGAGCAACGACGCACGCACGTACAGGTCTGATGCTGACTGGGCGTGTATTTCTTTCAGTTGTTTGTAGCTGATCAACACACGTCAGCACGCGAGTAAGTAGATTTTTGGTACTACATCATGACTTGCCAACTACTGTACGAGATCCGTCTTAACGCTTTCCACGGAACTATTAACTTAGTGTCCGCGAAACAAGATAACCATTCTAATTAACAGTTACAGTGTCGCGTCTAAAGCCACATCTCATTCAGTCCTGTCTTTTCTGAAACTCCTATGGATTTCTGAACTCCACGACAAGCTCATAAGATACTTCATTAGACGGCAGACAACGACATTAGCACCCTGTTAATTGCACATCACAAGGTATGACCTATACAATTGATCAACGCGTTGTGGTGACACTAGCTTCTCTAACACAAGTCAGCACATAATAGGCCCAAAAAGACTTAAAGTGATCAGCGAGATCAACCAGCAGTTCTCAGCGTGGCCCAGTCATAAAAAAATACAGTGCAAATGAGGTAGGCCATCTAACAACTGTTGGGATGTATAAATCACACATAAACTGGGCCAAAATTTCAACGGTGTCCAGTACTACACATGCTCACCAGGTCAAGATTGCTGCCAACGTAATCACACCCGTGCATATACATACGGTCGGTCTCTTCGTTCTTCCAGATTGAACAACAGGTGCAATTTCAGACTCAGATTAAACTGACCTTCATCAACCAACAAAGCAGCTACCAGAAAACCGCTTTCATCTTTAGCAAATATTTCAGACTCATAGACGGTTTACAAAATCCAATGTGTGGTCCTTATTTCTGACAGTCTATTCAGTCTACTCTTCCTGAGACTCCTACGGATTACCGGATTCCACCACGGCTCATAAGATAGGTCATTAGACTGTAGACAGCGATACTAGCGGTCTAGCTCCCAGTTAATTGCACATTACAACATATGACCTATCACATTAATCAAAGCATTGCAAGGTACGGCTTGTCTAACACAAGTCAGCACATAATAGGCCCAAAAAGATTTAATGTGATCAATCGAGATCAACCTGACAGTTCTTAGAATGGCCCAGTGATAAAATACAGTGTAAATATGGTAGGCCACCTATTAACTGCTGGATGTATAGATCACACATAAACTAGGTAAAAACTTCAACACTACACATGCTCACCAGGTCTAAATTGCTAGCAACTTCTCGGATTTGCCAGCATCCTATTGCCAGAACTTACCTTGCATCGTCTCTAGTTCTTCCAGATTGAACAGGTGCCTGACATGCTGTAATTTCAGACTGGGCTACAACCTTCAACCAACAAAGTAGTGACAGAAAAACAACACTTGTCTTTAGATTGGTGCAACAAATATTTCTATTCACAAATGGTTTACAAAATCCAGTGTATGTTCCTTGTTTCCCACAATTGCACTGGTGTAAAACACTCGGTATGAGAAGCACCGTCTGCTACACGTAAGCAGCATCTGCTACACGTAACAGGACAAAGCTAAGTAACTTCTGATGTGGTGATTATTATGAAAAGTTGGGTGTGATCAGCTTCAAATAAAGAGAAGGTCTCAAATTCAAAGTTACCCAACCTAGAAATTTAGCAGTCTAGCCAATATTCATGTAGGAGAATGGTGTATAATATACAACAAGAATTAAAAACAGTACACGAGGGAGCATAAGTATGGATAGCCTTGTGAGTTTCAAAAAAGAAACTATGTAATATTTATTTACCCTGCCTCTATAAGCTGCAATATAGTCATCTCAAATCTTAGATGCATCAGAACAGAGCTATCCTTCATGGTCAAAACAATCTGTATGTTGATGATCTTTACTTGCATAAGCATAAGACAAGTGGACATAAAGAGGTGAAAATACAAACAGTTTTAAACATAGACAATGTACTCTCACTGTCTCATATTACCACACATCAAGATTTAATAGCTGGCCACATTAATTCGTACTACATGACAGCAAATAGATTAAATGACTAGGTTGATTCATACAACTTCATTTCTATCAAACATTGTTCAAAGCCACACAAGGCATACACGGGAACACCAACATATATGACCAAACTGAAGATATAGGAATTAAGACATATCTAAGCAATGCCATAGTATTAGAAGAGTATGCCCATAGCAGCCACTGATTTTTACAAAGGTGTTGTGCCATACTTAGGTCTTGATGCTGCACTGACTCTCAATGACTGGCTGACAGCTGACGGAAATTTGGCAAAGCAGGGAATATAAGGTACTAGACCCTGCATGAACTCCTTGCAGATAACATCAAATTTATGATTATCCAGATTGTACGACACTGTCATCTTTTCTCCGTCGGTAAGAAAAATGACATTACTTTTTTTGCGGGTAAGAAAAATGACATTACAATCTGGGTGAAATGCAAACATCGCATAAGAATACTCATCTTCGTGAACATGTCTTCCGAACGGTTCCAAAACGTTAACAGTATGCTTTAGAATCCACTTTCCAGCACCATAATCCTCAAGAACCCAAATGTAGAGTTGGGTATCAAGGGAATCTATCCGCCAGGCGTACAAGCTTCCCTGAGACCAACCAATGGAAGTACTACCTGCAGAGTTGTTCCGCAAGTCATCTGGCATTTTAATCTCCCTCCAAACTTTCCCCTCCGAGTCAACCGTGACTATGGAATTACGAGAGGTAGGCCAGTGCATTATGCCATTCCGAAAGACCACAGTATTTTCCGTAAAATGATCCAGATCCACAGGAGTTCCGGAGTCCCACTTGGTCTGCATGTAAATCCACTGCCCGTTTCTGATGAATAGATCGCCATTTTTCCGGTATCTTTCCCACAACTGGTCAGGGATGTAAACACGACAAAGCGGGAAGGAACAGCAGCATCGAAACCTAAGTAATCATCCCAATGGCGCTCGAACTTTTCACCCGGATATAGCATGGGAGGCAGCACAGTCCACTCTCTAGTTGCAGGATTACACACGACAAAATCGCATTTCTCGTAAGCCGATTTCAACATGAGCAGAGAAGAAGGCCACCGCAGACTCGAATCACCAAAATATCATGATTGTAGCTCTCAGCAGGAAAGGGAGAGAAGGGTCGACCAGAGGCGCACCCCTCCCAGACAAATTACGAAAATTGTGACTATAGCTGATTTCATAGTAGAAGAAACCAGACAGGGTTTGTGGCGACCTCTTGCGGATGTCCGGCGAGGAGCAGAGGGCAAGCCACGGCTTGGACACGCACTTGAAGCGGCACAGCGACCTGTAGGGCACCCGGGCAAGGATCTCGACGAGGGGCCCTCGGGGAGGCTCGCCGCCGGATGCTGCTCCTCCTGGTGCTTCTGCTTCTCCTATAAATGATACATAGAGAGTTTCGCTTAGGGCTCCCGATTCTTTTTGGAGCAAATATTAGATCGAAGAAGCGTGGGGCAGACCTGAGAAGCTAGTGTAACAATGTCGGGGAGCGGCGGCGTAGAATGGGTCAGAGCGTCCTCGTCGCGGCGGACGGTCGCCGGCGGGTGCGCGCTCCTGCACCGAGCAGCCATGCTCGTCCCCTTCCCCTCCTCCTGGCGGCATCGCCTCACTCACCGCCTCGAGGAAGCCGACTCGACCGGGGCGCGCAGGCCGCTGCTCGCCGGCCGCCGGAAGTCTGGCGGTGGGAATGGAGCGGCGGTTGCTGTATTGGTTCCGAGTGCGAGTGCGAGCGTAGTGAGCGGTGTGACTCCGTGATAATGGGCTTCTACGAACGGCCCAATGGGTCCTGGTAACTTGCGGGTCCTCTCCCCTGGAAATTGTAGAATTGCGGGAAAAAAAAGATATTTGAAGAACAAATTTACAGCTTATAACTGAAAGTTTGAAAAGAGCTTGCAGAAGCAGGATGCGCATACAATGTTTTGTCTGTCCTGGTACTTAAATTCTTATAGATAGTTGTTGGCACTTGTTAATTTCCGAAGCAATTAAAAGATAATTAGGATAGTTGATAGATTATGAAGCACACTTGTAGTTCTCTCCGTACTAAGAGCATCATCCTTAAAATATTATCGGTCTCCCATGTTTTTCTCCTTGAAAATCGAATTCAACTAGATTAGTTGACACAACATGCAACTTTCATTTAGCTGGGACTTCAAAACGTCGATCAAATTCACCATGAGCGTAGAAAGACAAAATCCAATCTGACCAGCTTCCAAGACCTTTTCTGAAATACTAGCAGCTACGGTGTCGCGTACATCCCATCCAGTCCGGCACATTACAGCATTGATCGCCGTCTGAGTTCTGGATTCACACAGAGCTTTGCCGTGGCACCAGCTTATCTAACAAAAGTCAGCACCGACACTTGCCAAGAAGATTTTAAGTGGCTGTGTGAGCTCAACCCGCAATTCTCAGCATTCCCCCAGTGATAAAATACAGTGTAAGCAATGTTGGTTTGATGTTGGATGTATCTCATATAAATGTAAACATGCACAACACGCATCTCTGCTAGAACAGTTGCACAACAGGAGAGCACAGTCATTCTTCGTTTTTTCTCTTACCTTTTTACCCCAGATATTAAGAAACCTAGAAAGTTAGCAACTGGAAGTGTGTAAAAAAACAACTATATTCAAACACAATTGTTCCCCTCAGAATCGATTTCAGTTCAAATTCAGTAGATACAACTTGCACCTTTCCTTAGCTGCAGCTTACAAAACTTGATCAAATTCAGAAACTGAGCAAAGCATAAATATAAAGATTAAGGTATGGTCATTGCCCGTCTCCTTCAGTTCAGTAACTCTCCTAACCTTTACCCTGTGTAGCGGCACAATCGTGCAGCCAAATCATACATCCATGTCACCCTTAATTAAGCCTCACTACCAGGATCGTCAATGTTTGTACATGTTCCTTGCACACTACATGCTGCGTCGGACAACGACCAAGTATAAGTACAGTTCTCTCAGCTCAGCATGGCCCAGTGATAAATACAGTGTAAAGATAAGACAGGCCATCAGCGAACTGTAGGATGTATCAAATACAAGAGTACATGCAATTAAACAGGTAGATCATGCATCTCTGTTAGAAAGTTTGCACACAAGTGCATGAACAATGAGCCAGTTTGCTCTCTTTTCCTTTCCTTTTTACCCGAGACAATTTGCAAGCATGAATTATGTACAGGTCAGTCCATGGCAGGCAAACATGCTAAGTCGCTAACGCCTCGTATACTCGAATTATGTATAAGTAACAGGAACCGCTGTAGCGATTATCATCAGAAAAGGGGTCCGTTATCAGCTTCTAATAAAGAGCAGGATTCAAATCGAAGTGACGCAACCAAGAAATGTAGTAATTAGTCAGGACTCATGTAGGAGAATCCTGAACTATATCAAAACAATAACTGAAAACACAGTAAGGGAGCAAACCTACTTCAGTGATAAAAAAAGAGCTTGTAGGCATATTACCCCAGTCCTACTACAAACAGACTAATGAGTGTGATGATGTTGTTCTCTTCCCGTTGAGAAAGAGATAACCCATAATCATCTCAGATAATACAAATGCATAAAAACAGAGCTAGGCATCGATGGATAGCAAGCTGAACGTTCAAGATACATAACAAGTGGAAATAAGGAGGTGAATATGCGAACAAATTCAAACATAGATAATGTGCTCTCAATGTCTTAAATTCAATAGCTAACAAGTGTTCACAAGCCACAATAAGTAGTAGTTTAGTACTACATGACAGCAAACAGATTAACTGACTAGGTTCATTCGTACAACTAAGCATTACCCTTATAAAGTCTTGGCTAAAGAATACATTGTTCAAAGCCGCAAAAGTAATGCACCAGAACACCAACAGATAGGAATACCAAACTGTCGAGATAGGAGTTGGATCTCTCTAAGCAATGCCATGGAGTTAGAAGAGTAGGCCCATAGCAGCCACATATTTTTACAAAGGTGTTGTGCCATGCCGAGTAGGTGATGCTGCGCTGACTCTCAGTGACCAGCTGGCAGTAATTCCTGAAAACAAGGGACATAGGGTAGACCGTACATAAATTCATTGCACACAACATCCACTTCCTGATTATCCAAATCATAAGACACTGTCTTCTTCTCCGTCTCGCTAGTAAGGAAAATCACATTACAATCTGGATGAACTGCAAACATCTCATAAGAATCGCCATCTTTGCGACAATGGCTTCTGAAGAGTTCCAAAACGTTAACAGTATGCTTTAGGATCCACTTGCCACTACCACAATCCTCAAGAACCCAAATACAGAGCTGGCAATCATGAGGATTATCTATCTGCCATGCATACAAGCGCCCCTGAGACTGCCCAATGGAAACAAGATCAATGTCGCTTGGCAATTCCTCTGGCATCTTAATCTCCCTCCAAACTTTCCCCTCAGTGTCAACTGTGACTATTGATCTATCAAGGGTAGTCAAATGCAAAGTGCCATTCAGGAAGACACGTGTTTTCCTACTATGATCCACAACAGTTCCGGATGGCCACTTACTCTCCACGTAAGTCCACTGTCCACTTTCTGATGAGTAGATTGCCACTTTTGCAGAATCATACAGATCATGGGTTGCGATCGCAAATACCGTAAAGCGGGATGGAACAGCCGCATCAAAACCTAAGAATGGGATTAGGAGGCTTTGCTCTTGAGCTGAAAGTCCTAAGGGAGGCAGCACAGTCCACTCCTCAGTAACAGGATTGCACACTAGGTAATCCAATCCTGTTCCCGTGTTCAGCAGCTGCAGAGAAGAAGGCTGTCGCCGTATTGTTCTACAAAGATGTCTTCGTACCTCTCACTCAAGAAAGAGAGCGACGGGTCAACCAGAGGCAGACCTCTTCCGGACAAATTACGAAAATGGCGGTCATTTCCGTCTCTGTAGAAGAAGCCAGAAAGGGCTTGCGGCGACCTCTTACAGATGTCCCGGGAGGAGCATAGGGCAAGCCACGGCTGTGACACGCACTTGAAGCGGCACAGCGACTTGTAGGGCACCCGAGCAAGGATCTCGGCGATGGGGCCCTCGGGCAGGCTCGCTGGTTCCTGCTGCTGCTTGTGCTTCTTCTCCTGTACAAAGATACATATATACAGTTAAAATCGACACAAACGGTTTTTCCGTCCATTATCTCGATATTCTAGAATCTTCCGGTAGTGCATTTTCATGTCTTAGGGAAGTAGTAAAAATTTGGATTTAACATATGGGCATGCTGTTAAAAAAACATAGTAAAGGGAGGACTGAGGAGGAGGTTCTCTGGTCTTCCCGTTAATACTTGCAAACAGTTCATAGGCTAGCTTAGCTGTTGTTTTCTTTGTTTCTTCTGTCTTTTTTCAGTTCTGGTTTGTGGCTGGATCGAAGACGTTGGTAGACTCCGGTGGTGTTATGTTTCTGTTTTGTTTTCATGTAAAACTGGTATCCCCAGTTCACGCTGTTTGGTTTGCTTTTAATATAAAGCTGGGTCTGTTTCGGGCCTTCCCTCTAATAAAAAAAATACTTGCAAACAGTTCGTCTATTAGGGTTCCTGATTCCTAGGATCGAAGATGGTGCCCATCGAAGAGTAGAAGATCGAATGAAGGGACGTGAAGAATACCTCGGAATGTACTGGAACAATGGCAGGGAGCGGCGGCGCAGAATGGCCTGGAGCGTCCTCGTCGAGGCGGACGGCCGCCGGCTGGTGGTCCTGACCCGTGCAGGCATGCTCTTGTCGTCCTCGGCCGCCGCCTCCTCCAGCTCCTCCCATAGCTTCTCTCCGCCTCGGGGAAGACAACTCGACCGCCGCCGCGGCTCGCCGGGACTAGGGTTCTGGATGGGGAATGTAGCGGCGGCTGTTTCCAGAGTGCGAGAGGAGACCGTGGAGTGGGAATGGGACTGGGAGTGAGTCTTTTTTTTTTTTTTTGAGAATGACTGGGAGTGAGTCGTGAGTGTTGTGGGCTCTTGGAGTGAGCGGCGATTTGGCTCCCGAGCACAAATGCACACGGTATCTGGACGGCTCGGGTTGTGTTGCGATTGCGAATCTGTTCCTTGTCGTTACGTGCGTTCGCTAGGTAAAATGCGGGGCTGGCGGTAACTTCCACCCCCCGCGGGGGCATCGTCTTGATGGCCGGTAACGCGGCCGACGGCTCGTTGAATCCTGCCCCCCGGGGACATGACGCCGGATTTTCGTGTCCCCGTGGTCCAGGTAAAATATGTCGTCACAAAATCGTCCCTCCGGTCGGTGGGAGGATGGGCGTCGGCTCTGAATCTGCGGAGACAGAAACACTTGGAGGTTGTTTGGAGGTGGAGGTTGTCGCCGGGATGGAGATTCCTGCCGGGCGACCGGTGGTGCTTGAAGGGATGGAGTTTTTCCTAGATCCAGGTGAGAGACTTCTATGCATTTTCTCGGTGGAAACCAATGAATCTTGATCCTTCCCGATATCTAAGGCGGTCGATCTTGTGTTCTTTTCGCAGGTTCCCCGCGAGAGAGGCGGCGGGGTGACCGGGGACGGGATGGATCTGATTCGAGCTGTGGCTGAGAGTAGCGTGCGGAGCAGGGATGGGGGGGGGGGGGGGGGGGTTGAACGGCATGGATCAACAAGTTGCAGAAGAAATCACAAACGGCGGTTGTATGTTCTTAGGTTCCCACTGGGAGAGGAGACTGGGGATACCGAAGACCCCATGGATCTGCTCCGTGTTGTGGCACAGAGCAGCGCGGCAGACTGAATACTTGCGGCCTGAGGCGTAGGCGAAGCTCAGTCTTAAATCGGCGTGATAAAGGGGCGAGGTGAATAGCAAGCATCCGCAGCAAGGCGCCTTCTCGAGGTTAGTCCATATGTATACGCTGCTTATTCAGTCGGACTAGATTGCATGAGCAGATAAACCAACTGCTGGTTGAGAACAATGATATAATATCAATGATACCAGATATCACCCGCCACCGAAGCTTGATCACATTGAGATTACGGTCAAAGAAACAAAGACCAGTGGTAATAACCTACCTATTAGAGTGATTATCCAGCTTATTGTGAGATGGGATTGAGAGGAAGACATCAACTGTTTTGGGGTTATATGTAGCTTCCAAAAACAGGAGTAAAAATGTCCTCTAAAATTAACAAAATTGTACAAATTGTGAGTAGCATTGAGCCAGAAGTATGCAATATGTCCAAATGATTATATAATGTCATTTGTCAGAAATTATAGCAGAATTATAGCAGAAGCACTATGTTTCGATTTAGTCTAGGCAGTATGCCATCAGCCTATTGGTGCCTCTCCTAAATGAGAGCTTGAGGTAAACTTCATCGGTTCATCCTCGACATCAGCAATGGTGACGTTGATCGGTTCTCTTGTGGTTCCTCTTCCATTAGTACTTGCCTTAGTTGTTGCAATCGAAATCCCAGTGTGCAATGCACTGAAATTGGGTCTTAGGAATAATATTCATCTGAATATTCAAACCTATCTAGTTTCTGAAGCATACAGATGGCCCACTACCTTTTACCCAGTCCTAAATATACTCACTCCGTTCCTAAATATACTCACTCCGTTCCTAAATGGCACTAGCAATGGGCAGAGAAATCGTTTATTCATTTTTGTGTTCGCATTTCTTTAAATATACTCACTCCGTTCCTAAATATAAGATGTTAGTTCCCTCACATGTTGACTAGGCGCGGACCCAAATAAGTGAACATACACACTAAAACATGTCTAAATACATGTAGATACATGTGAATGTGGACATAATCTAAAACATCTTATATTTAGAAACAAATGGAGTATCACTTTATGCACTCAATATTGTGAACAGAAAAATCTCCACTGGGACAAGTCCTAATTGCATATTTGAAGGTTGTCAGCATTTTTGTGAATAATAAATTCTGTTGCAACACTAGTTCACTCTCTTATTCAGGGGCAAAAACTTTTTTTAAATTGATGCATTTGTCAAAAAATACATGTCGCCGATGCCGTATAGATCAATCGGTAACTGGTTCCCATAATTTATGTGCGCTCAGGATTCACTTGATGCCTCTTGCCAGAACGAAATATCATGTCTTTTCTAACTTAAGAGGCAGAGGAAATGATTCTTAGTCGAGAGGGTGGATTTAATTTGCTTTATTCGATCTCTGTGATCGAGTTATAAACAAGATAGATACCAGACCTTGCTAAAAAAATTGCAAGTTGTGTACAAATTGAGATGGTTCTGTCATTTGCCTATGCCTTACGTTGGACTACTTTGTCGTTTCTGTATCCAGCCTCATGAAAAGTTACACATAAGATTGTTTCTACTATTTATTTTTTTGAACATTATTTCTACTATATGCAGGTGTATGCATCAACATTTACAATACCAGTTCTCCTGGTGCAATTAGTTTTCCCATGTGAAGGACCAAAAGTACTTTCTCTTCAAAATTATGTCGATACAGCTTAACTGTTTATGTTGACTGTTGAGGGACTATTAAAGCACAAGGTGCTGATGAGTCCTGGAATATTTGATATAAATGATAGATTGTGCTAACTTAGTTGGCCACCACCACTGAGATTTCTCTAGCTATGAATCTAAGAGGACCGTTACACAAGTAGCATCTTTTGCGCTTCTCTCCTACTACATGCTAGCTTTCGAGTTCAGTAAACGTTTCCTAGCTCTGTTGTCTTTTATCTTCATGATTGGTTTTCATGCTCCAATGGATGTTTGATCTAACCAAAAGATATATTTTGTATTTTTCAAATCAAACGAATATACTAATTTGTTTCATACATTTGCTTGCTGCTGGTTTTACTGAATAATCAGTTGCATGGCAAGGCTCCCTAATGTGAGCTTTTGATGTCAAATAAAGACATCACTGAGCTGACTGGTGCTGTTGACCAGATGAGAAAAGAAGCTTGACGGTATCAGTTTTGGCAGGCGGCTGGTTTGAAAGACCCGACAAAAAACCGTGTTGCAGGAGGCCAACGACTAGCAGGGACAAGGGCACAAGGCGCCATATGAAGGGATTATGAGTAAACAAGCACTTTTTGCTCTATTTGTCCAGAATGAGGCGATGGACCAAAAGTTCCTCGGAAGCTGTCGAAGTGAAAAGATGCAGGGTTGAAGGGCATCGCCGGACTACTTGTTCCAAGTTAATGGTAGAAGGTTGTGGGGGTTGAACCACTGTGTCTAGCTGACTGAATTTGTATCTGCAGATAAATATTACGCAGTGTTCTTCTAGTGTTCAAGTTGATGTGAATGAAGTAGACCATCGACTTGTTGATTTGTACAACGAACAATTTTTGCTTCTCCATGTAGACAGTGTAGTTTGTTTCAGCCTTAGGTTTGGTTTACTCGCAAGTGTGAATGTTATGGATCTGAATGTGAACTGACGTTGTTTTCTTAGTTTGATTATTCAGGGTGTGCCATTGTTCCTGCAGATTTCAGGGTGTTGATAGACGACTGAATTTGTGTTTGGTTTGTGCGACCTGGACAAGGTACCACTGTCGATATGAGAGAAATACAGTATATTGTTCGATCTGGTTCGACTGGGATATGTATAGGTTGATAGGCAGAAATTGGTGCTGTGTGTAAAGCTGGCAAAAGGTTTTGATTCGAAATTGTCGGCGGTAGCTGGAGTGAGTAAATCTTGTTTTCTATGAATGAGACTCTGGCAGGCACGCCACTTGACAGTTGGTAATTCAAAAAACGGATGGGTGGTGGATTCAAAATTTGAAACCATTGGGAGGGAACAGACCAGCACAACCCGGGTGGATCAATATTTTTTTTAAAAACAAGGTGGGTCAGTACTTGAAGCGAGCTTGGAGCGCCACTGAACCAAAACATAGTTCGTGTGTACATGACACTGTTCCTCAGACAGCGACGGAACAGAACTGTACCATTCCGTTCTCTACCGTTTGCCCCGCGACGCTTTGACGGCAGCGTGGTCATTGAATAGGTGTCCAATCGTGGGCCATGGTCTGCTCTTACCGTGGTAAATAAGAGATGAAGGGAACCGTTGGCACAAATCTTGATGAGATTGGACGTACAGGATACAGGGAGCACCTGAGCTCGGGTGCCAAAGTGGATTTTCGGCTCTTGGATCACTACTGCGTAAGATAATATTCTTTTTTTTTAACTTAGTATACTGCATGTATTCAACACAATACAACAAGAAGTACAACACGCAGTACACGGCAAGTGGGTCCCAAGCCCCAGCACAACAGCAGAAAAGACCCCAGAAAAAGAGAAATTACAGATCGGTCCCCAGGTTCCTCTGCTGAAACCGCCGCCGGTCTGTCACCTCTGCTCCATCGCCGAAGACGCCGGAGAAGAAGCCGACCCTGGAACAAGGCGTAGCTCCACTCATGTAGGCAGCCGCAGAATCCACCCGAAGCTCAGCAACGAGATCTGACTCAATGAAAGGGCACGGCCAAACCACCACCTGCACCATTCCGCCACACAAACTCCGGCAACCCTGCGCCGGAGGCCAGCAGACACCACCGCAGTCTCCAGAACTTACCTCACAATCCCACGCCGCCGCAGAAGAAGACGACGACGCCGCGACCGCAGAACGGAGGACGAAAACCCTACCAGATGCACTCGCCGGCGCCGCCGCGACGAGCACAAAGGGTACAGAGACTCAACAGATCGACGGATCCGCGAGTACCTAACAAAACTCCAAGGAACACAAGAACAAACAGAACCAAAACCACCAGATCGAAAGACCAGTGGGACGAACACGGCTCCTACTCGCCGTCGCCGACGAGGAAGAGGAAGGGAGCCGGACTTATTTGCTCCTTTCAGCACCGATTTCCTCCCAAAATCAGCACCGAGGAGCTCTAAACCTACCCTATCTACACGCCAGGAGACCGGGAACACGACCCCCACCACCCCCCGCCGCCGTAGCGACGAGAGGCAGCGAGGATCTGCTCCGGCTCCGGCGGGAGGAAGGGGAGCACCTCTCTTCGCCCTGGTCGCCTCTCTCTGGCACTGTAGAGGGAGGGGTGCGTAAGATAATATTCAGTCTACCACCGTGCCAGATTTAATGAAAAAACGTTGTATTTTAAGCTGGGCAAAAAGACAAATACACGGAACTGATCGATGAAAGAGTAAACAGTCACAATAATTCGAAACTTTGGCAGGAACTGATCGATGAAAGAGTACACAGTCACAAAAATTCGAAACGTTGCCAAAGTTGTCATTTTTGTGTAGAGCAAAATAATAAGTATGTTTCTTTGAAACTTTACATAGTGGCCTAGAATAAGTCGAATTCAACTTAAACTCGGTTGATTCATTTAGAACATCTCCACCCGTGACGTCCGGAACGCATCACATCTCATCTCCATTCGTGATGGCCAAAACATGTTTGTCAAGACGGGATGCGGGCTATTGGGAGAGTCGCTCCCCACTAGCGATGTTAATAGTTTTCTTTAAAACGAGATTGAAACACGAAATTCATTAAAAATCTAGAAATTTAAAAGTTTAAATCAATTTTAGGTACTAAAAAAACTAAACCTAATCTGGTCCTGACACTAGAACGGGTTGTATTCCTCCTCCCAGCCACCATGTCATTCAGTTGTGCGTTGTCACCGTCTTCAGGCTCATCCTAGACAACCCCGTTGGTGTGTCGTCGTCATCATCAGTTAGGTCGAAGAAGGGGTTCCCAGTCATTGCGACATGCTCGCGAAAGGACCAAGCGCAGACGTCCTCCAAGCTGGAGCGGGGCACCATGTTCCTCGACTCCTCCATGGCGGCGTGGAGCCCCAAGAGGTCCTCCGATTCTGCCTCGGGGTTGGGCGGGCTCTCCTGTCGTTGTATCATGGCGAGATGGTGTGGCGTCCTCTTCGGAGCCGGCTCCACCTTCACCTTCTACATCAGCGCCCGCGGAGGAGCACACAGCTCTTGGACGGAGATGTCACCACCGCTCCTGGTGTGGAAGCGCATCGCTGTGTACGCCTCGTCCTTAACCCTCAGCAATGCCGCCACTGGTGTGCTCGGCAATTCGCGGGAGGACGAGTCCGATGCAGGGCTGGTCCTCCTTCGTACCCAACGGTTTGCAGGAGGTGGTAGTGGTGGTGACGGGAACACCGGAGCCGGCACGGATGTGGTCCAAGATGGCATTGACCGTGCGCCCAGGCACGCCAGAAACGCCTCCTATCCGTGGACGTTCTTATCCCTTGGCGTCGGCCCTAGTCATCCCACCGCGTCATCTCCTCGTGGTGGAGGCGCCGGAACTCGTCTTCGCAACAGACCGATTTTGGCCGGATCCCATTACGATCTTCGCGCTGCTCTGGCGTGAGCTCTTGCTAATAGTGGTTGACGGCCTGGCGGAATTCGCGGGTGGCACCATGAGCGGGTTCGGCACGGGGATACAAGCGATAGAGAGCGCCCCCTATGGGGAGGGCGCATGTCCGGCGACGCCGGGTACCTGTTGACGCGCAGCGTCTAGCCCTCGTCTAGTAGCAGCATGTGTGGCCCGAAGCCATTTGCCGCTGCTCCACTCGTACGTTCCCAGCTGCCGTCCATCGGCGTCGGTGGTGGTGTTGATCTAGCTAGGGTTTTGCTCGGTGGAGGAGATGAGAGAGGTGAGATCAAGTCGGAGAGATGACGACGGGGTGAATGCGGGTGTGTGTTTTTTCGCAATAGAGGCGATGCGACGCCTCATTGCCTCAGAGAGATGAGGACGGGGTGACTAGGGCGGTTGTGTTCCAGTGTCAATGACCCGGCTGGCCCACCCGTCGCGCGAAGTTTTGTTCGACACACCCAATTAACTCCCATCAAGGAGGGCTTGGGCTGGACGCGCCGGACGAAATATTGGGCCGCACCGGACGTAAGGTCGGTATTGGTGCTGCGAGTGGACGTCCGGTACGCCCAATATAGCTATTGACGGCCTATTGGGGTCGAAAGTAGAGATGCTCTTAGCTACTCACTCTGATTTAGGTATTGTGCATATTGTCTAGGTGCATACTAAAGTGGGTGAATATACACACTAAAATATGATTACATACATTTATATACATATGAATATGGATATATGTTAAAACATCTTATATTAAAAAGGAGGGAGTACGACTTAAAAACTCAATTGAATTCAGATGGCGCCTTCAGCTTAGAAATGCAAAATCCGATCTAAAACCAGCTCCCGAGACTCCTCTGAAATACTACTAGCAGATATGGTGTCGTGTTAACACAACGTCTCATTTGGTCATCTCTCTCTGGACTGTTATGATTACCAACTAGTAGAATTTGGCGGGGCGGCACGCCGCGGCCTTTGTGAGAATTTTTGTTTAGGGTTTATTTTCTGGTTTTAGTTGGTTAATACAGTTTGTAAGTAGTAGTAGTAGTGGTTATGACAATAACACACGTCAAAAAAAACTGTGACTTCCAGTCAAAAATAAATGCAAAGCTTTTTTTGATGTTAGCATCAGCTAAACTGTAATAAACTGATACATAGCAAGATATATACATATATGTACATAATTACATAGGGCTACATTAGCTGGCATGATGGACGGACGTGTGTAGAAACACTGAGTTGGCTGGGCAGTGCAATCACATTGTTGCACATAATTTATCTACGGAACACTGATATATTATGTCCAAAAGTAAGATTTTGGTGCTGGCCTGATTAACATAGTGGCTAGATCGACATCATATAGAACGATAGATAACATCCGTGTTGATCTGACAGAGGGTAAGTAAGATCTTGGTATTGGGCAGATCAATATTGTGGCCACATTGACATCACAAAAAATTAGATAGGATCGATGCTTGGCTGAGAAAGGATTTAGCCTGAAATGTGTTGTAATGAGCTGGATTAGAAGCTATATAAATTTGTATAAGATATGTACTGTAATCAGGAAGTAAATCAGCATTGTAAGATTAGATATGGTGGCCATCTTTACGAATTAACATATCAGGAAGTAAATCAGCACTGTGAGCTCTAATTTCCCACATTAATTTATATTAATATAATCCGTGAGGAAGTGAAAATCATTAGATGACCTGCCTTTGCTGATCTACAATGTAAAAATATACCTGAGACTCTAGGATTTATCCAAAAACCTCAACGGGTGACTAAGCATCATGGACGCATCATGGACTTTTAAATAAAATCTAGAAACATTAAATATATAATCCTGAAAGAACAATTCGCTGAAGCAGGTTACCTTAGATCAGCCGGACACCATGATGTTAAGTTCTTTTCCACTACACATCAAATGCTAATTACCATCAATGGCCAGTTATGACTAAATTTCTGATAAGCACTGTGTTTCTGAAACGCACAGCCTGGGACATGCCTTAACAGTGGCAGCCGAAGACATTGAACAAATAATGTTCAACGAAAACAATATTTGCGTGGTACGTGAAAGTGGACCCACCCGACATATGTGAAGAACGGAAGAAGTATTTGAAGTGATGTGGAAGTATGCATAGAAACTCTGAATTTCAAGTTGAACCAATTTGTTTCGAAACCACAGAGACATTAAGAAGAACATATCATAATTAGATCGGACATACGAAAAACTTCCAAGTTCCAACTATGGACATGCATTAAGAAGCATAGCGGCAACATGTAATGGAATTCATTAAAAATTAAGCCGGCCAGTATCTCTACCAAAAAAACTACAGAAGCTACTAAAAAGTGAATCTAGGATCACTTTCAAGAAACCCTAACCTCCTGGTTAAAGAGCCGGTCGGGCATGAAGTTGTGGCGGCCGACCTGGCGACGTCGAATAAATGTAATGCCACACGTGGTTGCTTCTGATTCTCTCAGGTACAGATACGATGCACACGTCCATGAACGCCATCTGCTCTGTATAAATGTACACTTTGGTGTCAACAATGCGACTGCTCAATACATAAAAATAGACAACATTCGAGAAGAAAAGATCTAGAGGAGAAAAAATAAGTCCAAAACGCGGCAATGGGAATTGTTGTGACCTGGCTGTAATGTTTGTTAGTTTTATCTTTCTCCTTCTAGTGGGAAATCATTAGAAAGCTCAGTACTGCGAAAAAATGCCATTTGATGATTAGGTGAAAATTAAATGGTATACGATTAATATATAGCAAACTGTCTATTTAAGTTTTATCATGCTTAAGCCCTAGGCCCCTAGCGGACACATTGATCATCAGAAAATAACACATTGAGGAGGAGATCAGTACAATCCGTCAGGTATCAACCTCCATCGACGAATTGAATAGCAGCAGTAGTCAGTGGAATCCATCCAACGTGATATCTCGAAACTCACAGGCATGGTAGAATTGATATGTTCATCGCCGATAAATTGTGCAGATCATCGGCAAGCATGCTATCTTTTGTTATTAATTAAAGAGGATCGGAGATAAATTATCTAGTTAAGCATATCCTACATTAATATAACTGAAAAGTGCTGGCATGCTTGCTGCAGATCATCTCATTTGGCTGTACATATGGACACACTGGCTCTTGTATAATTAGAACTGGATTTTTCAAAAGTGTAGACCAAAATCTAATGTCCATTCATCATGGAATAAGAATGGGGAAATTAAAAGAAGACATATTAAAGAAAGTGCAATATAGAAGAAGGTGGTGGTAGCCTGGTAGGACATACATGCTATGAGATACGACTGATGGCTCTTCGGGAAGATGGGTGGTGGCCACCATGCATTGTGAGATAGAATCGGCGCCAGCTGAATGAAGAGAACTTGGCGAGACGCATCCGCTACGAACATCGTGCACGGCCGCTACATTAGATACCTCTCTCCTCAGTTCGTCGTTGAAGCCTCCGTTGTTCCCCAAATCCTCGTGCAACGTTGCTCCGCTCACTTCAAGCTCTGAAAGCAAGACGCACGCCAGATAGAAGAAACATGAAAATCAAGCGATTAGTGAAGCATGACATCGAATCCAATCCCGAACGGCGCAAACTACACTGTTTAGTGTTTGAATAGAAGCTTTCGCTGAGAAATAAAAAGATTAGTATCACCTCTAAATCAAGGAGTGGTCTTGATGCCACCGCCGCAAACGGCTCCAGTACACTTATATATCGATCAAATATTACTATTGGCATGGCCTTGATGTGGACATTTTCGTCGACAAAATTCGAATTGCAACCGAACCTGAAAACCACACATATTAACCAACTTCTTGAGCACTATGAATTAATATGATTCAGACTTGTTCAGAGGCAAGCACCAGGGGTGGAATAAATACACCTTAGCATATACTCTTTCGCTGGGGATATAAATATCCATATCATAATTACCTAATACTGTAACAAAACAGAGCTTCGGAAAATATAATTACATAGTATCTGAAAAATACCATGCATGTTGTTTCTTAAATGGTTGAAATAACACACTGTTAAACAGAACTGATCATAATATGTAAAATAAACTGCCAAAAAAGCCATAAATAAAATGAAGCATCTAAGTTTATGGTCTTTTACGTGTTTCTATAAATTTAAGTAGGGGAGGCAACGATCGGGATGGAAACATGAGGAAAAAAATTAAACCTACACAAATGTGAACATAAATTCAGAACCAGTATCATCTCCTAGAACCAGAAAAAAGTTGAAGAGGTAGATATATTGCAAGATAGAAGTTTGAGGCTTACATAGTCACTTTCCAATCCTACATTATTCTTACATTCACTAAATCCAGGGAAGCAAAAGGTTGCATGTGAAATGATTTTACATAGGCAACCATGTAAGCATCAGTACTTAACAATAGAAAATGGTTGCATCAAAGATCCAGAGAGAGTACATGCTATAAGAAAAAAAAGGTGCATTGGAATCATGTATGTTCTCAAAGATCCAAATAGAGCACATATTTTTTAGTAAAAAGAGGCGCATTAGAATTATCTATGTTGTCGTAATTAAGCATCAGTGGAGAAATAATTCGACAGCATACCATCCAATGCAAAAAATCAGGAAACATAGCATGCCCATCTCCAATTTTAAAGGAAAAAGAGCATTTTAGTGCTAAATAACCATCTTCAATTTTAATATTCGCTCTACAAATACAGAGCATGGTCAATATCATCTATATAACTACATAACTACGCTATGAATTCCCTAGGAAGTTTTACACACAAAATAAAATAAAATAGCCATTCATATGAAGTACACAATGCATTTATCGGCAAGTCCTCACCTGAAATAAATCAGTTAACTGCTTCCGTTCAGAGGTACTGTATAGCTAAATTGCTCTTTTCCTACAATTAACAATGAATCATGATCAAAACCCAAAGTTCAAACATCTACCAAAAATAAATGACAGGTCCATACCATTATAGATTGATGGGCACTCAAGTCCTTATTTTGGCTACAATCTTCTTGATCTGTTCATGCAGAGGCAAAGGAGTGAAAAACTAAGTATCTTGAACAACTAAAAGAAACAAACATTCTCATAGATAACTGAGAAAAAATATGCATTGGTGGTGGCACATAACATAGCATCAACAAAGGTTTCACAACCAAGCTATATGGTAATCAATTAGTGCCACAAGTAAACCTAGACGAAATATACTTGCTCACCATAATCAATTGAAATTAGTACGGGAGTTAAGGATGGGATGAAGGAGTCTGGGCCGGGCGGCCGGCTGTCAGGCATTATGTCAATGTACCGCAGATGGAGGCCGGATCGAGAGGAAGGGTAGCGACGCCGGAAGCAGCAGCAGACCACCGGCGATTTTCGTCTCCGTCGCGGAGGGTCGCGGCCTCGTCTTCATGACTGTCATGGAGGGTCACCGCAGCTCCCTCCGGTGCCATCTCCACCAAGATGGAGAGGGCGAGGAAGAGGAGAAGGAGGGGTGTCGCGGCCTCGTGGTCGTGGCCGTCGTGGCGGGCCACGCCGGTGCTGCGCACGGTGTCGCCGTCGGCCCGGAGGTGTGTGGCCGTCGTGGCCGCAGCAGCAAGGAGGCCGGCGAAGGCGGTAGCGGCAGAGGCGGCCGCCGGCCCGCCGCCTCGGCCGAGGCAGTGTTGGCCTGCCGGCAGGCGCCGGTGGCGGCGCGCCACGGGGAGCCGTGCAGGAGCGCGCCACGGAGGAGCGGCTTCAAGCGCTCGCCGCGGCGGAGGACAACATGGCGGGGAGCAGGAGCCGGCGATGATGGGGATGGGGCGGCGAGGAGGATGGGGCGGCGGCGGCGAGGCGGGACGGGACGGGCCGTCCCTGGCTGCTCGGGTGGGGAAATGAGGGCATGGTGCGATCTAGGGTTAGGGTTCAGGCCTTATGTATGAATGACCTATGTGCAAATTTAGGACAACATGGCGGGGGTACTATTCAACACTGTTCATTTCCTACAGTAACAAACAGTACCACGAACGCGGAGAGGCCGCGAATTTGGCCGGCTTTGATATTACTCACTATATATGAAAGCCGGCCAAAATGGCCGTCTCTCCGCGCTCCGTGCAGTGTGCTACAGTGGTGAACAGTACGTCCATCCGCGCCGTCGCCTGACGTTCGAACGGCCCGCACAGCCCGACCTTGACGCTTTTGCACAAACGTCCTTCCCAAACATTGAAATCACCCCTCAGTCCACGTTTCCAAACAACGTTGTCCTTATCAGTAATTTTGGAAAACATGAGGTACCGTTTTGCAAAACGACCACGGAGCCCCACCTCCCCCTTCCTGTCTCGCGCGCGCCGGCGAAATCGCCGCGGGCGCCGTCGCGGCGCGGCGCCGGTTCCGCGCCTCCCCCGGCCAGATTCGCGGCCACGACGAGCTCCGCCGCCGCTCCAGCTCCCTCCTCGCCGCGGATCGCACCCCGGGAGGCCGCGAGGTCGCCGGAAAGGCCGCCGCCGCCGCACGGCCCTCTGCCGCGTTTCGCGCGCCTCCGGCGGCGCCCCGGCGACCAAAACGGGGCGGCGGCGCCACCCCTGGCCTCCTCGCGTCGGTGCGCGTCGAACGCGCACGCACGCGCGTCTCACCTCGCCGTGGCGCGCCGGCGGCGACGTCCACGCCGCCGCGGTGGCTCCGCCCCCTGTGACGTAAGCGCGACGGCCAGCGGGCCTGGGCTGTGATGTTGGGCCGCCACGCGGGCCGGCCTGGCTGGCTTCTGCGTCCTTTTTTTGTTGCTTTTTTCTGTTTTTTGATTTCTAAACCTTTTGGAATTTTCCAAATACAAATTATTTCAAAGACAGGGTATTTATAAATAGGACAAACAAATTTCAAACCCATATTTGACCATTCCAACTCAAATTACAAGTTTGAGTATTTAAAAAATTGTATGACTTCCAACCCTAATCATTTGGTAAACGCTAAAAGAAGTTAAATTTACATACATTCTAAATGTAAATTTTTTAAAACATATCTGATCACAAACATCACAAAAATAAATGCTAATAAATTATACGAACATGAAAACATATTTACACATCTCAATTTGGTAAAAAAAATTAAAACATATCTGATCACAAATACCACAAAAATAAATGCTAATAAATTATACGAACATGAAAACACATTTACACATCTCAATTTGGTAAAAACTAGAAAAATTGTAAAACACTTGCTCCGATTATATAAAGTTGAATTTAAAAAAAATGTACCTACGAAATCGAAATGAAAAAATGTGCATTTCGACTCACTGTAGACTTACATTTAAAATTAACAATCTTTGAACATTTCAATTTGCTTAAAAATTGCAGATGCTCTAAAATATATCAGCCTGCTCAAAAAAGAAAAACCTTTTTGCAGGGAGCAAAAAATGTTGGAACATTTTTAAATGGTTAATATTTGAAATTTCAAACTACTAGAGATTTAAATATTGGACTATACATATAAAAGGATGCACAAACATAAAAAACATAGGCCCATTGAACATAAAAAAAACCAAAAGAAAACATCGAACAAATACTGTCCCTAAATATATCCGCTGCAATTTTGACAAAATGTGCGACTAATTCAAATGCACTTTTCGCAATTTAAATTAAATGTTGACACCGTTGAAAAATCGATGCCCCTGAATATATCCACTGCAAAATGCAGGCAATATATCAAAACAGACAGAAAAATACATGCAAACTACTTATGCTATAAAAGATGTGAATATTCACATTTTCTAAAACTGTGCGAACAATTCAAATGTGCTTTTCCTAATTTCAATTAACGCTGTAATATTGTACAAAGTATAACAAAAAAAATGCTCGATAGAAATGCTACATGCTCATGAGAAAATAAAAGCATGTTTGAACTTTCCAATTTAGCAACCATTTGGGCGAATATACCGACATTTCGCAAACTAGATAAAAAATGCTAGAAAAAACGCTATTTACTTACATAAAAAACAAACATACTAAGTCACTAGGGGCGTGGCGTGACGCCACGCAAAATTCAACTAGTACTTAGTAATGTCCACGACGTGCTGTTGCGAATACATCATTACACGGTTCAGTATAGCATGTAACCTACCGGCTACCACAGTGATCACAGTCGCGTTACGGATTCAGAAAGATCATTGCCCTGTGACACCAACTTCTCTAACGAAAGTCAGCACAGACCTGTGTGCGAGCTAACCTTGCAGTTCTCAGCATGGCCAAGTGGCACCAGCTTCTATAAGAAATGTCAGCATATAATAGGCCCAAAAAGATTTTAAAGTGATCGGTGAGCTCAACCTGCAGTTCTCAGCATGCCCAGTTATAAAATACACTGTAAATATCTGAAGACATATACAGCATGCTAGAGCTACAGCTAGCACCGGAGTCTCACCCATACATATACGGTCTGTCTCTAATAAATTGACTATATAAAGATCTAGTGTAAATAAAATCTTTTCGTGACATGCTGTAATTTCCTTCACTCCCGACATCTCAAGATGATAAAATCCCTTGTTCTTCCAGATTAAACAACATGTGCATGACATGCTGTAATTTCAGATTCGGCTAAAACTAAACCTTCAACATTTCCACCACGACAAATATTTCCACTCATAACCAGTTAACAAATTCCAGTGTGTGGTCCTTGTTTCCAACAGTTCTGGTTTACAAAATCCGGTGTGCAGTTCTTCTTTCCGGTGAACAACACTTGGTATGAGCAATAGCATCTGCTAGAAGCAATAGGATCAAGCTAGGTAACTTATCTGATGTGGTGATTATTATCATAAAAAGTTGGTTGCGATCAGCTTCTACTAATAAATAGTGGGTCTCAAGCTCGAATTTGCCCTAATTAACAGTAGTAGCTAGTTCAAGGAACCAAAGATGCTGGAATACTGAGTGTATCGCAGCGCATTGTCATCCAGTTGTTGATAGATACATCGCATAATGTGCATTAACTAGGACATCATAACACATAGGTCTCACTTCAAAGCTGATAGCATCACGCACTAGCTTGCCGCGACCACAGAGGAGAGAAGATTCACTCAAACTCATCAGGGTCAAACTCTGAACTGGGCAACATGTTAAGATTCTCCGCGAGTTCCACGTCCAGCTCAGAACTAAAGTAGACGAGGTCCATCTCTCGCATGTCATCCACGTAGAAGGTTCCACCTGAAGTGATATCGTCAGAGAAGTACTTGGCGTCATCTGGATACACGATCTTCCTCGCGATATGCTTGTCATAATAGCAACGGCCTATTATTAACAAAATAAAACCCGGCAGATTATTCGCACACGATAATAAGCCAATTCAAATTTAGGACTAGTGCATGAAAGCATGAGAAGGTGTGGTACAGCAAGTCATCAAATACAACAAAGTATTTTGAATCATATATTTTGTTTCACGAATTTCCTTTTCTACAGTTTTTGTTTGGCTCTATCTTTTAGAAGTCAAAATGCACCAGGTCTTGACGCTCTCAACCAAACTACCAAACACAACTGAGCCATCTCTAGGTAATCTATCAACCAAACTACCAAACACAACTGAGCCATCTCTAGGTGATCACACAAAAGACACTTCCTTTTGAAATATTTTTCTGATTATAACCATGTTTAATACTCCCTCCGTCCCAAAATAAGTGTCTCAAATTTGTCCAAAAGTTGATGTATCTAGACATGTTTCATGTATAGATATATCCACTTTTGATCAAACTTGAGACACTTATTTTTGGACGGAGGGAGTACTTATCACAGAAAGCTCAATGTTGCTTTTGATGGGAGAGAAATACCAACACCCCTGGTCTGGTGCTAGTATAATTTCACTCACCTCTAATAAGTATCTGTTATGTACCTAAACCAGTATGCCGTGCTGCAGACAAACGCAATGGACATGTAAAAATATAACACATGTGCTCAGTTAACTAAGGAGTTAATCATGTACAGGTGGTACAACTTTGTTACGACACCTTCATACAAAAACAGAGGGCGTTGGCTTTCATTCAATTGGAATTATGTAGATAACTGTCACTAGTAGAAGATGTCCTAGCCATATTCCCAGTATGCTACCGAGAAGATGGAGTGTACATGCATGTGATTTAGTGGATTCTACGGAGAAGATTGATGGAGCGTACATGCATGGAATTTAGCTAATCAATCAATAACTGATCCAGAAGTAGAGAAAAAACGCTTATCAAATGTCCATGCCAGGTTTGTGCCTTATAATATGAATTAACAAAATAATCCGACAATGATTATTCAGTAAGAGACATAACACACGACAATAAGCCAATTCAAATTGAGTAGTAGTGCATGAAAGCATGAGAAGGTGTGATACAGCAAGTCTGAAGCAGATCGTCGTGACCCAAGTACTAATCAAGTTCTATGAGGTACTAATCAGCCATGCGGCAGCAGACCTGCTATAGCTCCGCTATAGCTTTTGAAGAGCACTCCCGCTAAAGCTATACACCTTTAACGTTAAATTTAAAACGACGCTAATAGCCTGCTAAATCCCGCTATAGCGCTAAATTTGGATTCATTTAGCCCGCTAAGCCGCTACAGGCATAAGAGGAATACAATTAGTACCATAAAGTCATCCATCTACCTTATTATTTCTTCTTGTTTTTACTGTATATATGGTGCACTGATGCAAAGCTTAGTTATTGAGCTGTAATTTCTAGTCAATGCTTGGTTTTAAGATATTTGTGAATATATATGTCAATTATGTGTGTTATATATAATATATGATGCTTGATTGTTACTATTTTTTCATTATTTAAGGAAAAACGCTAAATGCATTTAGCTTCGCTATAGCTCCGCTATAGCCTTGTATAGCTTCTGTCGGACTTGCCGCTAAATGGAATAGCCCGCTATTTAAAACTTTGCAGAAAAGTAGAGAACTTACCCGCATATGCATTGGGTAGAGGGCAGCAGAAGTCTGCCTCTGGCTTATGGGAGGACCCGAGCTCCGCGAAAAATAAGGTCCTCTGAAGCTTCAGATCAGAAGTAGCCAAGAAGTTAATGTGGTAGCGCATATCCTCGTATGGGGGGTGGTCTTGGTTGCTTGCCTCTACACCAGCGATAATATCGAGTGTATATTTTGGTCCCTGCAGGACAGCAAGCAAGTAAGAGTGTTGGTCAAATGAAGGTAAAGCGAATTAATACACGTAGCAGCAGCTAATTAATGACCGGAAACAAGTATAATGACCCTACATAAAAATGCTGGTCCGTGTAATCCTGCAGCAGCTGTTCAATCTCCGAGCGTAACCAGCTCCTCCGCCTCTCATAATTTGATCTCGCATTTAACACCACACTCAAAGCATGTTCACAAAGTTGAGGAACTTGCACGGTGCCACAAGTTTTAGCCTTGGATTTTTCGAACGACGACGACAAGGACGTCATACGGAACCTGATGTGATCGACGTTCAACACACGACCACTAGTTTGAGCCTCAGTTATCAGTGAGAGCAGCTCCCTTCGCTCATTGGGCATGAGCAGTAGCTTCCGGTGCAGCTCAGCCATCTGAAGGGGCACCGGGTGTCCAGCAGCCACGGCCGCCTCGTGGAAGTGGTTCTTTTTGGTCATCTCTTCTGCTGATGATAGCATGTCACATTTTGCACTGCAGAGTTTCTTCATAGCACATGCAACCGAGGATTGGGGGTCAGCAAACAAGGCAAGGTTTACAAGCCCCTTAAGAGAGCGAACCACTGGGCGGAGAAAAGCTCGGGGGTCCAGGATATCGTTGTACTTTGCAAACTCAGGAAGTTGGGTAGAGGAGGCACATACGTCGTACAAGATGGAGTTGAGGATGATATTGGAGAGAGGGTCACAGGAGCCGTAGCAGTGGCCGGCCTTGAGGATGCTGCGCATTAGCGAGCCCGAGGGCGTGGGCAGCAGCTTGAGCACGTTGACGTACATGTTGTGAATCGTGGCATGTAGGAACATGCTGAGAGACTCGGAGTAATCGCAGGGGGCGTCGTCACCGCCGCACGGGGTCTTCAAAATGTGTTTCTGGCCATCGGCTATTCTCAGGCAGTCTTGCAGCCTGTTAGGCAGACCGGACTGCAGAGACGAGATGGGGGTTCCGGCCCAGGTGAAGGACGTGGACTCAATCACCCTGCCGTCAGCTTTAGTTGTAGTAGTAGAGGGGGTTTGGGACCAAACGACGTTCATGTTCCGACAGACATGAGTATCCAGTCCTTGCTTGGTATGGGCTACTTTGACAACAAACTTTGGGCGCATCATCGCGTGCACTACACGGTGAATTTCTCGGACTTGCTCCGCGGTGAGAGGGGAATGACCTCTACCACCATCACCTGCAAAGTGCTTCTGCAGAAGCTCAAAGTCTTCTTGTTTCAGTCGGATTGACATAAGCTTTGTCAAGGTTGTGGGCGAGGGGTGGCCGTCTGTGGTGGCCGCGCACTCGAGGGCCGCTTTCGTCCTATCGGACTCAGGGTCCACTGCCTCTGCCTCCGCATAGTACAGGTCGTGCTCGACGAGCATGACCGCGAGGAGGAGGTTTGCTTCAGCCTTGTAGAGGTAGCGGATGGCCTGTTCCCTTGTGAGGCAGCCGAAGTAGGTCGTGAGGAAGCGCAGGAGAGAATGGTAGGACCTGCATACGATGTCATGCCAGGCGTCTGTACCGGGGCTGGGTTTGGGCCTCTTAGCAGCGCTTGAAGCTGTGATGGCGGCGGGTGAAGAGGAGGAGGTGGCGTCTTTGGGGAGGAGGGCGATGGTGTTGAGGATGATGTTGGAGACGGGGTCGAGGAGGACGAGGCAGAAGCCGCCGGTGGTGAGGAGGCCGAGGAGGTCCGGCATGGCCTCGCTCTCGGTGGGCAGTCGGTCGAACGCCTCCTCGTAGAAGCCATACATGAGCTTGCAGATGGCTCGGGGCAAATCCCGGTCGGGGAGAAGAGGCGCATCTTCGGCGCGGCAGTTGAGGCTGTGCAAGCACGAGATGAGCCCCCTCCGAGAGCCGCCGGAGGAAGTGCATCCAGACGCCATCAGCGGCAATCAGCGAAAAGAGACGGCGGACGGAGCTGGCGTTTTTCTGGCGGCGCCAAGCCTGGGTCTGGGTGTATGTATTTATACACGACGAAACCGACTCGATCGGGAAGCTCTACCTGATCCAAGCCAATTGATCGATCGTTGTTCTTACCATAAATGGAAGAATCTGATTAGTGCGCGACTCCTTTTTTGGGCGTACACATAACGGAGTACGTATCGTGACAGAACATTTCTATTTCCTTTTCCGTGCACGGCAACCGCTCGCACCAAAAATCGTGAATTAAATATTGGATTTATTCCTTTTTTTGCGCAGTGAAATTGAATGACAAAACAAAAAAGATTTAAAAAAATTGGTGGCAAAAACGATAAAAGATTAAAAATTTACTTGCAAAAAACCGTGGCAGTCAAAATTAATTCCCTTCTTGAGCTAGTGATATTTTAGGGTAAAATAAAAATGGGTGGGAGATAGAAAATCCCACTTCCAACTAGTGTAAATTTTTTGAACCGAAAAAACTGCCACTTCCTACTAGTATAATGTTTTTACCTTTTTATTTTAAGAAAAAAATAAAATGGGCGGGGTAGGAACAAACCACTTCCTACTAGTACAATTGTTTTCAACAAACAAAAGGCACCACCTTTTACTAGTCTAATCATAACAAAAAGATCATAATTCAGACCACCCATCCTTTCTACTAGTACAGATGGGGCATAACACAAAAAAAATCTCACTTTCAATAGAAATTAACTACGGAGTACTACTTTCTGCAGGAAAAAAAATCATTTTTGAACTATTCCTCTATTAATGTGAAAAATATATGCTTTTAACTGAAATGAACCAGTACGTTCAACACGAAATCTCTCCTATTATCTAAAAAAAAAGAATTTGGTTCCTTAGTCTGCCACTTCGTCGTCCCCTTTCGTCCACCCCCGCGTTTCCGCCAGTTCCGTCGTCGCAACCCCTCACTCTGGCCAAACCCTTTGGGGTTTCCGCGATCAACGCCTGCCTGCCTACCCCTCCCCTCCCGCACGGCCGCACCCAGCCGCCCTCGTCTCTCTTTCCTCCTCCATCACCTCATCACACCTCCTTCTCCATCTCCTCCTCAAACTGACCGCTGGATCCGGCCATCACCACCTCCACCGTGCAGATTCGGCCGTCATCGCCTCCCCTCGATTGTCCCAGTCCTCCACCGCATGTATCGAGGACATGAACGCCCGACGTCCTCCCCAGATCACGAGCAAGAGTAGCAGCATGAGGCGCGGTTCAAGGCATGGAGCCCCGAGTTTGGGCACAGGTTCCCGAGATCTGGGCATGGAGGCCCGAATCCGACCTCCCACTTCATCTTCCTTTTTTTCATGGATCAAGTTTCGGTTGAATCTAAGGTGAGCATGTGGATTCTTCTGATGGATTTTGTTTGATTCGGTGGAGCCGTAGGGCCTGATGGAACCATTTTTTTCGTAACCTTTGTAGCTGAGGCAGCCGCTTGCTCCGGCAATGTTGTTCTTCATAGGCGTCGCCGCGGTCTCGAGGCCGTGATCCCGTATGGTGAGTGAATCCATCAACTGGACCTTGTGTTTGCATTATGGTTCTACTGGAAGAGGGACAATAACTTTTTGAACAATGCATCTTATTTGCATGCTATCTCACTGTACTTACCTTCAGAAACAATTTATCATCAAATTGGACTTCTGAAATTAGACACGAGATCCAGCTTGGCCTGGAGTTTCAGCTGCATACATTTTCCCTTCAGTTCATGTTTGTCAAATTTACATGATTTTCTTCAATTCATGACCGTGGTATCAGCGTGTGAGCTAATGTGGCGTGTTTCCCCCCGTGCTCCGCTGTGATTGACGGATGGTTGGATGGTTGATGCTTCAGTCTGATTAGGTCTCGGATGTGTGGCTTCTGCTGAATTTTCGTCAACACCAGCTCCGGTTATGTTTGCTACCCTTGGCCATAATAGAGGGAGAGAGAAGGGAGAAGAAGAAGAAGAAAACATTGCTGCCGGAGACGATATGCACAGTATTTTGTGTGTGTTGGACCGATTGAACCATGGCAATCAGAGCTGACCTCGCATCTCCTTCCTCTTACAAACTTATTACATAGTTGTGCATATATATTGTATTTTGTACACCAAAAGATTAGATTATTTTCCTTTTGCGAAACTGGACCATGCGGGACGTTGCTATTTACTGAAACAATTACGGTTGAGTAGTTATACTTTCAGCAACTTCATTCATAACCCCTTTGAACTATTCAAATAGCCTTGTTCCCCAGTAACCCAATAGAAGTATGGTCATCCAAGGCTTGGCTCGATACTGGGATAATTGATGATAACCCCCCCAAGTGCAATTATGTTTGCTCACATGCCCCCCAAATGTGTCTATGACATGTGGGGTTTAAGTGGCATGGGGGGGTTATCATCAAATGCCCCCTCGATACTCTTGAGTCTCGACGGTGTTGTCGAACACCTCTTTATGCATGCTTCGGCGCTCCTGTTGAGTCCAATTCATTTTAGGCATTGTGCACCTGTAGTTCTGTATTGATGTTTCAGAAATAACTTTCAGTGATTGAGTTACTTTATTGGACTACGGGAAAGCCACACTACGCCGACGGCCTTATTGTACGCCGACGGCCAAATGTCGGGGCCGTCGGCGTACAGCACGGGCTAGGGCAGACGACGAGCAAGCCGTCGGCGTAGACATACGTGCCCGACGGCTGCCGTCGGCGTTCTTTCTCCCGTCGGCGTACAAACGGGCGGCATAACGGGACCGTCCAGCATCGTTGATACGCCGACGGTACGGCCGTCGGCGTACACGCGTTATTATACACCGACGGCTGCCGTCGGCGTTTAGTTGTTTATTTATTTATTTTCGTATATAATATTCATTTCTTTATTTCTCTATATAATATTTAATGTAGTTGTAATTTATATATATATTGGACCTATAATTGCCCTCCAATTTCAGTATCCCACCCACGTAAAATAACGGTTTGAGTTTTCCGGAACCCAACCCAACAACATATACATGTAAAACAAATAAAAACTTTTCCTGGCTCACTAGAGAGAAAGTGAAGCCGGTGATGTCGGTCACACGTAGGAGTAGATTCTTGCACATTTACAACACAAAACTCACTTTTATACATATGGTATGTCACAACCTAGGTTTGGGTGGGGTTCCGACGCTCCGGGGCCCCGCTTTGGTGAAACCCTGAATCCGCTGGAAAAACCCTAACGTTTCCGTCTACCCCATAGACGTGCGTCGAAAGGGGGTAGCCCAGTGGACTTTTTTGCTTGGTTGTGTTATGTTAGGCCATAGGAACATGAGAAACCAAAGTCTACCCCAAATCGACACACGATTCCATCTGGTTCGTCCGAAAGGGGAGTTTTCACCTCTAAGTGCAGAAACTCACTAGAGAGAAAGTGAAGCCGGTGATGTCGGTCACACGTAGGAGTAGATTCTTGCACATTTACAACACACAACTCACTTGTATACATATGGTATGTCACAACCTAGGTTTGGGTGGGGTTCCGACGCTCCGGGGCCCCGCTTCGGTGAAACCCTGAATCCGCTGGAAAAACCCTAACGTTTCCGTCTACCCCCATAGACGTGCGTCGAAAGGGGGTAGCCCAGTGGACTTTTTTGCTTGGTTGTGTTATGTTAGGCCATAGGAACATGAGAAACAAAGTCTACCCCAAATCGACACACGATTCCATCCGGTTCGTCCGAAAGGGGAGTTTTCACCTCTAAGTGCAGAAACTCACTAGAGAGAAAGTGAAGCCGGTGATGTCGGTCACACGTAGGAGTAGATTCTTGCACATTTACAACACACAACTCACTTGTATACATATGGTATGTCACAACCTAGGTTTGGGTGGGGTTCCGACGCTCCGGGGCCCCGCTTCGGTGAGACCCTGAATCCGCTGGAAAAACCCTAACGTTTCCGTCTACCCCCATAGACGTGCGTCGAAAGGGGGTAGCCCAGTGGACTTTTTTGCTTGGTTGTGTTATGTTAGGCCATAGGAACATGAGAAACCAAAGTCTACCCCAAATCGACACACGATTCCATCCGGTTCGTCCGAAAGGGGAGTTTTCACCTCTAAGTGCAGAAACTCACTAGAGAGAAAGTGAAGCCGGTGATGTCGGTCACACGTAGGAGTAGATTCTTGCACATTTACAACACACAACTCACTTGTATACATATGGTATGTCACAACCTAGGTTTGGGTGGGGTTCCGACGCTCCGGGGCCCCGCTTCGGTGAAACCCTGAATCCGCTGGAAAAACCCTAACGTTTCCGTCTACCCCCATAGACGTGCGTCGAAAGGGGGTAGCCCAGTGGACTTTTTTGCTTGGTTGTGTTATGTTAGGCCATAGGAACATGAGAAACCAAAGTCTACCCCAAATCGACACACGATTCCATCTGGTTCGTCCGAAAGGGGAGTTTTCACCTCTAAGTGCAGAAACTCACTAGAGAGAAAGTGAAGCCGGTGATGTCGGTCACACGTAGGAGTAGATTCTTGCACATTTACAACACACAACTCACTTGTATACATATGGTATGTCACAACCTAGGTTTGGGTGGGGTTCCGACGCTCCGGGGCCCCGCTTCGGTGAAACCCTGAATCCGCTGGAAAAACCCTAACGTTTCCGTCTACCCCATAGACGTGCGTCGAAAGGGGGTAGCCCAGTGGACTTTTTTGCTTGGTTGTGTTATGTTAGGCCATAGGAACATGAGAAACCAAAGTCTACCCCAAATCGACACACGATTCCATCCGGTTCGTCCGAAAGGGGAGTTTTCACCTCTAAGTGCAGAAACTCACTAGAGAGAAAGTGAAGCCGGTGATGTCGGTCACACGTAGGAGTAGATTCTTGCACATTTACAACACACAACTCACTTGTATACATATGGTATGTCACAACCTAGGTTTGGGTGGGGTTCCGACGCTCCGGGGCCCCGCTTCGGTGAAACCCTGAATCCTCTGGAAAAACCCTAACGTTTCCGTCTACCCCCATAGACGTGCGTCGAAAGGGGGTAGCCGAGTGGACTTTTTTGCTTGGTTGTGTTATGTTAGGCCATAGGAACATGAGAAACCAAAGTCTACCCCAAATCGACACACGATTCCATCGGGTTCGTCTGAAAGGGGAGTTTTCACCTCTAAGTGCAGAAACTCACTAGAGAGAAAGTGAAGCCGGTGATGTCGGTCACACGTAGGAGTAGATTCTTGCACATTTACAACACACAACTCACTTGTATACATATGGTATGTCACAACCTAGGTTTGGGTGGGGTTCCGACGCTCCGGGGCCCCGCTTCGGTGAAACCCTGAATCCGCTGGAAAAACCCTAACGTTTCCGTCTACCCCCATAGACGTGCGTCGAAAGGGGGTAGCCCAGTGGACTTTTTTGCTTGGTTGTGTTATGTTAGGCCATAGGAACATGAGAAACCAAAGTCTACCCCAAATCGACACACGATTCCATCCGGTTCGCCCGAAAGGGGAGTTTTCACCTCTAAGTGCAGAAACTCACTAGAGAGAAAGTGAAGCCGGTGATGTCGGTCACACCTAGGAGTAGATTCTTGCACATTTACAACACACAACACACTTGTATACATTGCACGTTTTGTTCTATCTTAGTTGCTACTACTCTGTTTCGATTAATTTTAATAAATTGCAAGGGACATAAATAAAAAATGGTCAACTCATACGCCGACGGCATTGCCGTCGGCGTATAGGTTGCCCTAATAATTAGTACAAGCACCTGGTCGGAGCGGAGACAAACAAAAAAAAACGCCGTGCGCCTCCTCCTCCCCCATCCCGTGCGCCTCCTCCTCCCCGACCTCGATCCGCCGCCGCCGCCTCCTCCCCCATCCCGTGCGCCTCCTCCCCGCCCTCGATCCGCCGCCGCCGCAGCCTCCCGCTTCGGCCGCCGCCGCCACGCGGGCCACCTCCCGCTTCGGCCGCCGCCGCCACGCGGGCCACCTCCCGCCTCGACGCACTCCCCACGCCGGCCACCTCCCGCCTCGGCCGCTCCTCCCCGACCCGGCCGCCTCCTCCCCCATCCCGTGCGCCTCCTCCTCCCCGACCTCGATCCGCCGCCGCCGCCTCCTCCCCCATCCCGTGCGCCTCCTCCCCGCCCTCGATCGCCGCCGCCGCAGCCTCCCGCTTCGGCCGCCGCCGCCACGCGGGCCACCTGTAACAGCCCAACTTTGAGAACCTGAAAATCTGTATAAAATTTTCACTTTTGCATTGCATTCTTGCATCATGGCATCCATGCTAACTTGTTGTTCAACAAGTCATTGTTTTGATACCATTTTAAAACATATGCCAACTTGTCTTCCCCAAGTTCCAAACCAATGAAAGCTTCCAAGTTGCAAAACCAAATTCCTTTGACATTGTATATTTGTCAAGGAAGTTCCAAGTTTCACAAATAATGCTTTGCACTTGTTTTCAAAGTTCCAAGCAAATTCAAATTGCAAATTGCCAAAAATCCCTAAACCAACCCTTCTACAGGAAAGTGGTTCAAACTATTTTATTTTGCAACGCCAATTTTTGTGGAGCTTCTACTTGGTAAGAGGAGCCTCCCCAAATTATTTCATATTTTTCTGGAACGCCTAAGTGCCCCACTAAAATCCCTAAAGTGCTGCTGTTTTAAAAGGTTTCAAAAAAGGAAATAGCAGCAGGGACCTATCCGTGATGGAATTAGTTCTGCCAGGGACCTCTCTGTAAAATCGTCATCTCCTTCCTCCTGTAGCCACACCGCCGCCGCGCCCATGCCGCGCCGCACGTCGTCCGGGCCCCCCCCCCTCCTCGCTGCCTCTACTCGCCAGGAGCACAGCACCACGCTCACCTACTCCACTCCTCCTCCCCGATCTGTTCCCCTCTCGTTCCTCTCGTTTTTTCTCCCCCACGGAGACGAGCTCGAGCCGGAGCTCCGCCGGCGCGTCGCCGCCGTCTGGGGCAACCTCGAGCCCAGCCAGGACCACCGGAGGCTTTGCATCGTCCTCCTCTACATCCTAACGGGAGGAATCGATCTGGGAAGCCGTAAATCACCGCCGCCGTCCACGACTTCCTCTCCACCGTCCGCCGCCGCTCGCCGCCCGCTTCCGGCCGCTTCCGGCCACCTCCGCCTCCACCGCGAGCACATCCGCGCTCAGGGTGAGTTTCCCCTTCTCCTGGACCTCTCCCCACTCCTCTTAGAGTGCTCACCGCCGATCCCGTGCCTCGTCGGAGCCACCGCGCCGTCGCTGGTTGACCGGCAGCCGAGCCGGCCAAGCCGGGCCACGGACCGGCCGCCACGGGCCCTAACCGGCCTTGGGCCGGCCCAAACTGGGCGTGAGGCCGGGCGCCTCGGGAGCAAGGCCGGCCGGGAAACCGGTCCAGACCGGGCCCAGGCCGGGCCTCTCTGGCCCATGACCGGCCTGCAAGCCGGCCCAACGGGCTGTGGACCGGCCTGGCTACAGTTGATTTCTTTTTTTTCCTGTTTTGGAAATTAAAACAAATTCAAACAATTCATAACTATTCAAACATTGATCCAAAATTTACGAATAAGGTATCAAAATGATCAGCAGCTCAAGTGCTATCCAATCATGCTAATCTCACATCATGATCACAAATATTTATTTGATGTTATTCATAAAATGTCTAAAAGAATTAAATTCGAAAATTATTTAATTCACTAATTATTTCATTGGTACTCCAAAATTTACAAATGAGGTACCAAATTGATCGGGAGAACAAAACCTATCTAATCACGCCATGTTCATACATATTTGAACCACTTCTTAGAAATGTGACAATTGATACGAAAGTGGACATTAAGCTAAATATGGGGTTGCTTCCAAATAATTGCCCTAATTATTTGGCTCTCCATTTTTACTCTTGCTAGATAAACTAAATGATGCTATCCTTGCATAAACTTGTCATGTCATCATGTGATTGTGCATTGCATTGTACCCATGTGTGGTGATTGATTGTTGTTTCCATGTTTATGCTCCGCTAGATCAAGCAGCCGGGGTTACTCCACAGTACCCCGAGGATCCGTACTACCAGTACCCTGAACAAGGCAAGCGTAATCCCCCCCTCTGAGCATATCTATCCTATTTTCCGCAATATTTTCTCCACTATAATATTGCATGCGGTTCCAAATGTCAATTTTACTTGGATTAGAGTATCCTATAGTTGCATTAAGTTCCTATGCATATACCTGTTTCCCTCCTATTAACCATAGGTTGTATTGTTGGCCGAGATATTACTATGCTATGTTGATGCTTAGCCATGCTTAGTTAATGCATAGCAGTACTATGGTTACTTCATGTTGGAAACAGGTGTGAGATGATGATGGTGGAGAAATGTGGTGATGGATAATAAAATGCTTAAAGGTGGGGATGAGAGGCCACATGGTTGTGGTGGTTGTCTCGTTCTCGCCGCCTAGGTGCGAGTTCTTACCTCCTGAACCAAGACTGAGCGTGCAACCATGCGTGAGGCCTATGCATTCGCAGTGCAGGAACCCTCATAGACTAAATAACTCGAGCGGGGCTAGCCAGGGTCCTCTAGTTCGCTTCCATTTGCGCGTGCGTGATGGTGGGATGAACTGGATGAGGATGGTGGTGTTAGGAAAATAAGTGTCCGGGGCAGGGGGTTGGAGGAGCACCTGTCCTACCGCACTGATGATCCTGGAAAGTCCTTAACGAGGGAGAAGTCGACACCGCTCCCACCCAGCCGGTTCTCCAAGGAAGAGAGCTAAGCTAGGTAATGGGCCGGACGGTACGCGTGGCAAACATTTGTACACCCCTGCAGGGTTAAATCTTTTCGAAAAGCCGTGTCCGCGGTTATGGACGACTTGGGAAGGACGATGATCATAGAATAACTTAACGGAATGATTAAAAACTGGGTACTAGAGGTACCACTCACGAATGTAAGGTGAGCTTCCTCGAGGGTGATTCGGGGAGGTGCCTTTGATGAACAGGTAATGGTGATGATGGTGATGTGAGAAGGTGATCAAAGAAAAGAGTTACTTCTTACCTCTTTTAAAATATTCTGATTAGTCGATGCCTTGAGTTATGTTTTCATAAATAAAATCAGCTTTATGCAAAACAGCCATAAAACTTTGAAAGCCTCATCGAGCATATATTAGCTCTTAATCTTGCGAGTTCGTCGAACTCAACGTCGTTTGTTTTGTTTCAGAGGAGGACTTCACCGACCTCGAAGGTGGGTTCTTTGTGGACGTCGACGAGTAGTCTGGGGTTCCCAGGTGGCAGCTTGGGACATCCGGAACAGCTGGCGCTGTGATGTTTATCTGTAGGCCTCTTAGGCCATTTTGGATCTTGTTGTTTAGAACAACCTAATTGCTTCCGCTTGATGTAATGTTGGGTCTGTGACCTCTGGTTGTCATTTGCTATCTTTCTCTATTATAAGAGTTGAACTATATGATTTGTGTCGTAGAGTCTGTGATGTGCCAGTTGTTCCACAAGTCTTGATCTTCTATTATGCATTGAGTTGTGCCTGTGTTAAGGCATCAATCGGGGTGTTGCGTTGTCGATGATTCCAGCAACGCCTGCCAAAGGTTTTGGCCGGGGATTGGTAAACCCGTAACCTCCGGTTGTATCGCTTAACCGGTGACACACAGCATCACTGTATAACAGTCGGGTCGGGGCGCCACAAGTTGGTATCAGAGCAGTACTGCCTGTAGGAAACCCTTCTACTGGTCGATGTTGAGTCTAGTGTTTGTGAAAATATTTTAACCTAAAAATGAGTTGTGAAAACCATCTTAGGATTCTTTTTACTCCTTATCTGGTTACCCTCTAATCTCGGAGCAATCTTACCTCGATTTGAGTTTAAAGGTTTTACTTCTCACCTGTTACTTCAAAATTAGAAACGGGGTGGGTTCGACCTTTAGTGTTATGTGTCACGTTGCTCCCGCTGCGTTGCAATCCCAAATCAACTCAGATGTTTCTACCGAGTTAATCTTTTGATCCTTTCTTTGGGTTTTAACCCACGGACTTGAACATAAGGTCCCGGATTGTGCCAACTAGAGTGTGTTAAGTTGTGATTTCTTAACTCTCACTAGTAGCACATGATGCTGATCTTTGACCCAAGTTCTATCTTGTTGTTTTCCTTCTCGCAAAGTATTATCGTCCCTAGTCTGTGTACTTGTGTAGACGCTAATGCTATTGTTCGACCATTCGGAGAAAGATACTAACTGTGTCATTGTCAAATCTCCAGAATGGCTCGAGGAGGTCGTGGAGGCCGTGGTGGTCGCGGTAACCACAATGATGATGAGGATGATCTGCCGCCACCACCCTCGATGGCTGAGTCTTGATGGCCATTGAGGAGAACCGTGGGCGCAATGAGCGCTTGCTTGAGCAGTTGGTGCAGCAGAATGCACGGAGGAACGAGTGCAACACTCTCACTGAGTTCCTGCGCTCGCAGCCACCCACTTTGCTGATGCTAAGGAGCCACTGGAAGCTGATGATTGGCTTCGTGCTTTGGAGCGCAAGTTCTCCGCGCTGCATGTCCCATTGGCTGAGCAAGTCAACTTTGCCACCTATCTCTTGGTTGGTGCTGCTGGCTGTTGGTGGGAAAGCCATGTGGCTTTGTTTCCAGCCAACCATGTCTTCACCTGGGCTGATTTCCGCACTGCCTTCCGTGCGGAGTACATTCCCCAGCCGATCATGGACTTGAAGAGGAGGGAGTTCCTGGATTTGCAACAGGGACGGATGGACCTCCGCACTTATGGTCGTGAGTTCAACCATCTCTCTCGTTACGCCCCAAGGGACGTGACCAATGATGCTGACAAGCAAGAGCTGTTCCGCAAGGGTCTGAATCCGCAGCTCCGCTATGAGCTATTGCCCTTCAGGTTCCAGACCTATCAGGAGCTGTTCAACCAGGCTTTCACCTTGAGCAAGGAAGAAAGGAACTTGAAGCTTCCAAGAGGCCCGCACATGGGGACCACCAGAGTTCCTCGGGTTCTGAGAGCAAGAAGCGCAGGGTGTTTGTTCCCTACAGCGCCGTACCTCGTGCTCCATTCATGCCGAGCCGGGATACAGGCCACCTCCTCCGCGCCCCACTACTTCGACACTTGGGATAGGCGGAAGTGGGTACCGTCCTATGCTACCTGCTCCACCTGGAGTCACTTGCTACACTGTGGCCAGGCTGGTCACTACTCCAGGGAGTGCCCCCAGAAGGCACCTCTCGCGATAACTCCTGCACGAGCCCCTGCCACTCCAACTGGCAAGGCTGGACCTATTGTGCGTGGTCGCCTGAACCACATCTCTGCTGAAGAAGCTGAAGAGGACCCCGGCGTTCTATGGGTGAGTTACGAATCAACGGCAATACAGCTACAGTTTTGTTTGACTCTGGAGCATCGCATTCATTCATATCCATAGCTTTTGCAAAAGACCACAAAATACCGTTCGAGAAAATGAGCCGTCCCTTGGTGATCTCCACTCCTGGCTCCAAATGGCAAACCGATGGGGTTACTCCTGAGGTCCAGATTAATATAGGTTCCTTGTCTTTCCTTATGCCTTGGTAGCTCTGAAGTCCAAAGGCATTGATGTCATACTGGGCATGAACTGGCTACCAAATACCAGGCTAATCTCGACTGTGCCGCCAAGACCATTACTGTGACCGCTCCTTCCGGTGACATTGTGAAGTATTGGCCTGCAACATCAATACCTCCGTCCGCCATCGTACCCGCTCACCTGAGATCTCTTTGCTTTATGGAAGGCGAATCCCCTCCTGAAATCCAGGACATACACGTGGTGTGTGACTTCCCGGATGTGTTCCCGGAAGAGTTGCCTGGCATGCCTCCTGACCGAAGTGTGGAGTTTGTCATAGAGCTACTTCCCGGTACCGCTCCAATTTCCAAGAAGCCCTACCGTATGCCGGTGGAAGAGTTGGCTCTGTTGAAAGAGCAAATTGATCAGCTGTTAGCTAAGGAGTTCATCCAGCCTAGCAGTTCACCTTGGGGTTGTCCGGTACTCTTTGTCAAGAAGAGGGATTCTACCGTGCCTCGTCTAGTCTCTGACTATCGACCGTTGAATGCGGTGACAATCAAGAACAAGTATCCTATTCCTCGCATCAATGATCTGTTGGATCAGTTAGCTGGTGCAACGGTATTCTCCAAGATGGATCTGAGGTCAGGCTACCATCAGATAAAAATCAGAAAGGAGGATATTCCAAAGACGGCATTTGTTACTCGTTATGGCTCATATGAGTATACCGTCATGTCCTTTGGTCTCACAAATGCTCCAGCTACTTTCATGAGGCTCATGAACTCCATCTTCATGGATTATCTTGACAAGTTTGTCGTCATTTACATTGATGACATCCTCATCTATTCCAAAACCAATGAAGAGCATGAGGAACATCTTCGTTTGGTTCTGACAAGACTTCGAGAACACCGCCTCTATGCCAAGTTCTCCAAGTGTGAGTTTTGGTTGGATAATCTTGTCTTCCTTGGTCATGTGATATCCGCAATGGTGTGGCTGTCATTCCTGACAAGATTCAGTCCATTCTGGATTGGAAAACTCCAATGTCAGTCAAGGATTCGTAGCTTTCTCGGATTGGCGGGTTACTACCGCCGATTCATCGAAGGTTTCTCCAAGATAGCCAAGGCCCTGACTGACCTTCTCAAGAAGGATAAAAGTTTGTATGGTCGGCCGAAGCTGAAGAGAGCTTCAAACACTGAAAGCCAACTCACGTCCGCTCCTGTGCTTGTCCTGCCGGACACAAGCAAGGATTTCGTCGTCTTCTGTGACGCCTCTCTACAAGGTTTGGGTTGTGTTAATGCAAGATGGCCATGTGGTGGCATATGCTTCTCGCCAACTTAAGCCGCATGAGCTCAACTACCCAACTCATGATCTAGAACTTGCCGCGTGGTCTATGCTTTGAAGCAATGGAGACCATACCTGTTTGGTAACCGTTGCGAGATCTTCTCGGATCACAAGAGTCTGAAGTACCTCTTCACCCAGCCGGATTTAAATCTCAGGCAAAGGCGTTGGTTGGAGTTAATCACGGACTACAATGTGAGTCTGAACTATCAACCCGGCAAAGCAAACGTCGTGGCTGACGCGCTAAGTCGGAAGTCCTATTGCAACAATCTGATGATTGAAAAGGCCAACCTGCTCTTCATGAAGAGTTCTCCGTTTGAACTTGAAATGGTTCCCTCCGGCTATCTAGCAAATCTGGAGATCAAATCTACTCTTGTGGACCAGATTAAGGATGCTCAAAGCGTGACAAGGGTATTCTAAAAATCAAGGAGAACATTGCTAGCGGGAAGGCCAAATGTTTCTGTCAATGAATCCGGAGTGTTTATTTTGGTGACCGCTTGGTAGTGCCAAAGAAACAGAATTGAGAGGGTTGATCCTCCAGAAGCTCATGAATCCTCTCTCTATCCATCCCGGTAGTACCAAATGTACCAAGACCTTCGACCACAATTCTGGTGGACCGTATGAAACGGAAATTGCCAAGTTGTTGCTGAATGCGACACTTGTCGTCGGGTAAAAGCTGAACATCAAAGACCTGCCGGTACTCTCCGCCCTATTGCAGTTCCCGAGTGGAAATGGGATGAAATTGGTATGGACTTCATCACCGGATTTCCCCGGTCTCCAAAGGGCAACAATGCAATCTGGGTAATCATTGATCGTCTCTCCAAGGTTGCTCACTTCCTACCAGTCCGTGATGAGATACATGCTAGTCAACTAGCTGATCTATATCTGGCTCGTATGTTCCTTTGCACGGGGTCCCTTTGAGGATCATCTCTGACCGTGGAAGTATCTTTGTCTCCAAGTTCTGGCAGAGTTTCCAAATGCTATGGGGTCCCGTCTCAACTTCAGTACCGCTTACCATCCCCAAACTGATGGCCAGACCGAAAGGGTAAACCAAGTTTTGGAAGACATGCTCGGGCATGTGTAATCTCTTTGGCACGAATTGGGAAAAGTATCTCCCTTTCGCGGAGTTCTCCTACAACAACAGCTACAAGCTAGTCTGGGCATGGCTCCCTTCGAGGCTCTGTATGGAGAAAATGCCGCACTCCTCTCAATTGGTCCGAGACCGGAGAGAGGGCACTCTTTGGTCCGGATGTTATCAATGAAGCTGAGGAGAAGGTTAGAATCATAAGGAAAATCTGAAGATTGCTCAGTCTAGGCAGAAGAGCTACTATGACAAGCATCATCAGGAGGTACACTATGAAATTGGTGATAAAGCTTATCTCCGTGTCTCTCCCCTTCGTGGCGTTCGTCGCTTCGGAATAAAGGGAAAATTGGCCCCTCGCTATGTTGGTCCTTTCACCGTTCTGGAGAAGCGAGGAGATCTTTCTTATAAGTTGGAGTTGCCGGTCAAATTTCCAAATGTGCATGATGTGTTTCATGTCTCCCAACTCCGCCGTTGTTTCAAGGATCCTATCCATGGGGTCAATCATGAGGAGCTAGATCTACAAGAAGACCTCACTTATCGTGAGCATCCTACCCGTGTCTTGGATGAAGCCGAAAGGAAGACCCGGAACAAGACTACCAAGTTCCTCAAAATTCAGTGGTCCCATCATTCTGAAGAGGAAGCAACTGGGAACGAGAGTCTAGTCTTCGTGAGGAGTATCCCGACTTCTTTTCGCAATCTTAGAATCTCGGGACGAGATTCCTGTAAGGAGGGTAGAATTGTAACAGCCCAACTTTGAGAACCTGAAAATCTGTATAAAATTTTCACTTTTGCATTGCATTCTTGCATCATGGCATCCATGCTAACTTGTTGTTCAACAAGTCATTGTTTTGATACCATTTTAAAACATATGCCAACTTGTCTTCCCCAAGTTCCAAACCAATGAAAGCTTCCAAGTTGCAAAACCAAATTCCTTTGACATTGTATATTTGTCAAGGAAGTTCCAAGTTTCACAAATAATGCTTTGCACTTGTTTTCAAAGTTCCAAGCAAATTCAAATTGCAAATTGCCAAAAATCCCTAAACCAACCCTTCTACAGGAAAGTGGTTCAAACTATTTTATTTTGCAACGCCAATTTTTGTGGAGCTTCTACTTGGTAAGAGGAGCCTCCCCAAATTATTTCATATTTTTCTGGAACGCCTAAGTGCCCCACTAAAATCCCTAAAGTGCTGCTGTTTTAAAAGGTTTCAAAAAAGGAAATAGCAGCAGGGACCTATCCGTGATGGAATTAGTTCTGCCAGGGACCTCTCTGTAAAATCGTCATCTCCTTCCTCCTGTAGCCACACCGCCGCCGCGCCCATGCCGCGCCGCACGTCGTCCGGGCCCCCCCCCCCCTCCTCGCTGCCTCTACTCGCCAGGAGCACAGCACCACGCTCACCTACTCCACTCCTCCTCCCCGATCTGTTCCCTCTCGTTCCTCTCGTTTTTTCTCCCCCACGGAGACGAGCTCGAGCCGGAGCTCCGCCGGCGCGTCGCCGCCGTCTGGGGCAACCTCGAGCCCAGCCAGGACCACCGGAGGCTTTGCATCGTCCTCCTCTACATCCTAACGGGAGGAATCGATCTGGGAAGCCGTAAATCACCGCCGCCGTCCACGACTTCCTCTCCACCGTCCGCCGCCGCTCGCCGCCCGCTTCCGGCCGCTTCCGGCCACCTCCGCCTCCACCGCGAGCACATCCGCGCTCAGGGTGAGTTTCCCCTTCTCCTGGACCTCTCCCCACTCCTCTTAGAGTGCTCACCGCCGATCCCGTGCCTCGTCGGAGCCACCGCGCCGTCGCTGGTTGACCGGCAGCCGAGCCGGCCAAGCCGGGCCACGGACCGGCCGCCACGGGCCCCTAACCGGCCTTGGGCCGGCCCAAACTGGGCGTGAGGCCGGGCGCCTCGGGAGCAAGGCCGGCCGGGAAACCGGTCCAGACCGGGCCACAGGCCGGGCCTCTCTGGCCCATGACCGGCCTGCAAGCCGGCCCAACCGGGCTGTGGACCGGCCTGGCTACAGTTGATTTCTTTTTTTTCCTGTTTTGGAAATTAAAACAAATTCAAACAATTCATAACTATTCAAACATTGATCCAAAATTTACGAATAAGGTATCAAAATGATCAGCAGCTCAAGTGCTATCCAATCATGCTAATCTCACATCATGATCACAAATATTTATTTGATGTTATTCATAAAATGTCTAAAAGAATTAAATTCGAATAATTATTTAATTCACTAATTATTTCATTGGTACTCCAAAATTTACAAATGAGGTACCAAATTGATCGGGAGAACAAAACCTATCTAATCACGCCATGTTCATACATATTTGAACCACTTCTTAGAAATGTGACAATTGATACGAAAGTGGACATTAAGCTAAATATGGGGTTGCTTCCAAATAATTGCCCTAATTATTTGGCTCTCCATTTTTACTCTTGCTAGATAAACTAAATGATGCTATCCTTGCATAAACTTGTCATGTCATCATGTGATTGTGCATTGCATTGTACCCATGTGTGGTGATTGATTGTTGTTTCCATGTTTATGCTCCGCTAGATCAAGCAGCCGGGGTTACTCCACAGTACCCCGAGGATCCGTACTACCAGTACCCTGAACAAGGCAAGCGTAATCCCCCCTCTGAGCATATCTATCCTATTTTCCGCAAGTATTTTCTCCACTATAATATTGCATGCGGTTCCAAATGTCAATTTTACTTGGAGTAGAGTATCCTATAGTTGCATTAAGTTCCTATGCTATACACCTGTTTCCCTCCTATTTAACCATAGGATTGTATTGTTGGCCGAGATAATTACTATGCTATGTTGATGCTTAGCCATGCTTAGTTAAGTGCATAGCAGTACTATGGTTACTTCATGTTGGTAACAGGTGCTGAGATGATAAGTACGGTGGAGAATGTGGTGATGGATAATAAAATGCTTAAAGGTGGGGATGAGAGGCCACATGGGATGTGGTGGGTTGTCTCGTTCTCGCCGCCTAGGTGCGAGTTCTGTACATCCTGAACCAAGACTGAGCGTGCAACCATGCGTGAGGCCTATGCATTCGCAGTGCAGGAACCCTCATAGACTAAATAACTCGAGCGGGGCTAGCCAGGGTCCTCTAGTTCGATTTTCCATTTGCGCGTGCGTGATGGTGGGATGAACTGTGATGAGGATGGTTGTGTTAGGAAAATAAGTGTCCGCGGGACAGGGGGTTGGAGGAGACACCAAACCTGTCCTACCGGCACTGATGATCCTGGAAAGTCCTTAACGGGGGAGAAGTCGACACCGCTCCCACCCAGCCGGTTCTCCAAGGAAGAGAGCTAAAAGCTAGGTAATGGGCCGGACGGTACGCGTGGCAAACATTTGTACACCCCTGCAGGGTTAAATCTTTTCGAAAAGCCGTGTCCGCGGTTATGGACGACTTGGGAATGGACGATGATCATAGAATAACTTAAACGGAATGATTAAAACTTGGGTACTAGAGGTACCAATTCCACGAATGTAAGGTTGACTTCCTCGAGGGTGATTCGGGGAGGTGCCTTGATGAACAGGTGTAATTGGTGATGATGGTGATGGTGAGTAAGTGATCAAAGAAAAGAGTTACTTCTTACCCCTCTTTTAAAATATTCTGATTAGTCGATGCCTTTGAGTTATGTTTTCATAAATAAAATCAGCTTTATGCAAAACAGCCTAAAACCTTGAAAGCTAATCATCGAGCATATATTAGCTCTTAATCTTGCGAGTTCGTCGAACTCAACGTCTTTGCTTTTGTTTCAGAGGAGGACTTCACCGACCTCGAAGGTGGGTTCTTTGTGGACGTCGACGAGTAGTCTGGGGTTCCCAGGTGGCAGCTTGGGACATCTCGGAATAGCTGGCGCTGTGATGTTTATCTGTAGGCCTCTTAGGCCCTATTTTGGATCTTGTTGTTAGACAACTTAATTCGCTTCCGCTTGATGTAATGTTGGGTCTGTGACCTCTGGTTGTCTTTTGCTATCTTTCTCTATTATAAGAGTTGAACTATATGATTTGTGTCGTAGAGTCTGTGATGTGCCAGTTGTTCCACAAGTCTTGATCTTACTATTATGCTTTGATAGTTGTGCCTGTGTTAAGGCATCAATCGGGGTGTTGCGTTGTCTGGAGTGAGGTGTACCCAGCAACGCCTGCCAAAGGTTTTGGCCGGGGATTGGTAAACCCGTAACCTCCGGTTGTATCGCTTAACCGGTGACACACAGCATCACTGTATAGCAGTCGGGTCGGGGCGCCACACCACGTCCCGCCGCCCCGAGGTACATTTTTGTGTTGTTTTTGTACATTTTTGTGTTGTTTTTGTAGTGTAGGAAATTTAGTGGTAGGAAATTTAGTGTTAGAAATTTAGTCGACCAAGTGTTAGTAGAAATTTTGCTAAGGTGGTAGAGTATAAATTAGGTGTGTAGTTTAGGTACATTTTTGTGTTGTTTTTGTGGTGTAGGAAATTTAGTGGTAGGAAATTTAGTGTTAGAAATTTAGTGTTAGGAAATTTAGTGTTAGAAATTTATTAGAAATGTTATTAGAAAAATTTGCTAAGTCAATTTGGAATGATCGTCGTATAAAAATTTAGTGTAGGTGATTTGCTGTTTTTTATGAGTCGAAAGAAATAATGTTGTCTTCTTGGCTATTCTTAATGCAAGCCGATGATTAGAATAGTCCATTATGCTTGCAAGAAGACTGTCTACAGAACCAAGGGTAAATGCAAGAACAATGCATTTATTTCTACTTCGTTCTTGTAGGCACTCTTTTTGCTAACTAATGGCTTTGACATATGAGGCTTCAGATGTAAAACCACGTTCCCTATGCATAGTCATCTCCATAATATCTTCGTTATTTGGACTAAAAAAAGTCCCTTTGCTTGCAGGATTCCTACTCTAGTGGCAGCAGAGCTTGAGTGCAGGTATAAAAATGCTTGAAATAGATTTCACATATATTCATTTCATATATGACTAACCCCTGTATCAAATGCTTTTACTTAACTAAGTATCATGTCGGAGCCGGAGCGAAAGTTTCGTGGTGTTCACCGGAGACACACGAAGATCCCGACTTGGGCAGCTCAGATCACAGTGGATCACAGGAAGATCCAGCTTGGTACTTTCAGGTGCCCGTGGCAGGCGGCCCGCGCCTACGACTGCGCGGCGGTCCAGCACTTTGGGGCGAGAGCGATCCTCAACTTTGAGGATGAGCGGAGGGTGGCGCATATGTTAGCGCCAGATGGCATGAGGATCGCGACGAAGGCCGAGGAGAGGGAGCACCGGCAGGCAGAGAGGCTGCTGAGGGCGCGCCACCAGCGCGAGGAGGATGACCCCTTGGTCAAGGATCTCCTCCTTGATCCCCAGGTGATGGCGGTCCAGTACCAGGTCTTCAGCGAGAGCCGGCAGCAGCGCGGGCAGGGCGAGGCCGGCCCCTCCGGCACGCAGCAGCAGGGCGAGGACTCTAGCAGCAGCCTGTCCTCTTGTTGGGCCCGCTTGGACGACGTCACTGACACCGGCGCGAGTCGAGTTTAGGATGTCTATCATCCTACCTGTCGTACTACTAGACTTATCTTGCTACCTGTTGTACTGCTAGACTTATCATACATGCTACCTATGTATTATTGTGCTACTTGTCTATATGTGCTATGTTTAGCTAATATGGTTACATCGTTCTATGGTTTATTCTGTTTTATGTTTAATTATTAGGTAAAATGGAGGGATATTTGCTTATATATTTCGATTGTTTGTACTTTTTAGATGACGTAGCTTCCCGCCAGCCAGCACCGTCGGTCCCGCGCGTCGTCGCGGCTTCTCCTGCTGAGGAGGGGCCGCCTCGGTGCCCTTTGTTTTGTCGCCCTCTTCCGGAGCACGTCCTCGACCTTCTCCGGCCACCGATCACGCTTCGAGGGTATAAATCTTTCGCCTCTCTTGCTGCATAGGTTTATTTTGGTCTAGATCACCAAGTCAGTCGCGTAACCCGAGTCAGATCCCATCCGGAAGGGTTACAAATTTATAAATATGCAGGATTGTCCATCTTTGCATATTTATAACCGTAACACTTCCGGGTTGTCCTGTTGGACAGTCCGAGTACGTGTAGATCGGGTCGTGTTCCACGTTCTACCCCTTCCTGAGACGGAATTTCGGCAGCACCTCCCTGTTGTTCTTCGGATGCACACCCTCTCGGCTTGACAAGCTCGAGACGTGTATTCTGAAGAACAGCGGGGAGGTGCTGCCGAAATTCCGTCTCGGGTCGGGGTAGAACATGGGACACGACTCGATCTACACGTACTCGGGCGGGATAGGCCCCTACCTATTAGAAGTGTATGTGAACCCTTGCATGTTGTAAAAGATAAAATTTGGCCGTAATAAAATGGTGACATTGCATGCAAGAAAATAAAAATATGATGCATTTAATTTCATGTTATTATTATTTGGCTCACAGTAAAGCAGCAGAGGATGGCAGATAATGGGTGGATGTACAGTGGCCGAACTAGTTTGGTTGACAAAACAGATGAGTGGGTATGGAAGACGCATTTGTTAGTGAAGGAGTTAGCGCGTAAGGGTTTAGAGTCAGGCGCTCGTGGACAGTGCCCTTGCCCTCGTTGCAAGTTTCGTACACGTCAGGGAAAGGATGATATGATTAAACACCTCTTCTCTCGTGGGTATATGCCGAACTTCGTGACGACAGTCAACTTTGATGAGTACGAGCGCGAGAGTGGCAGGGTGATGCGGCAGCGGATCAATGGCAATGAAGATGATGGGATTAGAAACTGGCTAGATGATCTCCGTGCTGGCGACATGCCAGATTCGCCACCATCACAGGAGGAACCGGAGGAACCTCCAGAACCGGAGGAACCGCGTGAACCGGAAACCGCGTCAACCAGAGGACCCAGAGCCAACCGCGAAGGCCTTCTTTGCTATGATGGCCTCGTCTCAGAGGCCTCTGTACGAGGGTGCAAATGTTTCTCAGCTCGATGCCATCTCGCAAGCACTAGCCAACAAGCTCCAGTATGGCAGCACCCGTTCATGCTTTGAAGCGCATCTGCAAACAACTGGTAACCTGTTGCCTGAAGGGCATTGTCTGCCTCAAAGCATGTACGAAACGAAGAAAATCCTGCGAGATCTCAGCATGGATTATCAGAAGATAGATTGTTGTCCAAAAGGATGCCTTTTGTTTTGGAAACAGTTTGCCAATGACAAGTACTGTATCTTGTGTAAGGCCTCTAGGTATCATGTGGTAAAAGGACCCGATGGTACGAAGACGCAGTCAAATGTCGCCATTAAGATTCTTCGTTACCTCCCATTCATACAAAGAATCAAGCGGCTTTACATGAACAAAGAGTCTGCCACACAGATGCAATGGCACAAAACGGGGAAGAGATACAAGGATGAGCACGACCGGGAATTGATGGGACATCCATCTGATGGTACGGCATGGAAGAACTTTGATGCGAACCACCCCGATGAGGCAGCAGATGCTCGAAACGTGAGAATCGCGATAGCAACCGATGGATTCAATCCATATGGTTTGTCGACTACCGCGTACAGCTGCTGGCCCGTGTTTGTTATTCCGCTCAATCTCCCTCCTGGAGCCCTAATGCAAAAGAAGACCATGTTCCTCTCGCTGATCATTCCAGGTCCTGAATATCCGGGGAAGAATTTAAGTATGTACATGCAGCCAATTGTGGATGATCTGAACCACTCTTGGCACCACGGGACGTTGACATATGATCGTGCATCGAAGACAAACTTCTTGATGAAAGTTTGGTATCACAATTCCATGCATGACATGCCCGGGTACGCCCTATTCTGCGGATGGTGTACAGCTGGTAAGTGGCCATGCCCAGTGTGCAGGAACCGACTTGAGTTCATGTGGCTAACGGCGGGACGGAAGTATTCCGCGTTTGACACACATCGAAAGTTCCTCAAAAGAGGGCATCGTTTAGAGAAGACAAAAAGAACTTCAAGAAGGGCAGAGTTGAGCGTGAAGAAAAAGCGATACCAACTTTCGATGGTGCAGCTGTTGACGCCGAGCTAAGTGCTCTCGTGCCTGCTGGGAGAAAAGGCCCACGATATGTGGGATATGGTGTGTCGCACAACTGGACTCACGTGGCAGGCTTGACGCAACTCGAATATTACAAGGACCTCGAACTTCCCCATAGCATCGATGTGATGCACACCGAAAAGAATGTTGGAGAGTCCCTCTTTCACACAATCCTGAACATTACCCCGAAGTCGAAGGATAATGTTAAGGCTAGAGTTGATGTTAAGAAGCTCTGTGATAGGGAGAGAATGCACATGAAGCCTCCTGAAGGCCGTCAAAAGAACTGGTTCAAGCCGCATGCTGACTTCTGCCTTAATAGTATGCAAAGGTCTGAGGCATTCCATTGGCTCAAATTCGTCGTGATGTTCCCTGATGGCTATTGTTCGAATATAAGTAAGGGAGTCAATATACAATCGGCAAAAGTCACCGGGCTCAAGAGTCACGACTATCATATATGGATTGAGCGGCTGCTACCGGTGATGGTTCGAGGGTATCTCCCCGACCGTGTCTGGCGAGTGCTCGCGGAGTTGAGCCATTTCTTCCGCACGCTCTGTGCTAAGCAAGTATGTCCCCTGATTATTCAGAAGCTGCATGAACTAGTGCCGGAGTTGCTGTGCAACTTAGAGACGATATTTCCGCCAGGCTTCTTTACTCCGATGGCACATCTTGTTGTGCATCTTGCGAATGAGGTACTCTTGGGTGGACCGGTGCAGTTTCGTTGGCAGTTTTGTATTGAGAGAGAGTTTAAGTATATTCGAACCAAATGTGGAAACAAAAATAAGATTGAGTCATCCATAGCCGAGGCAACTATCCTTCAGGAGATGGCAGACGCCAGGCTAACGTACTACCCCGATGATGTTCCCACTATGCATAACCAGGCCTCTCGGTACAATGTCGACGAGCCCAAGCGAGACCCCAAGCTCGTCCTCTTCCAGTGTCCCGGTGGCAAGAGCGGTGGCCCAACAAGGTATAACTTGACCAATGATGAGCTGGAGTGCATAATGCTCTATGTGCTTATGAACATGAAGGAAGTGACCCACGACGAGCAGGGAGAAGAGGGCAGTTTCCTTAGGTAAAATGGGGAACAAATTACTTTGCAACTACTATCATGATTTCGTTCTAATACGTATTTTCTCCTTTTAGTCAATTCACGGATGAAATGTGGTCGGGAACATCAGATGGACCCAATGAAGCCGCGTTGGACACTCTTTTGAAAGAGCCTGCCCCCGGAAAGAAAAAATTCACGGTTTGGTTCAGGGAAAAGGTAATTTCAAACCTGTCCCTTCTACCTTGCAATTCGTGTCTTATCCCTCTTACTAATGCACAAAACAATTTGTACTTGTAGGGAGCTGATGCCAACGTTGTGATGTCAGATGAGTTGAGATGTGTCTCCCAAGGTTGTAACCGTAGAGTCGAGAAGTATGAGAAGTATGATGTGAATGGGTACCGCTTCCATACAGAGCATCACCAGAACAGTCGGCCTAATGCAAAGACTATAAATACCGGGGTCTTCACCAAAGGAGCCGGTAATTATGATTACTACGGAAGGTTACAGAACGTATATGAGCTGACGTTCAATAACACGAACATATCACTCAAGCTTGTTGTGTTCAAATGCCACTGGTTCGACCCTGAGCATGGAACCAAAAGTACCCCTTCCATTGGGTTAGTTGAAGTTAAGCCTTCAACCACCTACAATGGATCCGATGTCTTTGTTGTGGCTCACCAAGCCTTTCAAGTTTATTATTTGCCCTACCCATGCAAGAAAGAGGGACTCATTGGTTGGGAAGTCGTGTTCCATGTATCGCCACGTGGTAAGCTACCCATGCCCTCCGAAGACGATTACAACAACATTGACCCTAAAACATACGAGGGGATTTTCTATCAAGAGGAACAAACCTTTGGGGACTTTGGCATACAAGGTCTTGAGGACCGCGAGGACAATGCACAAACAGGTGGTGACGTAGTGGTGAATCTAAAGGATATAGATATGCTCAACAAGTTACAGAGTGATAGTGATGACGATGATGAGCCTCCACCGTGCGAGGAGGTTCCAATATACAACACTCGTGATAGTGATGTTGATAGTGATGTTGATAGTGATGATGACAACCCAGGACTTAACTATGAGAGTGATGATTAGGGGTGAGGGTCTTTTATGTCCTTTTGCGTACTATTTACTTTTCAACATGCTTCTTCTTAATTGCATTACGTCTTTATTCTTATTTACTACATTTTTCAACATGCTTAAAAGTTTATCCTTTCTCAATGCAGGTGATTGACCAAGATGAGCCAAGGCAAGGAATCATCGGCCTCGGGCTCTCGGGAGGTGTAGGATGTGTTCGGGTGTAGCGTGTGTGAATTCGAACTTGTTTGGAGTTTGTATGAATGCTTGGATGAATTTGAATCATGTTTGTGTCATTTGGATATGTATGTGGTGTTTTATTTGATGTTTCTGTGATGTTTTATAATTTGTGCAATTTTAATTGTATTTAAAATGCGCCAGAAACCAGCAGCAAAAAGTTTCAGAAACTGAAAATATGGTCAAGTCTACGCCGACGGCATTGCCGTCAGCGTAGTATGCTGCGGGGACGCACAGGATGGCGCCACGTCGACGCTGGAGGACCATATGGTCATCCTTACGCCGACGGCATTGCCGTCGGCGTACGACTCCTCCCAGACGCACCGGATCAGCACACGTGGCAGCCTAGGCCGACGGTACTGCCGTCGGCGTATAGGTGGAGCAGACGGAGACGTTCGACGTCCGTTTTAAATGGTTAATATTTGAAATTTCAAACTACTAGAGATTTAAATATTGGACTATACATATAAAAGGATGCACAAACATAAAAAACGTAGGCCCATTGAACATAAAAAAAACAAAAAGAAAACATCGAACAAATACTGTCCCTAAATATATCCGCTGCAATTTTGACAAAATGTGCGACTAATTCAAATGCACTTTTCGCAATTTAAATTAAATGTTGACACCGTTGAAAAATGGATGCCCCTGAATATATCCACTGCAAAATGCAGGCAATATATCAAAACAGACAGAAAAATACATGCAAACTACTTATGCTATAAAGAAATGAATATTCACATTTTCTCAAACTGTGCGAACAATTCAAATGCGCTTTTCCTAATTTCAATTAACGCTGTAATATTGTACAAAGTATAACAAAAAAAATGCTCGATAGAAATGCTACATGCTCATGAGAAAATAAAAGCATGTTTGAACTTTCCAATTTAGCAAGCATTTGGGCGAATATACCGACATTTCGCAAACTAGATCAAAAAATGCTAGGAAAAACGGGAAATCCATAACGGTGCATGGGTGTAGATGCACCCACTATGGATTTTATTTTTAATTTTTTTTCAGAATGTCAAAAAATTCCGAAAAAAAATCCGGATGTAAATTACAGCGTGATGTGTTAGCACAAAAATTGGCATGGTGAAAAAACTTTTTTTGCAACCTGTACAAAAAAGACAAATTTCGGACGCGTATATATACTTTTCGGTATGTCCGAATTTGTCTTTTTTGCACAGGTTGCAAAAAAAGTTTTTTCACCATGCCAATTTTGTGCTGGCTTCTATCATGTTGGACTACATGCAAAAAAAAAATTCGATTTTTTTGACATTTCGAAATTTTTTTCCCGGGCAATGGGTGCAGCTGCACCCATGTGCCAAATCGCCGCCTCCTGGAAAAACGCTATTTACTTACATAAAAAAACAAACATACTAAGTCACTAGGGGCGTGGCGTGACGCCACGTAAAATTCAACTAGTACTTAGTAATGTCCACGACGTGCTGTTGCGAATACATCATTACACGGTTCAGTATAGCATGTAACCTACCGGCTACCACAGTGATCACAGTCGCGTTACGGATTCAGAAAGATCATTGCCCTGTGACACCAACTTCTCTAACGAAAGTCAGCACAGACCTGTGTGCGAGCTAACCTTGCAGTTCTCAGCATGGCCAAGTGGCACCAGCTTCTATAAGAAATGTCAGCATATAATAGGCCCAAAAAGATTTTAAAGTGATCGGTGAGCTCAACCTGCAGTTCTCAGCATGCCCAGTTATAAAATACACTGTAAATATCTGAAGACATATACAGCATGCTAGAGCTACAGCTAGCATCGGAGTCTCACCCATACATATACGGTCTGTCTCTAATAAATTGACTATATAAAGATCTAGTGTAAATAAAATCTTTTCGTGACATGCTGTAATTTCCTTCACTCCCGACATCTCAAGATGATAAAATCCCTTGTTCTTCCAGATTAAACAACATGTGCATGACATGCTGTAATTTCAGATTCGGCTAAAACTAAACCTTCAACATTTCCACCACGACAAATATTTCCACTCATAACCAGTTAACAAATTCCAGTGTGTGGTCCTTGTTTCCAACAGTTCTGGTTTACAAAATCCGGTGTGCAGTTCTTCTTTCCCGTGAACAACACTTGGTATGAGCAATAGCATCTGCTAGAAGCAATAGGATCAAGCTAGGTAACTTATCTGATGTGGTGATTATTATCATAAAAAGTTGGTTGCGATCAGCTTCTACTACAGTAATAAATAGTGGGTCTCAAGCTCGAATTTGCCCTAATTAACAGTAGTAGCTAGTTCAAGGAACCAAAGATGCTGGAATACTGAGTGTATCGCAGCGCATTGTCATCCAGTTGTTGATAGATACATCGCATAATGTGCATTAACTAGGACATCATAACACATAGGTCTCACTTCAAAGCTGATAGCATCACGCACTAGCTTGCCGCGACCACAGAGGAGAGAAGATTCACTCAAACTCATCAGGGTCAAACTCTGAACTGGGCAACATGTTAAGATTCTCCGCGAGTTCCACGTCCAGCTCAGAACTAAAGTAGACGAGGTCCATCTCTCGCATGTCATCCACGTAGAAGGTTCCACCTGAAGTGATATCGTCAGAGAAGTACTTGGCGTCATCTGGATACTCGATCTTCCTCGCGATATGCGTGTCATAATAGCAACGGCCTATTATTAACAAAATAAAACCCGGCAGATTATTCGCACACGATAATAAGCCAATTCAAATTTAGGACTAGTGCATGAAAGCATGAGAAGGTGTGGTACAGCAAGTCATCAAATACAACAAAGTATTTTGAATCATATATTTTGTTTCACGAATTTCCTTTTCTACAGTTTTTGTTTGGCTCTATCTTTTAGAAGTCAAAATGCACCAGGTCTTGACGCTCTCAACCAAACTACCAAACACAACTGAGCCATCTCTAGGTAATCTATCAACCAAACTACCAAACACAACTGAGCCATCTCTAGGTGATCACACAAAAGACACTTCCTTTTGAAATATTTTTCTGATTATAACCATGTTTAATACTCCCTCCATCCCAAAATAAGTGTCTCAAATTTGTCCAAAAGTTGATGTATCTAGACATGTTTCATGTATAGATACATCCACTTTTGATCAAACTTGGGACACTTATTTTTGGACGGGGGGAGTACTTATCACAGAAAGCTCAATGTTGCTTTTGATGGGAGAGAAATACCAACACCCTGGTCTGGTGCTAGTATAATTTCAGTCACCTCTAATAAGTATCTGTTATGTACCTAAACCAGTATGCCGTGCTGCAGACAAACGCAATGGACATGTAAAATTATAACACATGTGCTCAGTTAACTAAGGAGTTAATCATGTACAGGTGGTACAACTTTGTTACGACACCTTCATACAAAAACAGAGGGCGTTGGCTTTCATTCAATTGGAATTATGTAGATAACTGTCACTAGTAGAAGATGTCCTAGCCATATTCCCAGTATGCTACCGAGAAGATGGAGTGTACATGCATGTGATTTAGTGGATTCTACGGAGAAGATTGATGGAGCGTACATGCATGGAATTTAGCTAATCAATCAATAACTGATCCAGAAGTAGAGAAAAAACGCTTATCAAATGTCCATGCCAGGTTTGTGCCTTATAATATGAATTAACAAAATAATCCGACAATGATTATTCAGTAAGAGACATAACACACGACAATAAGCCAATTCAAATTGAGTAGTAGTGCATGAAAGAATGAGAAGGTGTGATACAGCAAGTCTGAAGCAGATCGTCGTGACCCAAGTACTAATCAAGTTCTATGAGGTACTAATCAGCCATGCGGCAGCAGACCTGCTATAGCTCCGCTATAGCTTTTGAAGAGCACTCCCGCTAAAGCTATACACCTTTAACGTTAAATTTAAAACGACGCTAATAGCCTGCTAAATCCCGCTATAGCGCTAAATTTGGATTCTTTTAGCCCGCTAAGCCGCTACAGGCATAAGAGGAATACAATTAGTACCATAAAGTCATCCATCTACCTTATTATTTCTTCTTGTTTTTACTGTATATATGGTGCACTGATGCAAAGCTTAGTTATTGAGCTGTAATTTCTAGTCAATGCTTGGTTTTAAGATATTTGTGAATATATATAATATATGATGCTTGATTGTTACTATTTTTTCATTATTTAAGGAAAAACGCTAAATGCATTTAGCTTCGCTATAGCTCCGCTATAGCCTTGTATAGCTTCTGTCGGACTTGCCGCTAAATGGAATAGCCCGCTATTTAAAACTTTGCATAAAAGTAGAGAACTTACCCGCATATGCATTGGGTAGAGGGCAGCAGAAGTCTGCCTCTGGCTTATGGGAGGACCCGAGCTCCGCGAAAAATAAGGTCCTCTGAAGCTTCAGATCAGAAGTAGCCAAGAAGTTAATGTGGTAGCGCATATCCTCGATCGTATGGGGGGTGTTCTTGGTTGCTTGCCTCTACACCAGCGATAATATCGAGTGTATATTTTGGTCCCTGCAGGACAGCAAGCAAGTAAGAGTGTTGGTCAAATGAAGGTAAAGCGAATTAATACACGTAGCAGCAGCTAATTAATGACCGGAAACAAGTATAATGACCCTACATAAAAATGCTGGTCCGTGTAATCCTGCAGCAGCTGTTCAATCTCCGAGCGTAACCAGCTCCTCCGCCTCTCATAATTTGATCTCGCATTTAACACCACACTCAAAGCATGTTCACAAAGTTGAGGAACTTGCACGGTGCCACAAGTTTTAGCCTTGGATTTTTCGAACGACGACGACAAGGACGTCATACGGAACCTGATGTGATCGACGTTCAACACACGACCACTAGTTTGAGCCTCAGTTATCAGTGAGAGCAGCTCCCTTCGCTCATTGGGCATGAGCAGTAGCTTCCGGTGCAGCTCAGCCATCTGAAGGGGCACCGGGTGTCCAGCAGCCACGGCCGCCTCGTGGAAGTGGTTCTTTTTGGTCATCTCTTCTGCTGATGATAGCATGTCACATTTTGCACTGCAGAGTTTCTTCATAGCACATGCAACCGAGGATTGGGGGTCAGCAAACAAGGCAAGGTTTACAAGCCCCTTAAGAGAGCGAACCACTGGGCGGAGAAAAGCTCGGGGGTCCAGGATATCGTTGTACTTTGCAAACTCAGGAAGTTGGGTAGAGGAGGCACATACGTCGTACAAGATGGAGTTGAGGATGATATTGGAGAGAGGGTCACAGGAGCCGTAGCAGTGGCCGGCCTTGAGGATGCTGCGCATTAGCGAGCCCGAGGGCGTGGGCAGCAGCTTGAGCACGTTGACGTACATGTTGTGAATCGTGGCATGTAGGAACATGCTGAGAGACTCGGAGTAATCGCAGGGGGCGTCGTCACCGCCGCACGGGGTCTTCAAAATGTGTTTCTGGCCATCGGCTATTCTCAGGCAGTCTTGCAGCCTGTTAGGCAGACCGGACTGCAGAGACGAGATGGGGGTTCCGGCCCAGGTGAAGGACGTGGACTCAATCACCCTGCCGTCAGCTTTAGTTGTAGTAGTAGAGGGGGTTTGGGACCAAACGACGTTCATGTTCCGACAGACATGAGTATCCAGTCCTTGCTTGGTATGGGCTACTTTGACAACAAACTTTGGGCGCATCATCGCGTGCACTACACGGTGAATTTCTCGGACTTGCTCCGCGGTGAGAGGGGAATGACCTCTACCACCATCACCTGCAAAGTGCTTCTGCAGAAGCTCAAAGTCTTCTTGTTTCAGTCGGATTGACATAAGCTTTGTCAAGGTTGTGGGCGAGGGGTGGCCGTCTGTGGTGGCCGCGCACTCGAGGGCCGCTTTCGTCCTATCGGACTCAGGGTCCACTGCCTCTGCCTCCGCATAGTACAGGTCGTGCTCGACGAGCATGACCGCGAGGAGGAGGTTTGCTTCAGCCTTGTAGAGGTAGCGGATGGCCTGTTCCCTTGTGAGGCAGCCGAAGTAGGTCGTGAGGAAGCGCAGGAGAGAATGGTAGGACCTGCATACGATGTCATGCCAGGCGTCTGTACCGGGGCTGGGTTTGGGCCTCTTAGCAGCGCTTGAAGCTGTGATGGCGGCGGGTGAAGAGGAGGAGGTGGCGTCTTTGGGGAGGAGGGCGATGGTGTTGAGGATGATGTTGGAGACGGGGTCGAGGAGGACGAGGCAGAAGCCGCCGGTGGTGAGGAGGCCGAGGAGGTCCGGCATGGCCTCGCTCTCGGTGGGCAGTCGGTCGAACGCCTCCTCGTAGAAGCCATACATGAGCTTGCAGATGGCTCGGGGCAAATCCCGGTCGGGGAGAAGAGGCGCATCTTCGGCGCGGCAGTTGAGGCTGTGCAAGCACGAGATGAGCCCCCTCCGAGAGCCGCCGGAGGAAGTGCATCCAGACGCCATCAGCGGCAATCAGCGAAAAGAGACGGCGGACGGAGCTGGCGTTTTTCTGGCGGCGCCAAGCCTGGGTCTGGGTGTATGTATTTATACACGACGAAACCGACTCGATCGGGAAGCTCTACCTGATCCAAGCCAATTGATCGATCGTTGTTCTTACCATAAATGGAAGAATCTGATTAGTGCGCGACTCCTTTTTTGGGCGTACACATAACGGAGTACGTATCGTGACAGAACATTTCTATTTCCTTTTCCGTGCACGGCAACCGCTCGCACCAAAAATCGTGAATTAAATATTGGATTTATTCCTTTTTTTGCGCAGTGAAATTGAATGACAAAACAAAAAAGATTTAAAAAAATTGGTGGCAAAAACGATAAAAGATTAAAAATTTACTTGCAAAAAACCGTGGCAGTCAAAATTAATTCCCTTCTTGAGCTAGTGATATTTTAGGGTAAAATAAAAATGGGTGGGAGATAGAAAATCCCACTTCCAACTAGTGTAAATTTTTTGAACCGAAAAAACTGCCACTTCCTACTAGTATAATGTTTTTACCTTTTTATTTTAAGAAAAAAATAAAATGGGCGGGGTAGGAACAAACCACTTCCTACTAGTACAATTGTTTTCAACAAACAAAAGGCACCACCTTTTACTAGTCTAATCATAACAAAAAGATCATAATTCAGACCACCCATCCTTTCTACTAGTACAGATGGGGCATAACACAAAAAAAAACCTCACTTTCAATAGAAATTAACTACGGAGTACTACTTTCTGCAGGAAAAAAAATCATTTTTGAACTATTCCTCTATTAATGTGAAAAATATATGCTTTTAACTGAAATGAACCAGTACGTTCAACACGAAATCTCTCCTATTATCTAAAAAAAAAGAATTTGGTTCCTTAGTCTGCCACTTCGTCGTCCCCTTTCGTCCACCCCCGCGTTTCCGCCAGTTCCGTCGTCGCAACCCCTCACTCTGGCCAAACCCTTTGGGGTTTCCGCGATCAACGCCTGCCTGCCTACCCCTCCCCTCCCGCACGGCCGCACCCAGCCGCCCTCGTCTCTCTTTCCTCCTCCATCACCTCATCACACCTCCTTCTCCATCTCCTCCTCAAACTGACCGCTGGATCCGGCCATCACCACCTCCACCGTGCAGATTCGGCCGTCATCGCCTCCCCTCGATTGTCCCAGTCCTCCACCGCATGTATCGAGGACATGAACGCCCGACGTCCTCCCCAGATCACGAGCAAGAGTAGCAGCATGAGGCGCGGTTCAAGGCATGGAGCCCCGAGTTTGGGCACAGGTTCCCGAGATCTGGGCATGGAGGCCCGAATCCGACCTCCCACTTCATCTTCCTTTTTTTCATGGATCAAGTTTCGGTTGAATCTAAGGTGAGCATGTGGATTCTTCTGATGGATTTTGTTTGATTCGGTGGAGCCGTAGGGCCTGATGGAACCATTTTTTTCGTAACCTTTGTAGCTGAGGCAGCCGCTTGCTCCGGCAATGTTGTTCTTCATAGGCGTCGCCGCGGTCTCGAGGCCGTGATCCCGTATGGTGAGTGAATCCATCAACTGGACCTTGTGTTTGCATTATGGTTCTACTGGAAGAGGGACAATAACTTTTTGAACAATGCATCTTATTTGCATGCTATCTCACTGTACTTACCTTCAGAAACAATTTATCATCAAATTGGACTTCTGAAATTAGACACGAGATCCAGCTTGGCCTGGAGTTTCAGCTGCATACATTTTCCCTTCAGTTCATGTTTGTCAAATTTACATGATTTTCTTCAATTCATGACCGTGGTATCAGCGTGTGAGCTAATGTGGCGTGTTTCCCCCCGTGCTCCGCTGTGATTGACGGATGGTTGGATGGTTGATGCTTCAGTCTGATTAGGTCTCGGATGTGTGGCTTCTGCTGAATTTTCGCCAACACCAGCTCCGGTTATGTTTGCTACCCTTGGCCATAATAGAGGGAGAGAGAAGGGAGAAGAAGAAGAAGAAAACATTGCTGCCGGAGACGATATGCACAGTATTTTGTGTGTGTTGGACCGATTGAACCATGGCAATCAGAGCTGACCTCGCATCTCCTTCCTCTTACAAACTTATTACATAGTTGTGCATATATATTGTATTTTGTACACCAAAAGATTAGATTATTTTCCTTTTGCGAAACTGGACCATGCGGGACGTTGCTATTTACTGAAACAATTACGGTTGAGTAGTTATACTTTCAGCAACTTCATTCATAACCCCTTTGAACTATTCAAATAGCCTTGTTCCCCAGTAACCCAATAGAAGTATGGTCATCCAAGGCTTGGCTCGATACTCTTGAGTCTCGACGGTGTTGTCGAACACCTCTTTATGCATGCTTCGGCGCTCCTGTTGAGTCCAATTCATTTTAGGCATTGTGCACCTGTAGTTCTGTATTGATGTTTCAGAAATAACTTTCAGTGATTGAGTTACTTTATTGGACTTTATGTTGTTCAGGAGATCCTTCAGTGTGCTGATGAAATGAGTTTCCAACATCGGCGCTGATGTGGGAGCGTCAGTGTCTCCTAGCCGCTCTGCTCTCACTCCAAGGTACACCATGTCTAATCCCAGCCCCATGTCGCCTAATTGAGTCATTTATTTAACTGCATTTCATGATTGCAATTGAGTGTATGCACGAAGAAAGTAATCATGGGTTCTAATGCGAATATAATCTATATTGCCAACTGCATTGAACACACGAGTTCTGTCATATCTTGATATCTGTATCAAATAAGAATACTTCCTTTTCAGACCTGAATTCAAATGTTTGGAACTTTGTGGTGTGTTTTATGTAATTTGGTAATTGTAGTTCATAAGGCAAAAGCTTATTATGTGTTGGGGAAGAAACTGCAATAGATATTCATGGCCTATGACACTTTCAAGGTGGCTGGAAAATATGTGATGTAATCTGTTTTAGCTAGAAATTTGTTGGAACTTTGCACTTGCAGGTATGATGCGTTATTGGCAGGTTTACATTGGTCTTGTGTTATCAAAGGTAGACACATCTTGAAACGATTCAGAAGAGGCACTAGACCTATCTACTTGCTGGTGCCAAGAGCATCAAGGTAATGACAGTGTAGGATATTTCTAGCATATGCTTGTGATATCTCTACTCTTATATGAATGATTTTGAAGTGCTTAGCTTCGCATGGTATAATGATTTTAATACTTTCACTAATTTCTTGCTGCAACAAAAATTATGCTATGTGCACAGAGGTAGCTGTAGACTTATTGCTGGTGTATTCCTAAGTCAACAATTCAGGACCCTATACGTGGCACACGCTAGACACTTAAGAAACTTGCTGCCGTACTGCTTTACAAAATTGAACTAGACAAACACTTGGTTTGTGCTTTTTTGGAATCTTGTTCTACCCTCCTTATTACCTTTCAGCAAACACATTCGACATTATTACCTTTCTGCAAACACATTAGACATTATTACAATAAGAATGTTCGCAAACTTCTGACCCACTGGTTCAAGACCAATGCTGAAGGCCTCTCCTTGAGGCCATGTCTGCATAGGGTTGAACAGATAATACTTTATTACCCATGATCCTGTGCAATCCATTTGCAAACAACATTTTTTTGCTGGTGGGATAGTTCCAGTTTGTGATATCTGATTCATGGCTCACCCACTGTAAGAAAAATATCATATCTAATTCATTTAGACAAATTGATCCTTTGCTCAGTTAACCTGTTAGTTCTTCATAATAAGCCAACTATATTTTCCAGTACTCATAGTCACAATTCCACTAGGATCATTGTTGGTGACATGGAATACGTAGTGCCGCTAAGCAGGCAACAATGACGATCCTATGTCATTTATAACTCTTGTTCTCACTATCATATTCTGAGTCGTCAGTCATGACATGACTATCTGATTTGTAAAGTAGGTAGGTTGACAATGATATTCAACTGCATTTTTGGTTGCGATCTGATATTTTACTCGACCGACGTCCAATCTGATCTGATTTTTTTTGGTTGACTGTGATATTCAAATCCTCGGTTGACATCGTCGTCGAGCCGGCCAGCGTGCTGGATGTAGCAAGGAAGAGCAGGAATAATGAGGGCGTGAAGAGAGGTTGTAACGTCTGTCGTATTAGGATTATGGACTGGAACGAAGAGCTTTAAATCACTAAGGGGAATAAATAACCATGTGTAAAGATTTATGCTTTTCTCTAAGTTGTTGTATGCTCAGGAAATGTTTAGATTTTGAACCACTCAGTACAGTGCACTTAATGTTTTTGTTATATCTTCGTCTAGGAATATATGTTAATTTGTGCCCAATGAAGGTTAAATTTCACATGGTGTACATGCCAAATTTGTCTCCGGAAGAAGTTTGAATTTGAAATACTTGATTTATTGTCAATCAGAACCAATTCAGCTAAATAACAATTTCATTGATATTATGCAGGTTTGTGTATCTTGGTGTGTCTGAATTTTTGGACTTGTATATCATGTTTTTAATTTGATAAGAATTAGTTGGTGAAGGCTTTGGCGTAGCCTATTTTGGAGTTGATGATTGAACATGTGAGATTTATCTGTCTTCCTCTCCTCCCCTATTCCCCGACCTACGAGGGCGGTGAATACCTTCGTGTATGTGGGTGAGGTGACGATGGTGACACATGTCTCCGTTAGCACACAGGACGTGCTAAAACTGTATGTTTTTTAACACGTTGTGGCTTTACTAACGAGAATTTACTTTGTAAAGCTTCGTAACGTGAAAAATTTCTAACCCGTTGCAACGCACGGGCATGTTACCTAGTTAATTTTAAACTATTTCTTTTATCTTCATTCATGTGCGAGTATATCTATTTCATCCTCTGGCTTCGTGTTGTAGGTTCTAAATTCCTCACTCACCGAGTAGAACATTTAAAAAATAAACTGTATCAGGAGAGTTGTAGGTTCTCCCATTGACATCTCCATGGTCGCATGATACTAATTCGATCCGACTCTTCTTGAAAACACATTCAAACCTGCACACATAGCAGCAACGTCTCAATTAACCAACATGCAACATACCATCTGAAAGGTCGCTGTCTGGATGATAGATAGGTAAGGCAATCAATTGGTTAAACTCACCAAAAAGGATCTTTGATATCATAATAACCTGGAACATCACGTGAATCCACCGGCTATTGAAACGGCCAAGCATCAATATGTTCAATCAAACTCTGGAACACAAGTAGTCCTTATTAAACTGACAGGTTATATGATATCTCTTTTATTTTACAAAAGTGGCCATTCTCCTTTGCAGATTTGGCAAGTCCTTTGGACTGGCTAAATAAAGTGCATATTGTTGAATAAAATCAGGTACATACAACAAATTTAACTATATGAGCCCGCCTGGAAAATAAATAAATACCATAAGGATAATTTATCGAGCAAATCCCTTTTATCATCTATCAGACCCCATTATGTTGTTTATCCTCGGACAAAGTATTCATTTTATAACTAACAAAAGTTTCGACTACTAAAGAAAATTCTTTTTATGCACCATTTATCGCAATATACCAGCAATCTACATCAATAAAAGATATATCAAAATTACATAATTAATTATGGTGTTACCCCAACTTGTTTGGGAAAAAAGGCTTTGTTGTTGTTGTTGTTGTTTGTTGTTGTGGTGTTATCGAAACCAACTTGGTCTGGACAGAATTAATGCACCACTGAAGATATACACTTAGATTGGATTGTGAGCCCCGAAATTGAAATGAATGGAGGTTTTAGAGATTTGCGCAAGGAAATTGGTTGATTACATTTGCTAGATTGTAAAATAGACATAAAAGGCTTCTAATCATTTAAGAAACATCAGTTAAAAGTTGCAATAGATCACTTGCTAAAGGAATACATGATTTCCATAAAAATTGAACTAATACCTTTAATAGCAACCTCATGGAAGTTGCTCTTTGTCTTTGAGTATAGCCTCTTCCAGTGATCAAGCACCATCTTGCTTTGTGGCAGTAGATCAAGAGAATTTTTGGGCTTCGGCTTTGGTGCCTCTTCCTCTAGTGCCTCAACCACTGGCTTTGGGGCGGCCCCCTTCGGAGCCTCTTTCTTGAGCTCCTTTGGTTTAGCAGGAGCAGCAGCCTTCTTCTGAACAACAGGAACATCCTCTGCTTGCTTGACCTCACCAATGACCTTCCTTAAGTTAGGCTGGTCAACCATTGTCCAGAATTAATAGTAAGAAGATATCGATGAGAAAGTACTAATAAGAGGTTACCAACACATAGCTAAACAAGTTATCAGATGGGGATACTATAAAATTAATACCAATACGCTAGCGTACAAAGTTATCGATGAGAAAGTACTAGTAAGAGGTTACCAAACACATAACAAACTACTACAAATTTATTACCAAGACACTAGCATACAAGTTATCGATGAGAAAAGAACTAATAAGATGATACCAATTAATCACAGTCCGAACACAGATATCAGGTGGGGTTCTAAAATGGAGTATTTATTAGCAAGACACTATTATACAAGTTATCGTTGAGGAGACAAGTATACAAAGTATTTGAAACTATTTATGTGTCCGGTTAAAAAATGTGAAGATTTAATTGCAAGTGAGGGTTTGCGGTCATTAGAATATAAGAAACTACTAAAATTAGGAATTGTGACCAGCTGTCTGCTGAACACATCAATAGATGTAGGCGTTGGAAAAACTAAAATCTAACATTAATAGAAAATCAAACCAATGTCCTCAAACAACCCATACCATCAGTTTTTAAAGACATGAATAGCATGGAGGAAAGATAAACAACAATGGAGATTAGCATTCGATATTAGTAAGGGTAACATCTTAGTTCAAGGTTTAGCACACAGCTGCTCGCTTCACAGACGTCATACATAGAAACTCAGAACCTAGTGTTATGTTCGGCCAGCAAGACTGTACGAGCAATTGGACGAATAGTTGCCAGAACTATAGTAGAAGAACGTTGAAACTCCAATGAGATGTCGGAAAAGCAGTGAGACAAACATCAATGAAGTTATGGGAGGAACTGGTATAAGAAATTTAACTACGGTCTGCATTTGTACTAAAATTGATTACAGCAAGAACGGCACAAAATTAAGTAAACATGCTGAACTTGTATGTTAGAGTTGTACATGTTTTTAAGATACATACCCATATGACTTTGAAAAGGATATAAGTTGGAAGTTGTATACTTCTAGAGTGCATACGAGGTTTATTTAGTTCTGGAAAATAAATACAGATTATTCAAAAAGAATACACAATTTTTTGGAGTATAAACAACTACTTCCAGTACTTCTCTTAGATACTTACCACAAGCTAATCAACAGCTCAACATGCCAAAATGAAGGTAACATACATGTGCATAAATCCTGAATGTGTCCAAATAAATCAATGCATCTAATAAGGAACAAGAAGAACTTACCATTACAAATACGAGCCCCTCCATGATCCCCTCAGATACAGGCTTGAACCAAGCTGTAATTTGATGTCATTACAAACTGTTGAACCATGCTGCAGGATACATGTTAATTTTGTAACATCAGGTTGAGCATCATCACATACCTAAATTCGTATTTTATCATAAGAATATATTCAATGAGGAGAAACGAGGGAAAGTTACAAGCGAACAATCGATATGGGAATATGGGGCCCCTTACCTTGATGCACTGAATTGGGGAAGCAGGTGGAGGTGGTCGTAGAAGAGCATCTGCAGTTGGAGGATCTCACGGACTGCATCGACGAACAACAGCTAGCGGAGAGTCGTCGTCCCACGAGCAGCAGGAGAGGGCCACCGCTAGGTCTCCGCTCTTCCTCCTGATCCTGGGGAGGTGGTCGTCGGGGAGATTGGGATTACGCCGGGGAGGAGGACTTGCCGGGCACCAGCTAGGGCTACGTTCCTGCTCCTTGATCCTGGGCAGCCCCGGCTCGGAAGGGAGGTGGCCGTCAGGGAGCGGGGACGCCGGGTTTGCCGGGCGCGGCGGCGGTCAGGAAAGGAACGGGAAAAAGGGAATGGAATGGCGCGATGACGAATGCAGTCCGTGAGCTCCTCCAAATAGCGAGAAACAGTGTCAGCGAAAACTGAACCTTCAACAATCTCAAAAAAAAAAAAAAAAAAAAAAAAAACTGAACCTTCAACCAACAGGAAAACGACCCTTGGAACGTCTCCGCGCTGACTCCGCTCCCAATAGATGTTTTGGGCGCGCCGGCACGAAAAACCACCCTACCGGCATGCCCAATACGAAAAAAGTTGTCGGCACGTCCCAATAGAATGTTCGGCAACCCCGCTTCGCGTCCAGGTTCTAGGGACGCAACCGGGCGCGCCGGCAACCGCGGCAACGCGCGCCTCCTCCAAACCTGACGGACGGGCCCGACGCGTCAGCGACACCGACGTTTTATTTTCCCAGCCGCGCCTGTAGGGCTTGTTATTTCAGCCCCGTCCCTGCTGATGCGCCGTCCCTGCCGATTCGCCGTCGCCGCCTCCCAGCCTCCGCCGGCCAGACTCCGGTCACCCCTTTCCCCCTCCCACTCCCCCTCCCCCTCCCCATGCCGGTCTTCCCCACCACGACCCCCACGCTTGTCTACAGACTCTTCTCCGTCGAGCCGCTACACCGTCGCCGCCTCCGACACTTCCCGCAAGCAAGGTTTTTTCCTAATCCTTTGTGTTGATCTAGATGGATAGCGACGACGAACTCGAGTTGGTGGGCGCATTGCTCACTGCGCATGCCGTCTCGAACGCCATGGTCGACGAACACTTGGCGATCATCACTTGCCTAGCTGGTTTGCTTGGACAGATGAATGCGGCGCCTCGGATTGGAGGCTCGGTGCCGGGTAAAAGGATGAACAAGGATCGCCTACGGATGCCTGGACATATGACCCTGTGGCAAGACTACTTCGCCGACGATCCTACTCACGAGGAGAAGGAATTCTGGCGGCGTTTTAGGATGAACAGGGAACTATTCATGGTCATTCTGACGGGGCTGCGTGATTACGATGACTACTTCAAGCTGAAGCGAGACTGCACCGGACTAACTGGTTTCTCCTCCATCCAGAAATGCACGGCTGCTTTGAGAGTCCTTGCATATGGAGCTCCGGCAGATGCAGTAGACGACTACCTCCGCATGGCTGAATCGACATTACTCGAGAACTTCTATAAGTATTGCAAGAGGGTTGTTGCAGTGTTTGGGCCAAAATATTTGAGACAACCAAATGAAGCTGACACAGCTAGGCTCATGGCACAAAACGCAGCTAGAGGATTTCCTGTTATGCTTGGAAGAATCGATTGCATGCCCTGGGCATGGAAGAATTGCCCATTCGCTGGCAAGGAGTTTACAAGGGTCATGTTGGAGAGTGCAGTGTCGTGCTAGAGGCAGTGGCTGACCAAGATTTGTGGATTGTGCATGCTTTCTTTGGTATGACAGGAACTCACAATGACATCAATGTGCTGGAATGTTCAACGGTTTTTAACCGGCTGATTGAAGGCAAAGCTCCACCATGCAATTACGAGATTAATGGCCATGCATATGGCAAGGATACTATCTAGCAGATGGAATCTACCCGAAATGGTCTACATTTGTAAAGACCATCCCAGCCTCAAGGTCAAAGTCAGTCTCATTTTGCAACTGAACAGGAGGGTGCCAGGAAGGATGTTGAGCGGGCATTTGGGGTGCTTCAATCTCGGTTTGCTATTGTCAGGTATCCTGCTCTAACTTGGTCGAAAGATCAGACGTGGGAGGTGATGATGACTTGTGTGATTTTGCACAACATGATCATCGAGAGTGAACGTGTTGATCCTCCGCAACATGATGATCATCCATACTAGCATGTGGGTCCTCTTGCCGAGATTGATCATGAGTATGCGGGTTTGGCTGTCGACTTTGCCATTTACCTCACAATGAACGCTCAAATTAAGAATGTAGGAGAACATGAGCAACTTCAAAATGATTTAGTTGAGCATCTGTGGGCAATTAGAGGCCAAGCAGACGCTCAAATTGATTGAGTGCCCACTTTATTGTAATTTGAATACTTGTATGCGCTACAAGTTTATTATTGTTTCGGACATTTGACTTCAGACATTCAACTTATTTTATTTACCGCCGTTTTTTGAATTTGTCAACTAGGAGCGTCTATTGGGAGCGACCGGTGGGGCGCGCCGCTCCCAATAGACGGCAACTGCTGCTGGCGCGCCCAAAAAAGCCTGTCCGACAACTTTGTCGGACGCTCTATTGGGCGCGCCGGTGGAGATGCTCTTATCTTTAAATTGTGTGACAAATAGTTCTATTCACGCATAGTTTAAGATCCCGTGTGCCCTCTTCCTTTCCGACAGTACAACACTTCGTATGAGTAATAGCATCTGCTACAAGCAATAGGATCAAGCTAGGTAACTTATCAGTTGTGGTGATTATTACGAAAACAAATGTTTGTGATCGGCTTCTAGTAGACAGCAGGTCTCAAATTCGAAGTTCAGCAACCTAAGAATTTAGCAGTCATTGTCAAAACAAAAAAGTCTTCCCAGGATTAATTAATGTAGGAGAATGTTGAACAATTTCAAAACAAGATGAAAAACAGTACACTAGGGGAGGAACAGTATGGAAGGTCATGCGAGTTTCAGAAGGCCCCAACCATAGATAGTCGAAACAAATCTTAAATGCATAAAAATAGAGCTAACACCGATGGATAACACACTGTACATTGAAGGTATTTAGTTGCATAAAACAAGTGGAGATAAAGAGGTGAAAATGCAAGCAATTTCAAACCTAAATAATATACTCCCAAATCCCAATGTATTATATTACCGCAACACATCAAGAGCAAATAACTGGCCACATTAACTAGTACTACATCGCAGCAAAAGATTAGATGACCAGGTTCATTCATACAACTAAGCATTGCCTTTACAAAGTCTTTTCTAATAAACATTGTTTAAAGTCACAAAAGGCATGCACCCGAACACCAACATATATGACCAAACTGAAGATATAGGAATCATAAGAGTATGCCCATAGCAGCCACTGGTTTCTGGAAAGATGTTGTGCCATGCCAAGTATGTGATGCTCCACTGACTCTCAATGACCAGCTGACGGCAATTCCGCAAAACAGGGAATATATGGCAAGCCATACATGGGTTCAGTGCAGATAACATCCACTTTATGATTATCCAAATTGTACGAGACTGTCCTCTTATGTCCATCCTTGAGGAAAATCACATTACAATCTGGGTGAATTGCAAACACATTATGATAAACATCCTCGCTTTCGCTACAATTCCTTCCAAACAGTTCCAACATGTTAAGAATATGCTTTACGGTCCACTTTCCAGTACCATAATCCTCAAGAACCCAAATGTACAGTTCGGTCGCATGGGGATGTTTCGTCCACGCATACAAGCTTCCCTGAGACCAACCAATATAAATGCTACCGTAGCTCCTCCGCAATATATCTGGCGTTTTAATCTCCCTCCAAACTTTCCCCTCGGAGGCAACTGTGACTATGGAATTACCACTGGAAGGCCAATGCATAGTGCCATTCAGGAAGATCACAGGAGTTCCGGAGGCCCACTTAGTCTGCACGAAACTCCACTCTCCGGTTTTTGATGAGTAGATCGCCACTTCTCTGACCCAGTAGCCGCCAGTTCTGGGCAGGTTCGCAAACACGACAAAGCTAGATGGAAAAGCAGCGTCGAAACCCAAGCAAGCACCAAACTTGTAGCTGGATTCTCCGCCCGGATGTGGTATGGGAGGCAACAGATTCCACTCCTCGGTGTTTAGCGTGTATAACAACAAACACTAAGCGCGCGCTACAGTGCCCCTGAGGCGATAAGGAGGCGACTGCGAGGCGAGCGTTTCGCCGGCGAGTCAGCTGCTCCCCTCCGCCTCCGGCCGCCGGTTTTCGGCGCCGCGAGGTGGGGGGAGCCTCGGCTCCGTCCGTGTGAGTAGGTTAGGTCCTTGGGGTTTAGGTGTGCGTGCCCGCTTGGCGTCGCCGGTGACGGTGGTGGTGGCGCTGGTGAATAGGGCGATGTCCTCCCCCTCCTTCCCGTCCCGGCCTCGTCGCCGGCGAGGCAGTGGAGGTTTTCCGTCGGGCGTGGTTCTTCCTCTGTGCTCCTCCGGCCGGCCGTGGCGGCGAGGGGAGGAGCGGGTGGAGCTCGGTGTCCCGTTTTGTTGCAGGTGGCTCTGGTGGTTGGCCTCTTCGTCGACTCTGCTCTGGATGGCCATGGTGGACAGGAGAACGGCGTCAGGAGGTGGTGCGGTGGTGGCGGTGGTGGACCTGGTCGACGACGGCGGTTCGGCTGGTGGATGGGCGGAGTCGGGAACCGGGCGCTGTGGCTGTGGCCGTGCTCGTTCAGCGCGTCTCAGCTCCGTCGCGCGGCGGCGGACGGCTCATGCGGCCGACTACATGATGTGGCGGCGCCCTCTCCCCGACGGCGAGCGGTACGGCGACCTTGCCGGCGACTAGGTGCTTTGGGGCGAGTCGAGGATCTGATTGTGCTTCTCCCCGGTGGATTAGGGTGCTTCGTGCACTTTTTCAGGGTCCTTTTGTATTTCTGTTTCCTTTCTGGACCTGGTTGTAAAAGTGTGGAGCCTCCTTTTATATATATCAGATCCTTCCTCAAAAAAAAAGATTCCACTCCTCGGTCGCAGGATTTGCACACAACATACCATCTTTTCCCTCGCATGGATTCGGAGCATACGCAGAGGAGAAGGCCGCCACATATATGTTCGACGTTAATGTGTCTGTAGCTCTCTCGCAAGAAAGGGAGAGAGGGGTCCACGAGAGGCAGACCTCTCCCACACAAATTGCTGAACCTGAGCTTGTTCTTGTCCTAGTCGTGCCAGTAGAAGAAACCAGAAAGGGCCTGTGGCGACCTCTTGCAGATGTCCCGGGAGGAGCAGAGGGCAAGCCACGGCTTGGACACGCACCTGAAGCGGCACAACGACCTGTAGGGCAAGAGAGCAAGGATCTCGATGAGCGGACCCTCGGGGATGCTCACCGCCGCCCGCTGCTCGTGTTCATGCCTCTGCCTTTTCTCCTGCATAAATGAAATAAAAGGTTCCATTAGGGTTCCCGGTTTATTTTGGATCGAAGAGGCGTGGAGCAAACTTTGGAATCTACCGGAGCAATGGCGGGAAGCGGCGGCGTAGTGGACGGTCGTCGGCGGGTGGTCCTCGTCGTGCAGCCATGATCGTCTCCTCCTCCTTGCGACATCACCTCGCCCCCGCCCTGCGGACCAGTGCCTCGTCGCCTCGAGGGTCACGGCTCTCGCCGGCAGTCTAGCGATGAGGAACAAAGAGGCGGCTGGGCGTTTTTTCTTTTTCTTCGGGAGAGCGAGTAGGACTGCTATTATTATTAGGTGGGCTTCTAAGCACAGCCCATTGGATCCTGGTAGCTTGTGAATTCTCTTCCCCGTAGATTTCCGATATTTGAAGAGCTTCCTTTTCATTGGTTTCTTAATTTTTCACTGAAACCGTAGAAGAGCTTGCGGCCACACGATGTGCATAGATTTTTTTGTGTATTCTGGCGCTTATACTCTTAAATACTTGTTTGCACTTGTTAATTTCGAAGCAATTAACAGGTAACTAGCACGCTTCATAGATTATTAAGTACACCTAGCAACTTCCTTCAACTAGAATCGTTCCCCATGTTTTTTCCCTTCAATCAAATTCAGTTCAGACTTAGTTGATGCAACTTGTAACATTCTCTTAGCTGCACCTTACAAACTTGATCATATTCAGATGGTGACCGTGTCTAAATATATAAAATCATAAATGCATTTTAAAATATCAAAATTTCTGAAACAGATTTTCAAGGGTACATCCGGACGCTTTAAGTTTGCACGCAAAGTTTAATGAAAAAAAAGACATTTATTAAGTTCACGCTAAGTTCTACGAAAAATACATTTTTTTTCACTGGCTCATGTGACAGAACAATATATCGTGAAAAGTCATTTTTAAGCACCAAAAATTGTCTTCTTACACAAGTCACACAACAAATTGTACCAACATATAATATCCGGAAATACACCCGATTTTTGAAGAAAAATCATTTGGGTTGTAGGTGCATCTACACATATGAGGCAAAGTGAATTTCTGGTTTCCAGGACATTTTCTAAATACTAGCAAGTTTACAGTGTCGCGTCTAACGCAACATCTCTTCAAGTCATCCTTTTGTTTCTTTTTCCAAAAAGAGAGTTTTCACTCCGATTTCTATTAATAAAAGCCAAGTTGTCTTTACTGCAAGCACCAAGCAGAAAATAGGCTTTCTAAACTACCGTCTACAAGACAGGCTACCAGCACTAGTGTAATGCTGCAGCGGAAACTTTCGATTGTTTTCCTCAAGACAGCTAGGTAACAGAGGAAAAGAGGATCAACAAGCAATCCTGGTCGCCATCCAGTCATCTCTTTCTTGAACTTATATTCGAAATATTAGGCAGGCCATCTAGCAACCGTTGGAATATCAACCTATAGAGTAGGCAAACAATTTGACACCATACATGCACACTTCAAGATTGAAGAAGCGTGTTGTAATTTCACAGATTCAACTAATCTTCAATCAACAAAGCAAAACCACTCTTATCTTCAGACTCGTTTGATAATTTCACAGATTCAACTAATCTTCAATCAACAAAGCAAAACCACTCTTATCTTCAGACTCGTTTGACAAATATCTTTACGTACAAAGAGTCCTCATCCCTGTACAACACTTGGTATGACAAACAGAATCTGCTATTAGTAATAGGAGTATAGGACCTAGCTGGACAACTTATCTGGTGTGTTGATTATCATTACAAGAAAGCTGTTCATGATCGGCTTTTAATAAACAGCTTGCTCATATCAAAGTTAAGCAACCTAGAAATTTTATATAGTCAGGTCAGGGTTCAAGTAGGATAATGATGAATTACATACAAACAAGAATTAAAAAGACACTGGGGGAGCACAAGTACTTTAGTGATGAATTGTGAACTTGTAGGTATATTACAAATGCATAAAAACAAAGCTAGCATCAACGCAAAAAAAAAAATGCTGTACATTCAAGATATTTAATTGCATTTAACAAGGGGAAATAGAGAGGTGAAAATGTAGGCGATTTAACATATAGATAGTGTACTCTCAAATGTCTCACATTACCCCAACCCCACATCAAAAGCTAACCGCCGGCCACAATAATTAGTGCTACATGACAGCAAGTAAATTACATGAGAAGGTTCATTAGTACAACTAAGCATCACCCTTACAGAATGCCATGGGAGTTAGAAGAGTAGGCCAATAGCAGCCACTGATTTTTACAAAGATGTTGTGTCATGCCAAGTGCTTGATGCTGCTCTGACTCTCAATGACCAGCTGAGGGCAATTCTGCAAAACAGGGAACATAAGGTAGACCATACATGAATTCATTGCAGATAACATCCAATTTATGATTATCCAAATTGTAGGACACTGTCATCTTCCGCTTGGACAGAAAATTCACATTAAAATCTGGGTGAATTGCAAACATAACATAAGAATAGTCATCTTTGCTGCCATGACTTCCGAAGAGATCCAAAACGTCAACAGTATGCTTTAGAATCCACTTTCCAGTTCCATAATCCTCAAGAACCCAAATGTAGAGTTGGGAAGCAAGGGGACGTCCCTGCCATGCATACAAGCTTCCCTGAGACTGACCAAATAAAATAACACGAGAGGTGTTCCGCAAGTCATTTGGCATTGTAATCTCCCTCCAAACTTTCCCCTCCGAGTCAACTGTGACTAAGGAATTATGAATGGTAGGCCAATGCATAGTGCCATTCAGAAAGACACGCATGTCCCTACTACGATCCACACGAGTTCTGGAGTGCCACTTACGCTGCACGTAACTCCACTGTCCGGTTTCTGAAGAATAAATGGCCACTTTTTCGGAATCCCTCCCACCAATGTCCAGGCACGCAAACACCAGAAAGCGAGATGGAACAGCAGCATCAAAGCCTATGTAAGCGTCCAATCGACCGGGATATTGTATGGGAGGCAGCACAGTCCACTCCTCAGTTTCAGGATTACACACAACAAGCTCGCCTTTGTGTCCCCCGACGGATTTGAAGCCCATGCAGAGGAGAAGGCTACCGCAGACTTGATACAGATAAATGTGCCCGTAGGTCTCACGCAGGAAAGCGAGAGAGGGGTCAACCTGCGGGGGACCTCTCCCGTACAAATTACGAAAACTGAGAGTATCTTCACCGTAGTAGAAGAAACCAGAAAGGGATTGTGGCGACCTCCTGCGGATCTCTGGGGAGGAGCAGAGGGCACGCCAGGGTTCGGACACACACTTGAAGCGGCACAGAGACTTGTAGGGCACCCGGGCAAGGATCTCGGCGAGGGGGGCCCTCGGGGAGGGACTGAGATCCCGTGCCCCGCCAGAGGCAGGTCACGGCGTGCCCCGCGGCACAACATCCACCCCTCGTTTTCAATCCAACGGCCCAGATTGAGCCAAAAAGTGATCTCGAAATTCAAATATTTCAGAAAAAATTGAAAAAATTCTAGTAGGTTGTACGTGGTCCGTTATGTATTCTGTGAGGTTTTCGTGTCATTTGGATGATTGGTTTATTTTTAAATAGCTTTTCAAATTTAAATCTTAAAACGCTAATAAATCATAAACGGACAATCCAAATGACACGAAAATCTCACAGAATACATAACGGACCATGTACAACCTACTAGAATTTTTTCAATTTTTTCTGAAATATTTGAATTTCGAGATCACTTTTTGGCTCAATCTGGGCCGTTAGATTGAAAACGAGGGGTGGATGTTGTGCCGCGGGGCACGCCGTGACCTGCCTCTGGCGGGGCACGGGATCTCAGTCCCTCGGGGAGGCTCGCCACCGGCTGCTGCTTTTTCACCTGTAAATATAAGATACAGTTGGTTTAGGTTGGTTTAGGTTTCCGATTCCCTTTCTTTGATTCAAGATGCAGCCGGCCGAAGATTACAAGATTGACTGAAGAGGCGTGGAGCAAACCTGAGAAGCTGCTGGAAAAATGGCGGGAGCGGCGCCGTAGAATGGGCCGGAGCGTCCTCGTCGAGGCGGACGGCCGCCGGTGGGTGGTCCTGCGCCGTGCAGCCACGCTCCTCGCACCCTCCTCCTGCTCCTCCTCCTCCTCGTCCTCCTCCTCCTGGAAGCATTGCCTCCTGCCCAGATCAGTGCCTCGAGGCAGACGACTCGACCGCCGCCGCGGCTCGCCGAGGCTAGGGCTCAAGATGGGGAACGGAGCTGCGGCTGTCGCCGGAGTACGAGTGGGAAGTGCGAGACTGGGAGTGCTCATAAGTGATATGGGCTTTCAAGAACGGCCCAATGGAACCTCGTAGCAGCTGGCATAGGCGGATCCAAAGATGGCCAGGGTGGGCCATGGGCCACCCTGGAATTTTGAGTTGGTCCATATACCATGGCTGCAAAATGAAAAATTTGCCTAACTTGTCCTCCAATCGTGACATGTACTTCTCCGTCCAGAATTAGTTGTCATTAAATGAGTGTATCGAGGCGTGCTTAATTGTGTAGATTCACTCATTTCGGCGACATCTAATTCTGGACGGAGGAAATACAACAGAGACCGCCGTGATTTCTTCAATTCCATGTTTGGCTAGCTGGTAAGAGAAACTGTGTAAAAGAGATTTCAGCAGCAGCAGAAATGTAGAATGCGCATAATCAGTATGACTTTGTACTCTGAATTTACATGTTGGCACCTGTCAGTTTTTCGATGCAATTAACAAGATAATATGGATCCTTGTTAGATCAAGGAATCTCCGTGCTAAAAGTACCTTCCTTCAAAATAGAATATTTCTCCCCTGTATTTTTCCTTGGAAAATCGAATTCAGCTCAAACTCAGTTGATGCAACTTGCAACCTTCTTTTACTAGTACAACTCAAAAAAACTCAGGCGAATTCAGATGGTGCACCGATCTTAAAAATGCAAAATCCAATATACCGGAGACTTTTCCGAAATACTAGAATTATGGTGTTCCTTATGTCTAACGCAAAATCTCATTCAGTCATCTCTCTCTGGGACTGATAGCATTCTCAAAGTACACGACGGCCACGCTGTTACAAATACATCATGACATTGCACATCACAGCATATAACCTATCACGATCGGTGTTCAAGTTACATATTGAGAAAATTCCTTATATGACACTCTCATAAAATCGTCTTCCTTATTTGACACCGGTGGAATTTTTCTTCCCTTTGTGACCTCTCCTCAAAATTTCTTTCCCTATATGACACTCTAGTGCATTTTGTTCACAAACGGTGTTAAAGAGAGGCATGAAAAGACTTTTTTACCCCTGGTGCATAATGTGACTAAAGATATGTACAGGACAATAGCTACAAAATGCATCACAGTACCGAACGTGTGCAACCTCCAAATAACGTGTGCGGGTACTGCACTATAATAGATTCAACCATATCTTTATAATTTGTGAAGTGAGAATCAATAGCTTTCTCAAAACAAAAATAGTAGATCTCCTTTTTAGCTTTTCCTGGGTTGCCAATCGTTCTAATTTTCAGCAAATGAGTTGAATTTAGATCCATCCTGTAAATATTTTACAGAAGACAAACCAATGCGTGAGCATAAGAGCATTGCTACTCGAGACGACGAGACGGAGCCAATCTGATCCTCTGTCTACTCCTACTGAATTTAGATATCAAATCGTGGAGGATACTCACCTTGCTGAACCTGACACCGGGACTGCAGCCGCGCCGTGGTTCAGACCCGCATCTGCCCCATGGCATGTGGCAGCAGCCCAGCTCGCCGACCTTGCCGCCGCGCAATGGCATGTGCTAGCAGCCGCGCACGCCGGCTTGCCGCCGTGCCATGGAATGCGCCCGCAGCCGAGCCTTCTAGAGGCGCGCCGTTACCTCCGGCCGCCGTGCCTTGGCGGCTTGGCAGCCAATCCCATCTCCGCCTTGGCCCCTCCACCGTTCCTGGGTCGCAGTCTGCCGCCGTGCTTGCTTCGAACCCCGTCGACATACTGCGCCCCCGCAGTCACGTCCATGAAACCTCAGCTGCCGCCGCCGTTGCGGGCCAGCAATCCGCCAGCGCCGCCAGGGCTCGGGTCAGGTGGGGACAGAGACAGACATGGATGAGAGGATAGAGACGAGGGCATTTTTGTCTAGCCGAAATTATTTTGACGGAACAGTGTAACAGAACCAACGGTAATGTCACGGAAGGAAAGAAATTTTGAGAAGAGGTCACAAAGAGAAGAAAAATTTCACCGGTGTCAAATAAGGAACACAATTTTAGGAGAGTGTCATATAAGGAATTCTCTCTTACATATTCACCAAGAGCATTGCCCTGTGACAAATGCTTCTCTAACGAAAGCCGAGACTTCAGCCAGAAATATTTGAAGTGGTGGTATGAGCTCAACCCGCAGTTCTCAGCATGGCTGGTCCTAGTGATAATAGATGCATCAAATATTCACATGTACATGTAAACAGGCACATCACCTCGTGTCTATGGGAACAATAAGTCAAGCCTGTTTCTTTTTCTTTTTATCTCAGAAACTTAAACAGCCTAGAAACGTGCACCTTTCCTTATCTGCAACTTACAAAACTTCATTCATACGCAATCCACCCCTTGCAACTTGCACCTTTCCTTAGCTGCAACTTACAAAACTTGTTCAAATTCAGAAGCCGAGCAAGCACAGATATACAGATTAAAATATGGTCGTTTTCCATCGCCTCCAGTTCAACTCTCCTTAGTGTTACTCTTTGTTGAGCAGCGAAAAATTGTTATGATCGTGCAGCCATCTCATACATCTTCACTGCCAGGACCTAGCTTCTCAATGTTCCTTGCAGCTTACGACGTGTGCTGCATCCGACATCAGCAAAGTATAAGTACAGTTCTCTCATCTCAGCATGGCTGCATGGCTCAATGATAAATAGTGTATAAATAAGATAGGCCATCAAAGAACTGCAGCGCATGAAAGTACATAGGAAAGATTACACTCAGAGCGCATGTACAATGAACCGATTTGTTCCACTTTCCATTCCTTTTTAGCCCAGACAATTTGCAAGCATGAATTACATACAAGTCGGTCCATAGCAGGCGAACATGCTAATGCATTCCAAAAGGACCCGATCCACTATGTTTCAGCATCTCTATAAGTAACAGGATCAAGCTAGGTAACCTATCAACTGTGGTGATTATCATCAGAAAAAGTGGTTCGTGGTCAGCTTCTAATAAACAGTAGGCCTCCAAATCAAAGTGAAGCAACCTAGAAATTTAATAATCTAGTAGGAGAATGCTGAACTATATCAATACAATAATTGAAAACATACTCAGGGAGCATATATACTTTAGGGATGAAACTTGAGCTTGTAGGCATATTACCTAGTCCTACTACAAACAGATCAATGAGTGAATGATGTTGTTCTCTTCCCGTCAAAAAGTGCTCGTCCGCCTGAGCAACAAAAGAAGATAAAAGAACTTTCCAGGTATGTCTAGCTGCATCATTCTCGACACCTTCCAGTGCCATGCTGGTTCTATAAAAGAAACTAATGTTTCTTTAATCACCCTGTATATGCTCCAGCATAAAAGAGATAACCCATAGATAATCATCTCAGATATAACAAATTCAAACATAGATAAAGAGGTGAAGATGCAAACAAATTCAAACGTAGATAATGTGCTATCCATGTCTTAAATTCAAGAGCTAACAAGTGGCCAAATAATTAGTACTACATGACAGCAAACAGATTAAATGACTAGATTCATTCGTATAGCTAAGGATTACCCTTACAACGTTGTAACAGCCCGAAGTTTGAGAACCTAAAAACCGGTGTAAATTTTCCACTTTTGTGTTCATTGCATCATGGCATCATGCATCATGTTGTTGTTGCTAGGGAATTGTTGCTAGGGAATTGTTGTTGTTGCTAGGTAATTGTGGTTGTTGCTAGGGAATTGTGGAGGTTTGGCAACATTTAAAAACCAAATTGCCAAATTTTCTTCAACCAATTTCAAAACAACGAAGGCACTCAATCTTGCACAATAAAATTACTTTGACATCTCCTATTTGTCAAGGAAGTTCCAAGGGCTCCAAAATAATATTTTGTACTTGCTCCAAATTGTTAAAGGAGCAACATCTTTGAATTTAGCAAAAATGCCATATCCAACTTTCTAAAAAAAAAGGGGTTCAAAACATTTTATTTGGAGGCGCCAATTTTTGTGGAGCTTCCTCATGGTATAAAAAGGCCACCCAAATTATTTTATAATTTTTGAAAATTGTTTAGTGCCTTAATTAAATCTGGAAAGGTGTGCTATTTTTCTTTAAAAGGGAAAAGGACTAATCCGTGATAGAATCAAAACTGGCAGGGGGTTCTTTGTAAAAACCCCGTCGTCTCTCTCCTCCCGCCAAACCCGCGGCCACCATGCCGCCCTGCCGCTCCATGCCACGCCCGGGCCCCCTCTGCTCTGCCTTCCTCGACTAGGAGAGCAAGCCACGAGGCCGCACTGCTCCGCTGACCGATTCCTCAGCTCACCTGCTCCCTTTCCTCTCCCTCTGCGATTCCCCACCATGGCCGCACGGCAGCTCGAGCTCCGCCGCCTCGTCGCCGTCGGTTGAGAGTTCCTCGAGCCAAGCCAAGGCCACCCCCAGCTCCGCCGTGTCCTCCTCTACTTCTCCACCGCCGGAATCGAGCCGGAGCTCCCGGAATCGCCGTCGCCGCCCCGTTCCTCTCCGAACACGGCCGCCGCCTCGCACGGGCGATTTCGCCGTCTCCGTCCATCTCCGCTCCTCCGAGCCTCCCCTCGCCGCCCAGGGTGAGCACCACGACCTCCTGAACCCCGTCTCACCCCCTAGCTCGTCGTGGTTGCGCAGTAGACGCCGTCGCCGGGATGGTTGCCGCGTCGGATTTTCCGAGCGCAACTCGACCGGAATATCCGAGCCAGACCAGTGCGCTGGATGTTTTGGTCCTTAGGGAAATTTTTCACCTCTTTGTAGCATCGGATAATCCGAGTCTTGCACAGTTCGGATTTTCCGATTTATGTCAGTACCGAATATTTTCAGTCCTTAGCCGAAATTGTGGTTCTGTTTCTTTAGTCGGATTTTCCGGAAGAGGAAAATTCGGAATTTCCGATTTTTGTCCAGCACCAATTTTTGTACTCTTTCCCTTATTTTTCCTTCTAGTTTGGGTAAGGAATTCCAATGTTGTTTAAACATAAGTTGTAGAGGACATATTTAAAAGAGGATTTAAAAGGTAATAACTTGTATTTTTCTTCGGAGCATCGTAAAACGTGTTCGAGATACCCAAATGTCCGGAAATTCGGGAACTAACCTTTTAAGATGATATCATGCATATTTGAGCACCACTAAAGAACGGCACCTGTTACAAATTCGGAGAATCACTAAGTTAAATATGGGGTGCTTCCTTGTCTAGTTAAAGTAATTGTTTTTCACACCCCATTTAATTTGTCGGATAGCTGACAATAAGTCGGTGCATTAAAATGTCATGTCATCATGTGATTGCGCATTGCATTTGGTAAATCATGTGTGGTGATTGATTGCTCTTCCGTTGCTATGCTTCGATAGATCAATCAGCCGGGGTTACTCCACAATACCCCGAAGAGTCGTACTACCAGCACGTTGATCCAGGCAAGCGTAATCCCCCCTCTGAGCATGTCTTATCCTATATTTCCGCAAATATTTTCTCCACTATAATATTGCATGCGGTTCTAAATGTCAATTTTATTGGATTAGAGTATCCTATAGTTGCATTAAGATTCCGATGTCAATACCTGTTTTCCCTCCTATTATCCATAGGTTTGTATTGTCGGCCGAGATACTTACTATGCTATGTTGATGCTTAGCCATGCTTAGTTAATTGCATAGCTATACGATGGATGGTTCATGTTGGAAACAGGTGATGAGATGAGAATGATGGTGGAGAAATTGTGGTGACGGATAATAAAATGCTTAAAGGTGGGGATGAGAGGCCACTGTGGTTGTGGTGCTTTGTCTCGTTCTCGCCGCCTAGGTGCGAGTTCTATACCTCTTGAACCAAGACTGATCGTGCAACCATGCGTGAGGCCTATGCATTCACAGTGCAGGAACCCTCATAGACTAAATAACTCGGGCGGGGCTAGCCAGGGTCCTCTAGTTCGGGCTTCCATTTGCGCGGCGTGATGATGGTGGGATGAACTGAGATGAGGATGGTGGTGTTAGGAAAATGAGTGGCCGTGGGGCGGGTGTTGAAGGCACTGGCTGTTCTGCCGCCACTGATGATCCTGAAAAGTCCTTAACGAGGGAGAAGTCGACACCGCTCCCACCCAGCCGGTTCTCCAAGGAAGAGAGCTAAAAGCTAGCAGGGTAAATCTTTTCGAAAAGCCGTGTCCGCGGTTATGGACGAACTTGGGAAGTGAAGGTAAGATCATAGAATAACTTGAACGGAATGATTAAAAACTGGGTACTAGATGTACCACTCACAGATGCAAGGTTGACTTCCTCGAGGGTGATTCAGGGAGGTGCCTTTGATGAACAGGTACAGTGGTTGATGATGAGAAAGGTGATCAGAAGAGAAAAGAGTCACTTCTTACCTCTTTTAAAAATACTCTGAATAGTCGCTGCCATTGTGTTATGTTTTTCATAAATAAAATCAGCTTTATGCAAAGCGGCCATAAAACCTTGAAAGCCTCATCGAGCTAATGCTCTATATATAATCTTGCGAGTTCGTCGAACTCAACGTCGTTTGTTTTGTTTCAGAGGAGGACTTCACCGACCTCGAAGGTGGGTTCTTTGTGGACGTCGACGAGTAGACTGGGGTTCCCAGGTGGCAGCTTGGGACATCCCGGAATAGCTGGCGCTGGATGTTTATTTGTAGGCCTCTTAGACCATAATCTGGATCATGTTGTTTAGAACAACTTAATTTGCTTCCGCTTGTTGTAATGTTGGGTCTGTGACCTCTGGTTGTCATTTGCTATCTTTCTCTATTATAAGAGTTGAACTATAATGATTTGTGTCGTAGAGTCTGTGATGTGTCAGTTGTTCCACAAGTCTTGATCTCTCTATTATGCTTTGATAGTGTGTCTGGTGGCATCGATAACCGGGGACACAGCATCACTGTATAGCAGTCGGGTCGGGGCGCCACAACCGTCTTGGCTAACAAACATTACCTAAAGACACGAAGGATGCGCCCGAATACCAACAGATGGGAATACCAAGCTGTAGACACTAGAATTAGAAATATTTAAACAACACCATGGAATTAGAAGAGTATGCCCATAGCAGCCACTGATTTTTACAAAGCTGTTAGGCTGGTGCCAACGCGGGCGGCAGCGAGGGCGATACCGCCCGGGCCGGGGCGGTAGCGAGGCGGGAGCGAGGCGGGACGGCAGCGGCGGGCGATGCATCCATCGCCCGGCGGTAGCGGGCGCTACCGCCCCGCTGTCGCCCGCACTGGCGGCGAGAGCGCGGCGAGAGGGCCGCGTCCCGTGCGTGCTCGCGTTCAAACATGCTAGCTTTAAAGGTGAGCGGCGGATAGTTATTTTTCGCTCGCCATTTTCTCTCAAACCACAGCTCCGATTCGAGTGAATCAAATTTGTAAATTCCTATCTTGGAAGGATCTGTCCAGTGGTATAGGTTTTACATTTTTTATGTATTATTTAATTTTTTTATTTATATGTAATTTTTTTATTTATATGTAATATTTTTAGTTGAATAAAATAATTCTATTGCATTATTTTGATTGTCTAAACAAAAGCGAGTGAAATAACTAAATGTGAAAACTGAAATGCTGACGTGGAGGAGAGAGAAGCTGACGTGGTTACAGCCTGCCACTACAGCCCGTGCAGTGGCACCGTGAGGTGAGAGTGAGGTGAGAGTGGGGTGAGAGTGGGGGTAAAAGCTGACGTGGCGGGGCTATAGCCGGGCGGTGCACTGGCACCAGCCTTAGGCCATGCTGAGAACATGATGCTGCACCGACTATCAGTGGCCAGCTGGCAGTAATTCCCCAAAATAGGGAATATAAGGTAGACCGTACATGAATTCATCGCAGATAACATCCACTTCCTGATTATCCAAATCATAAGACACTGTCTTCTTCTCCGTCCTAGCGGTAAGGAAAATCACATTACAATCTGGATGAATTGCAAATATCGAATAGTTATCTTTGCGAGAAGGCCATCTGAACAGTTCCAAAACATTAACAGTATGCTTTAGGGTCCACTTGCCAGTACCATAATCCTCAAGAACCCAAATAAAGAGCCGCCAATCATGAGGATTATTTGTCTGCCACACATACAATCGTCCTTGAGACTGCCCAATGGTAAACATATCATAGCTACTTGGAAATTCTTCCGGCAGTTGAATCTCCCTCCAAACTTTCCCGTCTGTATCAACTGTGATCATTGATTTCTGACGGGTGGCCAAATGCATTGTGCCATTCAGGAAGACACATGTTTTCGTATAATAAATCAGAGGTGTTCCGGAGGCCCACTTACTCTGCACGTAACTCCACTGTCCAGTTTCTGATGAGTAGATTGCCACTTTTCGAGAATTATTCAGACCACTGTTTGGGAGGGCAAACACCATGAAGCGGGATGGAACAGCAGCGTCGAAACCAAGGTAAAGAATTAGGTCACCGACGAGCTCTTGGGCTGGAAGTGCTAAAGGAGGCAGCACAGTCCACTCCTCAGTAGCAGGATTGCACACAAGATAATCCATTTCGGCTCTCGAGTTGGAGCTGCTGCAGAGAAGAAGGCCGCCGGCGAATTGGTGTACAGAGATGAGTTTGTGGCTCTCACGCAAGAAAGAGAGAGATGGGTCAACCATAGGCGGACCTCGTCCCGACAAATTACGAAAAAGGAGGGCATTTGGGCGGTCTTGGTAGAAGAAGCCAGAAAGAGTTTGCGGCGACCTCTTGCGAATGTCCTGGGAGGAGCAGAGGGCAAGCCACGGCTGGGACACACACTTGAAGCGGCACAGCGACCTGTAGGGCACCCGGGCAAGGATCTCGACGAGGGGGCCCTCGGGGATGCTCGCCGCCAGATGCTGCTGCTTCTTCTCCTGTAAATATAAGATAGATATAGTTAGTTGAAGTTTCTGATTCCTTCAACGAAGAGGCCTAAAAGATCATAGCAAATGCCTCTTTTGTGACCAACAAAGAGGGCTTACAGATCCTTGCGTTGCCCTTTCGCAAAGCAGGTGCGGAATGAGTTCTCTTCGAGTCATGGGCAGGTTGCCGAAGCTGGTCATTCATCAGCGTCCCTAACTAACTCGTGGTCCAAGGTTCATAGATTCAACAGGCTGAAGGAAACCAAACCTTGGGCTAGACTAGGGGCATACGTGATCTGTCATATTTCCAAGGAACGAAACAGAAGATCCTTTCAAGGACAAGAGGCAACGCGTGTTGTTGTTGCTTCCCTAGCTAGAGAGCATTTTGAGCTTTTCTTAGCTGCGAGCAGAACCTAGCTAGAAATCTGCTGGTTTGTGAGTGCTTTCTGTGACCTGACTTTGTGTTTCTCTCTTCTGAAATGGAATCGGCAGAACCCCTGCCTTGAATCGTAAAAAGAAAAAGATTCCTCTTTTGAATGAAGATTCGAAAGGTTGATTGAAGAGGCGTGGAGCAAACCTCGGAAGCTACTGGAACAATGGCGGGGAGCGGCGGCGGAGAACAGGGCGGAGGGTCCTCGTCGAGGGGGGTAGTTGCCGACTGGTGGTCCTGCGCCGTGCAGCCATGCTCTCCTCCTCCAGAATGCATAGCTTCCTCTCTGCCTCGAGGAAGACGGCTCGACCGCCGCCGCGGCTCGCCGGGACTAGGGCTCGGGATGGGGATTGTACCGGCGGCTGTGGTGTGGGAGACTTTTTTTCTGTTTTTGGAGAATGTGGTGTGGGAAACTGGGAGGGCTCCTGAGTGTAGGCTTTCAAGAACGGCCCAATGGATCCTCGTAACTCGTCCTTGACTCCTGAGTTTTTTGTTGGCTTGTTTGCTAATTTATCAGCTGGTAACAGAAAGGTTATAGAAGAGCTTGCAGCAGCAGAAGAATGTGACACATGTCGGTTCTTCAAAGCAATTAACAAGATCGTATGGATAAGAAAAGTTTATGTGAAAGCTGGACGTAGCGAACCGGTCACGTACGAGAGACAGGAGAGAGGACGTGATCGTGGCGGCGGCCTAGGGTTAACTCTAGGCCGCCGCCGCCGTTGATATCTGCAGCTTCTTCGTCGCCACCGGCAAGTATTCGGCGGGTCCTCGCCTCCTCTAGGTGCCGTTCTGGCACTAGAAGGGGTGGGGACCTCGGACCTGCGCACGGCGTTTTTCGAAGGTGCTTAATGGTAGAGTTTAGTTTTGGTCGTCATCTTCTTCGTTAATGGAGATGATATCGTCTGCAATAAGTGATCTTCCACGCTTCGTTCGACGGCGAGATATCCTTCCCGACGTCAATGGTGGCTTTGGAAGATTAAGTCTGTCTAGGTATGGTTCTTCAGATCTTGCTTCGTCAGATCAATCTTGGATTGTTTCTCATGATTGTCGCGAGGAGGTTTGTCCTCGCAATATCTATCCCGGCTACTACGTCTTCGGCAATGGTGATTCGTTCTCTCGGCTCCCAACGACGTCGACAAAGTGGTTCGGTTATTTGTCCCTGAAATATCAGTGGTGGTGCTCTTGCCGATGTTGCTTGATTAATTTAATGGCTGCGTGCGTGCACAAAGCCTTGGCATTGCGGCTCAAAATTAAAAAGGGAGAACCTTCGGTGGTATTCACATGTCTGTGGTTTGGTGGTGTTGACTTCAGAAAAGTACAAGATTGTGTCATGGATGAAGAAAGAGCTTGAAGATCTCATAGATTTGCTAGTCTCTTTTAGTTTTGTTTTTGTAATCGATGTAATCGTGTACTCTTTGCTGGTTTAATATACGTGGAAAAATTCAAAAAAAAAAACAAGATCGTATGGATAGTTTCAAAAAAAAAAGATCGTATGGATCCTTGTTAGATCAAGAATCTCCGTGCTAAAGTATCTTCCTTCAAAATAGAATCTTTCTCCCCTGCATTTTTCCTAGGAAAATCGAATTCAACTCAAAATCGGTTGATGCAACCTGTAACCTTCTTTTAGCTACCACTTAAAAAACTCAATCGAATTCAGATGACGACACCCTGAGCATACAAATACAGAAACCAGTCTAACCAGCTTCCGAAGCATTTCTGAAATACCAGCAGCTACCGTGTCGAGCCTAACGCAACATCTCATTTAGTCGTCTTTCCCAGGAACTGCTATGATTCTCAAATTCCACGACAAACAGACAATAAACACATCAATACACTGCCACATTACAACACATGACCTATCACATTGATCACTATCACATGTATGATTAACATTACTCTTAAACAATGAGCCAATGTGAGAGCAAGAACAATGAGCCAATGTGTTATTCTTCTTCCTTTTTATACAAGCATGAATTATGTACAGGTCAGTTCGCGGTAGACGAGCATGCTAACGCCTTTTATGTATACTCGAGTCTTTGCACCTACGTGAGAATTACATTCCAGGAGGACCACCCCCATTCGCTATGTGTCGTCGTGCTTTGGTTCAAGGACCACGGCGGTCTTCTCCTTCTGATCTCCCCGCAAGACTTCGACCGTCACCTTTACCAGAACATAAGTGAGTAGCTTAGCAGCCATTGAGGGCACATATGTATTCCTTGAGACACGGGTGAAAGCTTACCGCCTCTCCGACTTTGCACTGATCCAAGATACTGTAGAGGTCGCTTCCATTCCCTACCTTTGTACACTAAGGTGATTATATCCCCGAGAATTAGACGGCCGTACGCATCCCGTTTGGTTGATTGTACACCCTGTACAGCACATGGAAAGCATAAAACTTTAGCTGCACAAAGTCCTCTACTGCAGGAACATGTCTACAGAAATGCGTTACCATTATATGGAACGAACAGTAAAGAAGAGTTTATCTTATTAACTGCCCTGTTTTTTAAGCTTTTCTTAGTTCTGATAATGAGAAAACACAAGAGAATATTGTTCAACAGAGGCTATAATGTATGAGTAACAACACAAGATCTTCTCATTATAGGTGTAAGATTGTTAACTGAAACAAACTAGAATATGACTACTGTAAGAAAAATGGTGGTTCCCAGTCAAATTCCATTGAATTTTGCAGGAAACACATGTATAACATTGATGGATCATACCGCTTTGCCAGCTGGTCCATTTGGAGGACCATCCAAGACACGCACTCCACTTGAGCCAAGCTGCTCCTCAGATTGATCAGGGGCAACTTTATCCCTAGAATAGGTATTGTCACTTTCCCGAACTGTATAAGCTAATCTACAATACCACCAACCTGAATATAGTCCATACTGTTGAGTGGAAAAGCCAACCCCAGATGATGCTCCTGAAGGTGAGTATATAGCAGTATTTACACCTATCAGGTTTCCAGAATTATCAAGAAGCAGGCCTCCACTGTTACCAGGGTTGATAGCAGCATCAGTCTGTATCACATCCTGTATTGGACATCCTGTTGCAGCTGAACTAATTTCTCTACACAGTCCACTAGGGGAAATCAGCAGACAGAGCAAAATAAAAGGGTCTAATCACAAACTAAGGATGTGGATAGACCAAAGAGGAATCAATTGAACAAATAGATAATATTTTTTTGAAACGGGAACAAATCGATAATATTAAACCTGATAACACCTATTGTAAGAGTCTGATCAAGGCCAAACTGGAATTACATAAATAAGTACAGTTCTCACATCTCAGCATGGCACAATGATAAATACAGTGTAAAGATAAGATAGGTAGGACATCAAAGAACTACAGGTAACCTTTCCGCTCTGGTGATTATCATCAGAAAAAAAATGGCTTTTGATCAGCCTGTTTATTACAGCAGGAGTCGAAAGTGAAGCAACCTAGAACTTTAATAATCTACTCAGGATTCATGTAGTAGAACGCTATATCAAGGAATAATTAAAAACACACTCACAGAGCATAAGTACTTTGTTATCGAAGGTGAGCTTGTAGGCATATTACCCCATTCCTACTACAAACAGATTAATGAGTGAATCATGTTTTTCTCCTCCCGTCAAAAAGTGTTCATCCGCCTGAGCAAAAAACGAGATGAAAGAACTAAGTTTTCCAGATATGTCAAGCTGCATCATTCTTGACACCTTCAATGGAAGGCCATAGGTGTTATAGGAGAACTAACTTTCTTTACCCACCCTGTATATGCTGCAGTATAAAAGAGATAACTCATAGATAATCATCTCAGATACTACAAATGCATAAATTCACAGCTAGCATCAATGCATAGCAAGCTGAATACTGATGATATATACTTGCACATAACAAGAGGAAATTCAAACATTGATAATATGCTCACAACGTCTGAAATTCAGTACTACATGACATCAAACAGATTAACTGACTAGGTTCATTCATACAACTAATAATTACCCTTACAAAGTCACAACTAATAATTACACTTACAAAGTCTTGGCTAACGAACATTGCCTAAAGCCACAAAGCATGCATCTGAACATCAACAGATGGGAATACCCAACTGTAGACACGAGAATTAGAACATATCTAAGCAATGCCATGGAATTAGAAGAGTAGGCCCATAGCAGCCACTGATTTTGACGAAGCTGTGTTAGGCAATGCTGAGTGTGTGATGATGCACTGAATCTCACTGACCAGCTGGCAGCAATTCCCCAAAATATGGAACATAAGGTAGACCATACATGAATTCATCGCAGATAACATCCACTTCCTGATTATCCAAATCATAAGACACTGTCTTCTTCTTCTCTCCCATGTCGGTAATGAAAACAACATTACAATCTGGATGAACTGCAAACATCACATAAGAATCACCATCTTTGCGACAATGCTTTCCAAACAGTTCCAGAACATTAACAGTATGCTTTAGGGTCCACTTGCCGGTACCATAATTCTCAAGAACCCAAATATAGAGCTGGCAGTCATGAGGATTATGTATCTGCCACGCATACAAGCGTCCCTGAGATTGTCCAATGTTAACAATATCAATGCTGCTTGGCAGTTCATCTGGCATTTGAATCTCCCTCCACACTTTCCCCTCTGTGTCAACTGTGACTATTGAATTATTAAGGGTAGTCAAATGCATAGTGCCATTCATAAAGACACGTGTTTTCCTACTATGATCCAGAGGAATTCCGGGGGGCCACTTACTCTGCACGTAAGCCCAGTGTCCAGTTTCTGATGAGTAGATTGCCACTTTTCCGGAATCATTCCAACCATTGCTTAGGGGCGCAAACACAACAAAGCGGGATGGAACAGCAGCGTCGAAACCTAAGTAAGCAAATGGTTTGAAGTGCAACAGGTGGCCGAACACTTGAGGTGGAAGCACTAAAGGAGGCAGCACGGTCCACTCCTTAGTAGCAGGATTGCACACAACATAATCGTTGTCGGTTCTCGAGTTGCAGCTTTGGCAGAGAAGTAGGCCGTCGATGTACTGATTTACAAAGATTTCTTTGTAGCTCTCACGCAAGAAAGAGAGAGAAGGGTCAACCAGAGGCGGACCTCTTCCAGACAAGTTACGAAAATGGATGCCACCTGTGCAATGGTAGAAGAAACCAGAGAGCGTCTGTGGCGACCTCTTGAGGATGTCCCGGGAGGAGCAGAGGGCAAGCCACGGCTTGGACACACACTTGAAGCGGCACAGCGACTTGTAGGGCACCCGAGCAAGGATCTCGACGAGAGCCCTCGGGGACGTTCGTCGGCTCCTGCTGCTGCTCCTCCTGTAAAATTGATACAAAAAGGGCGGTTATGGTCCCCGATTCGTTTTCTTGGAACAAAGATTGGGCCAATCGAAGATTAGAAGATCGATTGAAGAGGCGTGGAGCAAACCTCGGAAGCTACTGGAACAATGGCGGGGAGCGGCGGCGCAGAATGGGGCGGAGCGTCCTCGCCGAGGCGGACGGCCGCCGGCGGGTGGTCCTGAGCAGTGCGGCCATGCTCTCCTCCTCCAGGTCCAGGCTGCATAGCTTCCTCTCCGCCTCGAGGCAGACGACTCGACCGCCGCCGCGGCTCGCCGGGACTAGGGTTCAGGATGGGGAACGGAGCGGCGGCAGTTCTCCGGAGTAAAGTGGAGTGTCACTGTGGAGTGGAGTGGAGTCTCACTGTAATAGTGGAATGAGCGTGCACCTCTGTAATTACATGGGCTTCCAAGAACAGCCCAATTGATCATGGTAGCTTCTCATCCCTGAATTTTGTATAGAAATTTTTTGGCAGGTATGTAAATCTGTCAGCTGGTAGCACTTGCGGTTGTGGTACCGGTACGTACATTCTGAAATGCGTGTTAGCGTTTGTTAGTTTTCGAAGCAATGAACTACGTATCGCAAAAAGAAAAGAAAAAAAAGCAATGAACTACGGAGTAGATATTTACATATTATCTCAGTTCCAAAATATAACACGTTTTGGTAGTAGGAAGATATACACCGAATCATTACACGGTAGACAGCGATATCAACATAATGTCAGTTGCACATTACTACAACATATGACATCAACCATTGCGTTGACAACAACACTTCTCTAACAAGTGTCAGACAGACTTTGGCCAGAACCTGAACCCACAGATCTCAGTATGGACACGGTGATAAAAACAATGTAAATAAGGTAGGTTAGATGCTGGAACAAGCACATATCTGGAACAGTGGCACAACAGGAGAGCCGGAACAATGAGCCAATTTGTTCCTTTTTCTTTCCTTTTTACCCCCTTGACAATTTACAAGCATGAATTATGTACAAGTCAGTCCGCAGTAGGCGAGCATGCTAACGCCTTGTATGTATACTCGAGTCTTTGCACCTACGTGAGAATTACATTTCAGGAGGAACCCCGACATTCACTATGTCTCGTCGGGCTTTGGTTCAAGGACCACTGCGATCTTCTCCTTCTGGTCTCCACGCAAGACTTCCACCGTCACCTTTAACAGAACACAAGTGAGTACCATAGCAAATCTACGAAGGCTACACATTTACTCCTACAAACAAGCGTGAAAACTTACTGTCTCTCCGACTTTGCACTGGTCCAAGATACGGTACAGGTCGCTTCCGTTCCCTACCTTTGTACCGTTCACGGAGGTGATTATATCCCCAAGGATAAGCCGCCCATAGGCATCCCGTTTGGTTGATTGCAGACCCTGCATATAACATGGCAAATGATTTTTTTAGCTGCACAAGTCATGTACTGCAGGAACATGACTAGAGAAATGTGTTACCAATTATATGGAAGGAACAGCGAAGAAGACTCTATCCTATTGGCTAGTTTCTACATAGAAGTCTAGCCTTTCACAACCGGAATTCTTACTGCTTTGTTTCTTAAGCTACCCACCTTTTTGTTTGAGGGATTCTTAAGCTACTCTTAGTTCTGACAATGAGAAAGCACAGCACAACAATGTTCGACAGACGCTATAATGTACTGGAGCAAAAACACAAGGTCTCATTCTAGGTGAAGATTGTTAACTGAAAACTGAAACAAAACTAGAATTTGACTACTGCAAGAAAATTGGTGGTTTCCAGTCAAGTTCCACGGAATTTTGCAGGAAATATTTGTATAATATAGATGGACAATACCGCTTTGCCGATGCCTTGTGCACGCTTGCTTCTGTAAAATGTTGCTGAGCTTAAAAAAAGGGCGTACCCAGTGCGAGAGCCCCCGCGTTGTGCGGGTCTGGGGAAGGGTGTCAGTGGCAAGCCTTACCCTCGCCTTGTGCAATGCGAGGAGACCGCGACTCGAACCCGGGACCTCCTGGCTACAGGCGGTAAGACTCTACCGCTGCACCAGGCCCGCCCTTCAAAATGTTGCTGAGCTTATGGAATAAAATCTTTATGTTCAAAAAAAAATACCGCTTTGCCAGCTGGTCCGTTTGGAGGAGCATCCAAGACAAGCACTCCACTTAAGCCAAGCTGCTCCACAGATTGATCAGGGGCAAATTTTATCCCAAGAATAGGTCTTGTCACTTTCCCAAACTGTATAAGCTGATCTACAATACCACCAACCTGAATAGGGTCGAAATACATATTATAAGTAAGAGACAAGAAAGAACCACAACAGGTCTGAAATAATGAAATAAGTCAGGTGACATACTGTATCCACTGGAATGGAAAAGCCAACCCCAGATGATGCTCCTGAAGGTGAGTATATAGCAGTATTTACACCTATCAAGTTTCCAGAACTATCAAGAAGCGGACCTCCACTGTTACCAGGGTTGATAGCAGCATCAGTCTGTATGACATCCTGTATAGGACGTCCTGTTGCAGCTGAACTAATTTCTCTACGCAGTCCACTATGGCAAACCAACAGAGATGACAAAATAAAAGTATCTCAGTGTTAAAACTTGAACATAAGATCAGCCAACGAGGAATCAAATAAAAAAATCAACTATGTTATACCTGATAACACCTGTTGTAAGAGTGTGGTCAAGGCCAAACTGCAAAATTATATAATAAAATAAACGTTAGTTATCCTTAGTTCTTAAGGTAACATGCACATAAACCAGGAATTATCTCTTCCATATATGACCTCTACTCAAAATTTACCAAAACATATGCCATAAATCTTTGCTTCATAAAATCTGTTTGGCATATTGGTGGTTGGACATGATTGAATATTGATTGTGTTAATATTTGTTTGCCGTGTTGTATTTGTGTGCAGTTGTTTCATTCATTTCCAATGCTAAATATTGCTACCTCAACAGTCCACATAATCAGGAAAGAAAGAGGCTGACATAAGGAAATTTCTTCTTAGGTTGGGAAATTGAAATGAAAACATATAAGGAACAAATATTGCAAGTAAAATAATCGAAAAAAGTCTTAAATAATAGCATTATGCTAAACTTATACATCAGTCGACTTGTATAGATAATCGGCAGAACAGTTGGTGTAAGAAGCACTCACTGGGTTTCCAATGGCATATACTTTCTGACCAACCAGTAAGTCTGCTGACACACCAACTGGTAAAGGTCTTAGTTTATCCTTTGGTGCATTGATACTCAAAACAGCAACATCCTTGTCCTGGTCAAATCCGATAACTTGCGCTTCATACACCGACTGATCAGCAAGCGTGACCCTGCATAAAACTAAAATGGTAACTTCACTTCGCCATAATACAATTCAACCCTATCATATTATAAATACTCACTAAAATGGTAGGATGTCATGTGACATTATCATTTAGCAAGGCAACAGAAATGGAGCATTAAGTACAGTTTGGGAAATGGAGTTAAGTACTTTACGAAAATGGAATGAAAAATATAGTGACTCTAAAGCTTCAAAGATGTGTCAGGTTAAACATCTACTACAACTAACCTATAGCCTACAACCTATGGACACATTTAGTTTGGCAAACTCTCCTAAATAGAAAATATGGGCTCAAAAGCTCTGTCACAAGTTCTTTGGAAACCGGGTGACTCACACTTTTGGGCCGGTCTTATGGCGATGAAGAAACACTTCTTTCGCTTTGGATCATTTAACATCAAGGATGGCTCGGAAATTAGGTTCTAGGAGGATAAGTGGTTGGGAAATACCACGCCCCGTGAACAATATCCAGCTCTATATAATATTGTCCGTCAAAAGAACGACACATTAGCTTCAGTTTTGGAGACATCTCCATCAAATGTGACGTTCAGGCGTGATTTAGTCGGTCCTAGGCTTGTGGCATGGAACACCCTTTTAGGGCTTCTGGCAATGGTCCAACTGTCACAAGGGACTTATGAATTTCGCTGAATTTTACATGAGAATGGCAAATTCTCTGTGGATTTCATGTATAGGGCATTAGCTCATCCTGATGTTCCAGTCGACGATGATAAGAAAGTTTGGAAAATGAAGATACCACTAAATTTCGAAAAGGGGTTATCCTCACGAAGGATAATCTTGTTAAGCGTAACTGGCATGAATGTACAAAATGTGTTTACTGTGAAAATGATGAAACAATTACACACTTATTCTTCCAGTGCAAGTTCGCTCGTTCTATATGGTCATCCATCCAAGTTGCGTATAACTTGTATCCGCCACGAAATATAGCAAATGTTTTGGTAACTTGCTTCGTGGTATTGATCACAAGTTTAGAGTAATTATTAAGGTGGGAGCACTTGCCATAATATGGTTGCTTTGGCTATGTAGAAATGACAAGTTATTTAATGATAAAAATTGTTTCTCTTACACAGGTTGTCTACGGGCTACACACATGCTTCTTTCATGGACGTCTCTACAACGCGTGGAGTTTCGAGACCTGTTTATGGAGGTGTCTGCATGGTTGGAGGCTACGGTGAGGGATATTTTTATCCCACATGGGTGGCAGCGTGATCTCCGGATTGGTGCCCCAGTTTCTTAGGCGGGATACGAGACTTTTGTAATTGGCCTTTATTTTTCTTTTCGGTTTTTCATTTATGGCTGTGTGCATCCTTGTTATGCAGAGGCCGGGTCTATGGCACTTTGTATCACTTGATACTTTGAGTAATAAAACCCCTTTATCGAAAAACAATGGACACATTTAGCTAGGAACAAGGGATCCGATTGATAACAGGTCATTAGCAGCAAGTGTTGAACTGAGCAGCCGCATCCAGATTACCCATTCTTATAAATATTCAGTTGCAGCTCTGCAACCCCCTTCCCCTGTCTATTGCATATCTGACTATACTGACATCATGTGTCATTAGCATTTAGAGGCAACAGAGAAAGCATGACTTGGACGTAAATGTGGTATAGGCCATTGTTAGCTTTGAAACTTTGAGCGTGAAATGTTATGCAGTAAAGGCTCAGGTCTAGCACTAAGTACTGGATGCAAAATATAGTCACTCTAAACTTCAAAGATGTGTCAGGTTAAACATTCTATAACTAACCTATAGGCTACAACCTATGGAAGTATTTAGCAAGGAACAAGGAATCCGATTGATAACAAGTCATCAGCATTAACTGTTGCTACTGAAACTAAGCAGCCGCATCCACATTACCCATGCTTATAAACATTCAGTTGCACTTCTGCAACTCCCTCCCCCTGTCTATCCGTTCCAGTTTTTGAGAGTACAGAGCAATCACACCACTATATGAACATTCTACGACCGTACAGTCTACCAGAATTCTCATGCTAGGATTTGAACTTTGCTAGAGGAGATCGGCAGTGAGCAGCTCTGACTGAGTAAGTCAACCAACCTGAGGTCAGACGCGCCGCGGATGACATGGAAGTTGGTGACGATGTGGCCGATCTTATCCCAGACGAAGCCGGAGCCGGAGCCCTGCGGCACCTCGAGCACGTCCAGCGTGAAGGCGTCCTGCCTACACCGAACCGAAACGAAGGCCGGCCACGAGGTCCCGATCAGCATCAACCCATCCAGCATAGCACGCACAACATCGGCGAGCAAAAGCCACCGCGGAACATGAGGAATGAGGGATTGGGTGGTACCTGACGGCGAGGTTGGTGATGTAGACGACGGAGGGGGTGTTGTCCTTGAAGAGGCGCACGGTGGCGAGCTCGTCGGCCTGCAGCTTCCGCGGCGTGGCGACGACGAACGCGGACGCGCTGCTCCCGGGGTCGCCCAGGATCAGGGCCGCGGAGGCGAGCGCGACGACGAGGGAGCCCGCGGCGGACGCCAGCAGCCGCCGCGCCGCCTCGGCGGGGTCCAGCACCAGGTCCCGGAGCCGCGGCCGCGGGGGCGGGAGAGCGAAGGGCAGCCTCGTCCTGGTGGTGACCGCGGCGCGCGCGAGGTGCCTAAGGGAATGCCGCGCGCGTGGGCGAAGGCGCGGCGGCGGCGGCGGGGAGAGGAAGCAGGCGGAGGAGGAGGCGGCCATTCTGGCTGGTGTGGGGGAGAGCAGCAGCAGCCGCGGCCTCGGGCTCCGCGGATGAGTGGATACGCTGCTTGCCACTGTCGAAGGTGTGGGTCGTCCTGTCACATTTCTTTTTGCTACTCTAGTCGTGTTTTGTTGATTGACTCGTGCTATTGGCTGGTGTCTTCGTTTTGGTTCCGGTTGCTTCTTCTCCCTGTGTTCTCATTTGTGGTCCATGGTGGACGCTTCTCGAGAGCTCACGCCTGCATTTGGAGCTATGCTCCCATTACCCTTTTTTTTTTCAAATTTGGCCTTTTACCAAAATTATTGCTAAATCTTACCCCTCCGTGAAACTATTTTCAAATCTGCCCTCTGAGAACGGTGTCGATGGGAATGGAGCCGAACTTTATGTTAGCATAAAAAGTTTCGTGAAGAAAAGACATATTTTGTGACCTCTGCAAAAAAAGACAAAAAAAACTCGCGTACAAAGTCATTTTGAAAACTCCGAATTTGTCGTTTTTACACAGCCCACAAAAAATATCTTTTCTTTGCAAAACTTTTTGTGCTAGCCTAAGATATCATCTAGTATATGCGAAACTTTATATGAATTTTTTATCATTTTGAAAAGAAAAAAAATTTGAGCAATGGGTGCATCTAGTCCTACGAGCCGATATGAATTTCCCACTTGCCTGCACACCATGTGAGTAAACCTTTCTTTCTTCGTGACGCATAGTGTCTCACGGGCAAAAGCACACATTTCAAGGTCGGTGTAACAAAATTCTTTTATTTTTATTTATTTATAGGGCATATTAGATTTCATTCAGACAGTATAGACCAAAGATAACTGATTGATGTGTGATTTTCATCATATGAAATTGGTATCGCCAGATTTGCTTTTGGAAGTACTCGACTATCGTGACATGATTTTGCATGCTATATAAGAGAATGTGTTTCCATACAACCATCACAAGATCGACCAAGTACATTTGCTAGCATTGCAACAAACATGAGGACCAGCCTGGAAAATAACCATGTACAAACTAGAGGCTGAAAGCTCCACAAAACCTGAAGTTGCATCTGCTTACTGCTGCTAATGTCCATTGGAACTCTGCTCCCATCTCAGAAGCAAGTCAGCAAAACTGTAGCGGAACATCTGTTCCAAGCAGCTGCTGGATCCAAACTTTCTATCCGATACCTTCTGAGTAAACTACTCATCATCATCGTCATCATCGACGATTACCAGCATGTGCCTTCTTTTTGAACCAGCCTTTTGACTAACGGGAGAGCTTGCCATGTCCCCAGATTCCGATATGTTCACGTCATCAGTGACCATTTGCTCAATATTCTCACGGTTATCCAGCTCGGGCTCACTGAAGTCATCCAAAAGTTCAGCGTCGCCAGCATTAACACCGTTACTATCAAGTGAATTTGACTCCGGGTCAAGAGGCGACTCCCTGAAAAATGAGAAATTTCTTTCATAATTAAATGACTGTTGCACATACTATATTGCAGTACCCTCACTGGTTATTGATGTCAACTGTTTTCAAACTTTTCATTACGTATAAGTGCATAATTTTGGGAAACAATATATGAGCAAACATTCTTATCAAAAATATATGAGCAAACATACACCTAAGCATACATGAAAAGTTCAAATAATACACTATTGCAAATATGTCACGCAAATAACTTAGATGTGCTTACATAGTATTTAGACCGATAGTCTCATCGTTTGGACTCATGTTCTCCAAAGAATCATGGTGTTCTTGCTTATTCTCTGTAAAATCTGATGTCGATAGCCTTTTCTTCTTTCCTCTACTGTTTAAGCATAGAAGGAAATGGTTCAGTCAAATGTGAGGGAAGAAAATCATACTCCCTCCGATTGGAGGAGTACATATAAATCAGTTCTCAATGTATGAAGCTGAATGAGCTCACCTAAGCAAAGAACCTATCGTCTCATCATCAGAATCTATGCCTTGCAAAGGCTCCTCTTGATGCTGTGATTTACTCTCTGAAAAATCCACCGAGGGCAGCTCCTTATTTTTGGTTCTACAATAGACGAATGGAACCCTCAGTGTGTCAAAACGGAAAAGGCAGCATAAAATAACTTCATATATCTGTGGCATGTTCCCAGTCAGTTCTTAGGGAGGGAAAATGCAACCTAGTCTTAACTGCACATTTGACTACGAAACTAAAAAGTGAATTTGACAATACATGCTATGGAGTGCAGTCAAAAGATAAATGCCATACAATACAAAATAATAGTATGATTCTGTTTTGCAGAAACAAATACTTGTTCAAACATCCCATGCAATACTGGCAGCTTCAAAGACAGTGAACCAAATGTATCTAAATTTCATGATTTGGACTGTATAGTGGCGATATTTCTGACATAGAGGCCTTCTAACAGTAAAACAAAGTCTCTTTAGGGCATATGCAACAGCTTTGTATATATTTTCGTTAACAGTAAAACAAACTCAAAGAAAAAAATAAATGCCAATAAATAAACTCATGAAAGCATTTACAGCGGGAATTTACCTGCTCTTGAGTGTTTGCAGTGTTTCTTCATCAGATGATATTGGATGATTAGTGTTGTTGTCATCATTACTGCTTGAACCATGTGACCTTTTCCTTCTGCGCCTGAAAATGCAGGCTAGACTTAATGACAAGTAACTACCAATTAGTTAGTCAACCACACCAATTATTTTCACACATGTGCGTACGACAATAATGAATGTACTTGTTTTGAAATCTTTGCCATGCTAAGTATAGTGCATTCCATCTTACTGATAATTGTGCATAGCTAAATATTGAGCACGTAACAGAGGCTCAGGGCCAGTGGCCACCGACGAAGATGGAATTGCACAGCAGGTCGTTTATAATACTCACCGGGTGCTTTCTGGCTTGCGATCATCCAGCGCGTGGTTTTGTGGTTGTGTAGCTAGGTCTCCAGCAGAGAGAGGTGCCTCTGGAACTTTTGTCCTCCTCGTGACATTCCTGAGACCTAGCTGTGTAAGCTTTCGAGAAACTTGAGCAGAAGATATCTTTCCACTGGGATCTAAAGCTTCAGCAATTAGATGGCTGCATTTACGGTCATCCTTATATCTGCAACATGAAAGGGATAAACATTTTCAGGCATCCGCACATGATTCATGCCCAAGTAACTAAACATTGTATGCTCTGCGTAGAAAAGACTGGGACTTTTTTTATGTTTCAGCTTGGCAGAGCTATGTTATGTGAATCGATTAGTGATAGTGTCTTTCTTGACATAAACTGATCACTTACTTCTCGTAAAGATCACTGATAAGCCTCTCTTGCTCTTCGTTAAAAATGGAACGCCTCGTCTCTTTGGGACCCCTGAATTCTGAGAGCGTCTCGATACAGTATTCCTAAATTAAAGTTAATCTAATCAAAGAGAGTCCAGAAGATGCATCTAAGCATTCAAAAGCAGAGCTAGACATAAACAAACCTATGATTATCCTCAGATTCGCTGCCTGAAAGTGACAGCAATCTGTTCCTTCTATTTGTGGCACCCATGCTCTTCTGATTATCACCTTCACGCTCACCAGACGATGAATCTCCATCCCTGTTTACATGCACACATGAATGGAAATTACTAATCTCATTCACTATATTAATGGACATACACAAGACAAACTTACTTATCAGCATCATATGGTTCTTGTGGTATAACATTGTCAGCTTCATCGTCACCAAGAGAATCTGCTATATTTACTGGACCTCTCCATCCCTTACTTGCACCAACTTCACTAGCCTTATTGTTAACATCCCCCTTAAGCTCATTGAGTAGGGCATCAGCATCAATGAGATGGCACTCCTTTCGTGATTTCCAAAAGAGTATCTCAACAAAGAGTAGTGGCTGTTTTTTCATTGTCCTCAGCATCTTCCTTATAACTTTAGAAAGAAAATTTACAATGTTTGCATACTCCTTTGAACTCGACGACTTCTGTTCAGCTAATATATCATAGAAGGTAGTTAGAAGCGACAGCTGCAAAAGACAGGTAGTACAATGTCAGATCCCAAGAAAATACATAGCTCTGGTGAAAATTATGTAAGTGTGATTACCTGATAGAGCATTGGTGACAGTTCTAGATCTTCACAGAATCTTCGCAGCATGCATATGATGTAGTGATTTGTTCGAAATGAGTTAGTTTTATAGTGCTTTAACAACCAGCATATATTTTGGACAACAGAATTGTTGGCAAGACTGGATATTAACCGTGATACATTAAAATCAGCTTCGCTTGTAGCTGGGGGGCAATCATCAGCTGAAGAATCTGAAGTATCTTCCTCTTCATTAATGGCATTTCCTTTCATTTCACCACTGACTGGAAAAGATGGATCACCACCTTCCTCTTCATTAATGGCATTTCCTTTCATTTCACCACTGCCGGCACAAGATGGATCACCACCAAGCTGTGTGGTGATCTCCAGATTTACCACCGTTTCCACAATTGTATCTGGTAGTTCTGTGACGTTGGAATCAACTTTTCCCTGCTCTAGGACAGTAGGCTCTGCCACAGGATCCCCACTTTTCAAATCTGGAAGTGAATCAGATGTACATTTAGTCCCACCTGTTGGGTCAATATAGCTTTGTTCCCCATTCTCTGTTTCCACGTTCTCTGTTTCCATTCTCTGTTTCCACATTGTCTGTTTTGGGTTTGGCATTCACATTTTTGTCATCTGATGTCTTCCTTTTTCTGCCCTTTCTTGTCCTCTTCGCAACCTAAATTCAGGGAGTGGTTAATAATCACATAAAAAGGGAATGAGGGTCAATTGTTTCAGCATGAAGCTTGTCATTTTTACTTATGCAGCTGAAAATTGTTTAAAAACATAGTTTGCTGAATAAATGATGATCTGCATGGTATGCAACTTGTGGTTGACCATATAAGCAATAGTATATTTAATTTAGCAAACATACCCTTAACGCACCACGTGCTTGAAGCTTCTCCATGAGCTGTAGCATGATATGGATTGTTTCTACCAAATCCGCAAGAGCACTGATAAGAAGAACAGACAAGTGAAACAATGGTTGGAACTTGGAAACATATAGTAGAGTATTTGGTTGGTTAAATGAATAAACAAAATAGTATGGACCTCCATTGTGCTGAAACAAACTACAATTCAAATCTTGAAATACCATTCCCAGAAACTACAGCGTGTAGGGTGCAGCAACTTGCACACTCATAGTATCCCACTTTCATCATTAGACGTCACAAGATTCACAACTTGCTGTGCACCCATTGGCTAAATGTATTAGAATGTGCACCCACTAGTATTTTCAGGTGCAGTGGATGAAGAAAAAAGAATGTGCACCCACTGGGCTAATGTATTGAAGATGTAAATTCAATTGCAAAGCAGGGAAACAACTAGAGCCAATCCTAATTTTCATAATGGGAAATGTTGCTTGGAGAACTGCTTGAAGTACATGTTGGGAACAGAATATTGCTCTAATGGATGCTCTAAGTTATGTACATGTGGCATATTTTTTACGAAGCAGAAAAGTTTCTACCTAACACATGTCAGCAAAGCATAATAGCGATTCAGTGCCTTTGCTAGCATACTCCGAAACTTCAAATTTAAATGGAAAATAAACATCAGAGTATATAGTATAAATTTCTGAAAGGGGTCTACTGTACAAACCTTTTTGGTTGCTTATGAGTATCAAAAGATCTGAACAAGTTCAGGAGAAATTGAGTGAGGCCTTGTTCTGTCTGATCATAGAACAGCTTATACAGTAAAACACGAGCTGTTTGAGATTCCCTTGAATCTTCAGGGTGAACTTTTAGCACCAAGTATATCATGCCAATCTGCAACACAAAGTTCCTGAGTGTGTGGATTTGGAGTGTTCATGACATCAAAGATAGAGAACCATGATTACTCCTTCCCAAATTATGTTTCATATAATTTTGTGTCAAAGTCAAACCTTTAAAGTTTGACCAAATATATAGCAACAGCTACATATCAAAAGCATAAAGTGTGAAAATATATTAGTGACAATTTAATAATATTTATTTGATAATTAGATATTAATATATTTTTATATATTGTCTATTGGTCAAACTTTACAGGAGGGAAGTACTAAAGGAAAAATCAAGGGAATTAGGGAATTAAGCAGGCTCGCATTTCATAAGAAAAATAAATCTGTTTTCACAATAGAAATATATTGTGATTCTGACCAAGTTTTGCAGAGTTCTACTTGTCATTGCCGCCACCGTTCAGCAAGCAATAAAGTTAATAAATAAATGGTACTGCATTACTACTTGCTGATAGTGAAATGGCTTCAAATTTTGCCTAGTTATACCTCAAAAGCAAACAAACCAAGCTGGAGCCTAGTTTCAACCTCTATTTCGCATTTAAGTCGAGCTCAAAGTAGATGTCTGGGAAATGTTCTAATTACTTGGTCTAATAAACCTTTGGAACAGAAACTGAGCCAATCTCAATGGAAACAAAGGATCAAATTCAAAGCCAAGTCCAGCTGATTTTAGTGAAACTTCACTTGTTTCAATCTTTACTATTTTCGTTTTAGAATGTTAAATCTCAACATAGTAGTGTGCAAACTTTTCTCAAGCTCATTGGCTCAGAAGAAACATGGGAGACAGAAATATGCAACTGGTTATACAAAAAGCAAGTATAGCACCCGTCTTTGTAAATGTATGGCATACATATTTACTTACCATGTTCTTCATTAAGGACCCAGCGGCTGAAAGAGTTTTGTAATCATTAGTCTGCTTCAGATCTTCATATGACTCACGCCACCTGGAAATGACTATATTGAACATATCTTCGTTCAATGTGGCTGCAACAGGTCCACATATGTCACCACGGAACGGCAGATTATCTTCACATTCATTGCTTGGTGAAGTCTCCGACAGCTGGGGCTTAGCATTAGATTTCTGACCAAGAGAATGCCATATTGGCACAAAACAGCAAAAAGGGAAGATGACTGTCAAATTTTGTATGAAAATTTATAATCATGGTCTTGAGTTCAGATAAGATAACGAGTTCCCACAAAAAAGTCCAGCAAAAGAAGATAAGATAACAAGGAAATCACCGATCTACAACTTAAGTTGCATGTATAGCAAAGATAATATCAACTACTCCCTCCGTTCCTAAATGTAAGATGTTTTAGCATTTTTGGCCCACACGTATCTAGACGTGTTTTAGTGCAAGTTCACATGAATCTTGCACTAAAACACGTCTAGATACATGTGGGCAAAAAAAGGCTAAAACATCTTACATTTAGGAACAGAGGGAGTATATACGAACAGCTATCGGCAATTTCAATCAACATTGTTGTGGCTAAAGAAAATTCCCCGAAGCAATAAGGATATGAAACATCAGCTAGATATCATCGAAAGCCCATGAGTTCAGTTGCAAACCTGAGCATTTGATGCTTTCTCATGTTGAAAAGCTAAGACAAATCGAACAACTTTGAAGAATGTAATGTTATCAGATTTCTCAATAGAATGATGCTCCTTCACGATATCATCACAAATAGACTGCATCAGGACTGAAAAGCACTGTGTTATCCCAAGCTTACACAAAACTAGAACAGAGTAATAGTTTAGTAAAACAAACAATTAAGTTACCATTATATCCTCCAGATAAAAATTGATCCAGGAAACTTCTTAGCGTTTCCATAATACCCTCCTTTGGTATGTAAAGAAGTTCATTATCCCATGCTATCCTTTTCTGAGGGCCTTTTTGGACACTTCGTATTTTCCGGAGGCTATTTGCAGATGCTATTGCTGAGCTGGGATTCCCCTTGCACAATGATTTAGATCCGTCCTGTAAGAGTGCAACACACAGAATAGAACATAATGATTTATCCACATATGATGCAGAATCCAACTAATAGCATTTGACGATAGATGGTACCATCGAAAGAAATGTAAAAATTCCATTGTGCGAGTTACGCTCTGCGTTTTGTTGCCTGAACATCCTTTTTTCCTTCTCTTCTTTCTCCATCATCAATCTCAATGAATCAACTGATGTATCAATATCTCCATTAACATGATCCTGTGAAATATCAACAGAGTAAACATTCATTGTAAGTTCACGGGGAAGGGGCCCAGGGGGGCATCTAAAGAAGACCCAGAGAAAATTTTGAGAGGGGGCAGAAGATGTGACTGGGGGCATTCCTTCTATGACTACACATATTTTGAATATTTTTCTTTAAAAAACTGAATAAATTCTATTGAAATTTCAATTTTTGAGTGGGGGCCAAGGCCCCCACAAGCTTGTACTTGGGTCCGCCCCTGCCAGACAGCTTAGCTAAAAATAACAGATTTACCTTTGAGCCTTCAGTACGAACTTTGGCAATCAATTCAGGGTCCCGGCCTAAAAATAGATAATGAAAGATTTCCAACAAAAGAAGGTTTTCCTGCTTGAGATAACCAGAGGGCTCATCGATATGCTGAGTAAGCACTAAGATTAGGTCCATCATGTTTTCTTGAAACATGAGCTCTAAAAATCTGTCAGCCAGGAACAGTAACTGGGTAGCTTCCCCAGATGCCTTCTGAGGCAATGTGATTTCTTGAATAGCCAAGACGTTACGGAACAAAGTAAGCACCAGCTGAACTAGCTTCCAGTCATCTTCCGTGAATGAAGTTCTGATTGCCATTGAAAAGTAAGTCATGAATACTCAACTTATTAAATGAAGGAAACATAACGTAATGGAGCTACTAAATAACTGTAACATAAGGGAACGAGAATGACAGAACATGTGTGATATTTGCAATGCAGGCCTTTATGCAACAAAAACTGAAAAGGATAAATATATACACATTGTTTTTTGGGGATACATATAATGGTCTTTGGGACATGAACGAGTACAACAAGAGTCTTCTGACGTTTAGCTCCACTTGTGATTTTTAAGAAAAAAATCTCAGTTTTAAGATTGGTTGCTGACCCACTACACATTTTTACTTTCATGAGCATAGTCCAGTGCAGATCAAGATAGTGACCAGCATAAAATTGACATGCAAACCAGGCTAATCATCTTGTTTATAAGCCAATAACATAGGTAAATTAAAAGATACTCCCTCCGATCCAATTTTATTGTCGCAAGCTGCAGTCAAATTTGTACTGCCGCAGCTCACTTTCTACGTCAATTATTTCGGATCAGAGGGAGTACAAATTTACTACAGTATAATAAAGCACGGTTTTGTCTGATACACAGGTGAAACTAAAAATAGCAATGGAAGAAAATTCACCTTTCCAAGTGATCCAATGGGTCCTCAAGAAGAGACACAATGACTGCGATTGCAACATTGCGTGTCAGTGCAGCCTTCAAATCCCACAGATACTCAATCTGATGTGCAACATCCTCCGATGAAGGCTCGACGGGCATCGTAAGGAATACCAGCACTTTCACTTCAAAAAGAAGAAAGGAAAAAGATTAAATATTGTATTTCTGTTAGAAGGCACAATATGTAGTTATATGAAGGGGGGAAGATGTATATACGAGAAGGATAAGAAATATTCAGGTATACGACAACAAGGATCACGACATGCCACAAAGGTGCTATGCATTTTTATCAGAATACTGTATGTTAATCTAAAAGATTAAACGACTGATAGTGTAACCACATAATTTATAACGATTTTGTGAGCGGAGAGGGAGGCGTGGGTTAGGACTTGGGAATACAATACGACTTACTATAACACACAGATAGATGACGTTCTGTAGCATATACACACAACTGGATCCGAAATGGCAGACACTACTGGTTTAATAACGTATAAGTTCTGCAACAGTACCGCACAGGTACGAGCACTAGGACTCTAGGAGAAATGATGAATGTACCGGAGACAAATTTCAGACTGTGCGTGGGTACACTGAGCAAACCAGGCTCTCGTTACAACCATATCAGTGTCTCATTTCAGGAAGGGGAAATCAAAATTTACCTGCCGTGATCACGAGGTTGCGATCAGCCTGGTAGTTCTCGATGATGGGCACCAGATCTCTGGACGCGATCTTCCACTTGCATACCTGCTTGAAGACCTCCCGCCGCTCCGGGTCGTCCCGCCGCAGCAGCCTCTGCAGGTCCTTGAGATTATCTGCAACACACACGCACGGCGGAAATCAGCGAACGCCGCGTGGTGGCGGATCCAAACGGAGGCGAACCGAAGCAAGCAGTGGGAAAGGAGCGTGGGGGCCGTACCGAGGCAGTGGTCGCCCTTGACGTAGCCGACGGCGCCGCCGTCCTCGTCCTCCTCGGCGGCGCCGAGGCCGGCGCAGGTGAGCGAGAGCAGCGCCGAGTCCATGCCGGCGGGCGCGAGGTACCGTTTGGCCGGTGCCGGCGGGAGCGAGAGCTGGACGCGGAGGCGAGGGATGGCGCGAGGAGTGATGGATCCAGAGGAGATCGGTGTCGAGAAGACGATGAGATTGGGGAAATTTTAGCGCCGCCGCGCGCCATTCTGGTGGATATTTCCCGCGCTTTTGGTTCCGCTCAGTGGACCTCTCTCTCCATCATGGGCTTCTACCCATTCGTCGGCCCAACTATGGGATCACCAACTTACGGCCGGATTAAGTAAAGGAGAAGAAAATCTCGAGAGGGAGGAAAAAACAAAGTAAAGATCAGAGCGAAGGGAAGCCGGAAGAGGAGGAGGCAGCTAGCGACCGACGATATCCATGGCCGTGCCGAGTTCGCTGCGCGCCCTGGCTCCTCCCGCCCTCCGCCCCTACTACCCTCCCAGAACGAGCGTCTCCGCGCGCCCTTCGCCGCCCCGTGCCGCGCCGCGGCGGAGGGGCGTGGCGCTGGCGGCCTCGGCGGCGCGGGCGTCGGACGCGGAGTGGCTGGAGCGGCTGCCGGAGAAGAAGAAGCCGCTGTACACGCACAGCCTGCCGTGCATCGAGGCGTGGCTGCGCAGCGTCGGGTTCGCGCAGTCCCGCGAGGACCGCGCCGTGTGGGTCGCCGAGACGCCGCTCTGGCACGCGCGCCTCAGCCTCGACGTCACCGACCTCCACATCAGGTAACCACCCATAGGCTAGCGGCGCCTCGTCGCTCTTCTGTAGTATAGATAGTTTTGACAGGCTCGTCGCTCTGCGTACTGATTCGTCTTCAGTTCTTGCTCGTACTGTGACTGAAAACTGCTGCCAATGTGTTATTCTTGCAACTTTGTTAGTCCAATCTAGCAGTAATCAACATGTTATTCAGTTGGTTTTTATTTCTATATTCCACACTGAAGAATAGTTCGCCCCGTTCTGCAAAATTCTATACTGAATATCAACTCCCTTTTTAGACCACAGCATACTACTGACTTTATTATTTAGCACCATGACTATCTGAATTTCCATGGCTGAACTGTATCCCGAAAACACTATGAAACATGAATCCTTCGCTAGTTGACTGAACTGTCATATCCCAAGACACAGTTTGCTGACCCAGTTATCTCCATCACGTAACCAGATACCTGAAGAGCGGCCCTGGAAACCTTGAGAAGGACATGGAGAGAAGGTTCAGCTACGCGCTCAGCAGAGAAGACATCGAGAACGCGATACTCGGTGGACCTTAATCTCATCCATCACTCGGCTCGGAACTAGGATCCTTTGTCACTGCAAGAGCCATTCACACACCCATCAGCACCTAGATTCGGATAAGCCAGCAAGAGCAAAAAAAAATGTTCTAATGTATCAGAATTCCATTCTGTAACACGAATTCAACTTGCTTGGCACAGGTGTGGGGATTCAGTGCCGATATCACGTGTTTTTCTTAGCAAATAAACTTGTGCATATATTTACTTGGGTTTCAGAAGATAATACAATTGAGCACATCTTAGTGTTTTGCATTCAGCGTGAATACTAATTTTAGCTGCAAAAATGGGTGCGCCTTTTTATGGTTTCAGGGTAAAATAAACATCAGACATAATGATGCTACAGAAGCATCATGTGATGCACTATCAGAACTCCATTCTGTGATACGAATTCAGCATGTGGGGGATTCAGTGCCGATATCATAGTGTTTTTCTTAGCGAACTAACTGGTGCAGATATTTCTTTGGATTCTGAAGATAATAAAATTGAGAAGATGTTTAGTGCTGCATTCAGGTTGGAGACTTTCCTGAAAAGATGGCCTACAGAATCGTCCAGTAGGAGGGAAAATAAGAAGAAACTAACCAGAAATGAGCTTCCGGATCTGCAAAGGAACGAGCAGTGTGCTCAGCTGCTTGAAATAGATTAAGTACAATTCGAAAACTTCTGTATGTCGTCGCCTCGTCTCTCTTCTCCTGTACTACTAGAATACTTGGATGATTTAGACAGCGGCGTTGGAAAATCTAGTGCCCTGTGAAGGAAATTTGGATTCAGTGCTTGCTCTTACTGTGATTGGTAAATGCTGCCTGTCAGTGTGTTGTTGCAACTAAGTTGTATCGTTTAGAGCATCTCCACTCGCGCCCCCCAAATCGTGTCCGGATTTGAGCAGGCGCAAGTGTTTTGGGGGCGCGTCCGGACCAAACGCACCCTCTCCCCACTCGCCGCCTTCAAACACGTTTTAAATTTTTCGAATTCTAACATAAAACGGCATACATTCATATTTTTTAGGGAAATTTAAAACATTTGAACGAAATTTAAAACAAACTAAACTAATAGTGCTGGTAGAAGACGTCGTAGTCCTCCTTCACGCCGCCGCTGGGCCCTGCCTCGCCGTCGTTGGCGCCGGGAGCGAAGCCGTCCTCGTCGTCGTCGTCGCTGCTGCTCAGGTCGAGGAGCGGCATCCCGGTGAGCTCGGCGTGGTCAACGAACGACCACGCGCACGCCTTCTTGAGCGTCATGGGCGGGACGTCGTTCTTCGACGCCTCGAAGGCGCCGGCAATGCCTTCGGGGTCGTCGGGGTTGGCGCGTTCGAGCTGCGCCGCCTGGAGCTCCTCCAGCAGCGACAGCCTCGGCTCCGTCTTCACCTTCTTGGGCGGTGGCGGCGGCGGCGAGGCGCGGAGCGGGAGCCGTCGCGGATGACGAGGGCGCGCGCAGAGGCGCCGCGCGGGGCGACGAGGTCGAGCCGCGCGAGAAGGGCGACGCCGAGCGGGACGACGAGCCCGAGCGTCAAGAAGACGGCGTCGTCCTCCTCGGCTCCCAGCGGGGGTAGTCGTCCTCTGGCGGCGACGTCTCCAGCGGCGGCTCGTCGCCGGCGGCAATGTGGGCGAGGACGGCGTCCAGAGTGCGGCCGGGTACACCCCAGAAGGCGTACCGCCCCTCTACGTTCTTCCTGTCGCACGGCTCCGGCCCGGGGCCGTCCCACCGCGCCATGCGCTCGGCGTGGATCCGCTGGAACTCCGTCTCGTAGCGGTCGGTGTTCGACGGATCCCACTCCGGCTGGCGGCGCTGCTCGGCGGTGAGCTCATGCCAGAAGTGGCGGCGCACCTCGGTGTTCCAATCCCGCTCGCGCGGCCGCGGCGGGTCGGGCATGGGCACGCCGCTGGCACCGATCGACCAGCGGTTTCCGGCACGCATGTCCGGCGGGCACGGGTACCACGTGCGAAAGAGCGCCTCGGCCTCGTGCTTCAGCAGTGTCCTCGGCCGAAGCTGTTTGCGGCGGCGCCGCTGCACCTCTTGTTGAAGCCCATTGTCGTGGCCGCGAGGGAGAGATTGGAGCGGCGGTGGAGAGAGGGAGAGAGAGGCCCTAGGGTTTGGAATACGGCGAGTGCGAGGGAGGGCACGGCTTTTTAACAGCGGCGGCGAGGTAGCTGGGCCGGTGGCTCGCATTTACGTCGGCGCGTGGGAATTTACTGCGGCGCCGCGTGGCCGACGGGATGGGACGGCGCTCTGCGGCTTCGGGCGGCGCGCCACAGTGGCGACCAGGACGAAGACCACTAGCCTTCCTCTATCTCTATGACAGGGCGGCCCCACGACGCATTCCATTTCGTCCAGCGCTACCACCACGGCCCCAGAGAAGGGGGTTGGGCCGGTAGCGCCGGACAAAATTTGGGGCGTGCTCGGAAATGGGCATTTGGGGGCGCGAGTGGAAGCCGTTTTTGGCTCGGCGCGCACCAAAGGCCTTTGGGTGGGAGGGGGGCTTTGAGGGTGGATTTTCCAGTGATGAATAGTTCGAGCTAGCTCTGCTAAATTCTTGAATGAATGTCTGCGGTGACCCAGCACACCACTGCATATTGTAGTGTACAAGTCGTTGACATAACACCCACGGAAGGACTAATCCGTAAATATTACATCACTCAGAGTAGTACAACAGAAACATTGCGGGTCCACTTTATTACACACTGCTAAAGATTACAAGCCAGAAATGCATAAAAACATCGACGTCTTCCTCCGACATGGGAGGAATGTCTATTATTGCGATGTTGACAGGTGTCAACCTACAAGCGATAGAAAACAGCAAACTAAGAACCATCTTGGCTCAGCCGCTAAGTAGTACTAGTCTAGTCCTGCTCGGCCAGGTTCCTACTATATAGATTCTAGGTCTCCACCTCTTCTTCTTCCACGTCGTCGGCTCCGTAGGCGATGATGTAGTCGACGCCCTCTATTCCTCCAGACAGATCAGGTGCCTCGAAGTACACCTCGTCTGCATGGTACGCTCCAAAATCATCTTCAGCGATCTCCTCAGATTCTAAGCAAAGATCAACGGAGGAAAAGGGTGAGCAACACTAGCGTTACCCAACAAGTTCAAGTAATAGATGATAAAGTGTATGATGCTCTGTCTACCATCCTGACCAAAAAGTTATGGATGAATATGCAAGTTTTGTAAAACATTTTTAGGAAAAGGTCTATTTTATTTTAGAAAACTATGCCCCCAGCCTCCACGGGTCTTTAGTCATCACTTGGGATGCCTTTCCCGCAGCGTTCTGTAGTTCCCTCCTGGAACAAGGATGTGACAATCACAATTTTTTTGTTTAACTCTGCAGAGCTGCACCACTTTACCCAACAGCAGCCTGGCTCCTTTTGCTCTCTTCGCACACCATGTGTGCTATAGCCAGAACTCAGGGCAACAAGTCATGTGGAGTCGCCTCCCCGCACAACACATATCCGCCCATTTGTGACGCGGCTGGTAACTAAGACCACTGGCCCGCCACCCCTCCCAAGCTTCTATTCCAGTCACTCCGTCGAGTGGGAAGGTCACGCGCTTCCACGCAGCTGGCCGCCGCAACGGACGCAACCAGGTAATTGCCTGCCGAAGATATGTGAACGAGGGAAGAAACCTCTGACGAGCCCATCCATAGTGAATCTGTTGGCTGATGCTTCAATACGGCGCAAGGATCACTGGGCCATGGGTTATTAATCCTAGGTACATACTTTCCCATACAGTGGAACCTCCACCACAACATCAATCCGTGGTTCCACTGCCAGCCAACCATATATGTATAGCATTTCACATCATTCGAAAATAGGTTTTTCTTTTTCATGCAATGATAAACCATAGTACTTTGTAATTACTTTGATAAAATTAATCAAGTAGGACATGCAAGTTGGAACTTGCCTTGAGACTGATAGGTAATGCAGTCTAAAGCTTCCGATGAACTGGGACCCTCGTGTTCTGAAAATCAATATCATTGTCTATATGAGACAATGTTGAAAAACCAAATACATGCCAATATGCATATAATGAGATGATTTTATTCTTTCCCAAAATTCCCCAGAATTTTGTTAAGGATTTCTTTAAAAATTTCTTTGATTTGATTTTTAGTTAGGATGAGTAACATGACAGTCATAATGTAGTTCAAATAATACTTTGAACTTGATATATAATTTTCCCATATTATTTTCTTTTGAAAATAATTTGAAATATTTCAAAGTCATTTCCACTTAAGAATCATTTGAATTTTTGCTACAAGAAATAGTTTTTAATAAATCAAGTAGATATTTTATTTGGATTACTTATTTTCTTCTGATATCTGTAGATATTTTTAACTTGTTTTTAGGATTTTATTTGAATTTATAGCAAGTTTTGAAATTTGGGAAAATTTCATAATTTAAAAATATTTACAAATAGGTCCCTGGTCCAATTTGATTGAACCAGGCCAAAACTCGAGTCTGGCTCGGGTCAACCCGACCGAGCCACTTCTCTCTCTCTCACTCTCTCGAGCACGAGCCCGTGCTCGACCTCCTCTGGCGCTCATGTCGCCCGCGCCGTCGCCGCCTCGCCCCGGCCAATGCCTTTCCCACAGCGTTCTGTAGTTCCCTCCTGGAACAAGGATGTGACAATCACAATTTTTTTGTTTAACTCTGCAGAGCTGCACCACTTTACCCAACAGCAGCCTGGCTCCTTTTGCTCTCTTCGCACACCATGTGTGCTATAGCCAGAACTCAGGGCAACAAGTCATGTGGAGTCGCCTCCCCGCACAACACATATCCGCCCATTTGTGACGCGGCTGGTAACTAAGACCACTGGCCCGCCACCCCTCCCAAGCTTCTATTCCAGTCACTCCGTCGAGTGGGAAGGTCACGCGCTTCCACGCAGTTGGCCGCCGCAACGGACGCAACCAGGTAATAGCCTGCCGAGGATATGTGAACGAGGGAAGAAACCTCTGACGAGCCCATCCATAGTGAATCTGTTGGCTGATGCTTCAATACGGCGCAAGGATCACTGGGCCATGGGTTATTAATCCTAGGTACATACTTTCCCATACAGTGGAACCTCCACCACAACATCAATCCGTGGTTCCACTGCCAGCCAACCATATATGTATAGCATTTCACATCATTCGAAAATAGGTTTTTCTTTTTCATGCAATGATAAACCATAGTACTTTGTAATTACTTTGATAAAATTAATCAAGTAGGACATGCAAGTTGGAACTTGCCTTGAGACTGATAGGTAATGCAGTCTAAAGCTTCCGATGAACTGGGACCCTCGCGTTCTGAAAATCAATATCATTGTCTATATGAGACAATGTTGAAAAACCAAATACATGCCAATATGCATATAATGAGATGATTTTTATTCTTTCCCAAAATTCCCCAGAATTTTGTTAAGGATTTCTTTAAAAATTTCTTTGATTTGATTTTTAGTTAGGATGAGTAACATGACAGTCATAATGTAGTTCAAATAATACTTTGAACTTGATATATAATTTTCCCATATTATTTTCTTTTGAAAATAATTTGAAATATTTCAAAGTCATTTCCACTTAAGGATCATTTGAATTTTTGCTACAAGAAATAGTTTTTAATAAATCAAGTAGATATTTTATTTGGATTACTTATTTTCTTCTGATATTGTAGATATTTTTAACTATTTTTAGGATTTTATTTGAATTTATAGCAAGTTTTGAAATTTGGGAAAATTTCATAATTTAAAAATATTTACAAATAGGTCCCTGGTCCAATTTGATTGAACCAGGCCAAAACTCGAGTCTGGCTCGGGTCAACCCGACCGAGCCACTCTCTCTCTCTCTCTCTCGAGCACGAGCCCGTGCTCGACCTCCTCTGGCGCTCATGTCGCCCGCGCCGTCGCCGCCTCGCCCCGGCCAACTCCGGCCATCTCCGCCGCCGTGCCGTGGGGCAAAATACTCCCCTCGCTCCGCTCTTCCACCTCACCGGAGCGATTCATCCCTCTCTTCTTCTCGTGGCCGCGCACAACCCAATCCCCTAGGGTTAGGGTTTCGGTGCCGCGCCATTTCTTCTCCTTCTTCTCCAGCGTGCTCGCCATGGCTGGGCGCAGAGCTCCGCCCTCTGTGCCGCCGTGGCGCGGTGGTGCTGTACCTCGACCTCCATATGCCCCCTCCAACGGTAGCGCGAGCCCTGCCTCGCCGCCGTGGAGCTACGGCCATGGACGCACGGTAAAATCTCTTCTCCTCCCTCTCTTCTCCACTCTCTACCCTAAGCTAGCTCGAGATGCTGCTGTAAAAATTAATTTGAACATGCTGCTCTCGGTTGTTTTAGGTTCTGTGATGAACAGATGATGATTCTAGATGAATTTCTTGGATATGTGCACTGCCTCCTCTATGTGCACACAGCAGAGGTGAATGGTGTAGATCTAGCATGTTTGGATCCATCCATTACCTCTGGATGTATTGTTGGGAGCATTTCTTGCTCACAGATGTGATATGTGTGAAAGGAAAATTATTTCTGAGCTAGAATTAATACTAGCAGTGATGATTAATTGGTTTAGAGCATGATTTAATCATGTTTTGCTCACTGTGATGCCTCCTTGTAGAGTTACACAGTAGCTTTCTTGATTAAAAATGATTTTTATGCTTTCCTGTGCTTCTTCTAAGTGCAAAACTTTGATATGAACAGCTAATCCAGCTCTGCTGGTTCACTGTCATGTGGGTGATGCTTTATTAAGCAAAATAAGAACAGATGCTACACTAAGATCAACCCCTTGCTTCTGTAGATGCTCAAACAAAATGATATTGCACTCAACTTCACTTCCTGTCTCACTCTGTCCTATTACTAGCACAAAACAGAAGTTCTCTGCTGTGCTAATTACTTTTCTACAGCACCTTACCTTGCTTGCAAGGTTCTGTTAAGAACAGATGCTAAAAATCACTCATGCATGGTTCTGTCATTTACAGAACCTGCTAAATCACTCTCTAGCTCATATTTAACAACCTTGGGTGTAGAGCAGATAAAGCTACGGTAGAATCTGATCTTGCTCCAGGGTTCAACCACCTCTTCTGGACTGCTTCTTGTGATTCTACTGTCTTCTTTTGCTACTGGCCTCCTTCTTGGGTTTAATGGCTTGTGGTAGATGGTTTAGGTGATCTCCATGATTGGCTTGTGGTTTTTTGGTTGTTCTTGGTGAAGAACAGATGGATTTGTGATCTGGATGTGATGATGGTTGTGCACTGTGTATATTGTGTTTGCTGTGAATTTGTGTGTACTGGTGGCTGCGGCTTGGGTCTATATTTATACAAATTTGAGCACTTCTGTGCTTGTGACACCAGGATAACTGAGCTGTGGTGACTAACCTGCTTACAGTGGCCCCTTCTACCTCGAGCTGCTCTATTTGACCATTCCTGCACTCCTTTCCACCTAGGAGATCAGCTCAGCTCTGCTGCTGCGCAGTTCTTCACCCCATGGTGATATCTCTGAGTCATTCTTGACTCATTGATCCAATCTGATCCAGATATTTGTGTGGAAATGCTTGGCTGAGAATTGGGAATGCTAAAAGTAGTCGGTTTGCTAATGAAACTCAAGTGTGTGGCCAATTAAGCTAGTAATTAGCTTAAGATGTGGGTTTAGGATCCACTTGTCAATTAATGGCAAGTGTGATACCAAATTGTTGCCTCTTTTACTTGCATTTGTTTTCTGGTTTAAAGTGGAGCTTGTGGATTTATGTGTTGCCTTTCTTAAATGATCATGAGATCAAAATGCTCAATTAGCACTTGTTGCCTTTGATGTTTGTTGCCTAAAGATGGTGTCTATTAAGTGCTAAGCTTAAGCCTTTGCCCCTAATGTTGCCTTTGGATTTATTGAGCATGATCAAACAGATCAGTCCCTTTGTTGCCTCAGGATTTTATTTGCATGCTCCACATCAGTCTAACCAAACCATAGTTTTGGTTAGGCTAAACCAGATTTCAAATATTAACATGCCAGCACCAAATGGTGTTGGCAACATTTTAACCATAACCATTTCCTTTATTTTGATGTTTATTTTGCAGGTTGAAGATCTTCTGAAATTTCAGAAGTGAAGATTTAGTTTTAGGATTTTTTTATTTACACTTTTTTGTAAGCTTATACTTGTTGTAATAATAGGATTGTAATCTGGTTGTAAAAACAGATTGTAATATTTGATTTGTTTGTAAATGTGTTGATGAATTCTTGTAAAGAAAATGGATTCAAACATGTTTGTTATATTTTATTTGAACTTGTTGAAACAAAATATGATCATTTATTTGTAAATCATTTGAATGTTTGAAATGATATGTATATGTCTTGTATTGATTTCATTGGAATGATTCATTCCTTTTTGTTATAATTTATATATCTTGTGTTATTGAAATATTCTATGTGTGTGTATGGAAAGAATTAGGAAAGAATAGAAATGTGTTGAATATAACAATCTATAAATAGATCATGTCAAAATTTGACATAACCATTTTGTAAAAGTAGGGTTTTGAAAATAAGTAGTGGGGTGTATCGACACCTCTCGTCTATCTGTCGATGTCTGACTCCCAGACCCTCGACACTCGTCTGGTATCGACTCCCGACTCTTTTATCACAAAAGCGCGAAAATTATCCAGATTTTACCAAAAGATGCATGTATGCACAAATGCAGTTCCTATTTCTACCCTCTCGAGTCCTATAACTGCCGGACGAAATTTGGGGCGTGCCCGGACGAAATGGGCCTTTGGGGACGCGAGTGGAAGCCGTTTTTGACTCGGCGCGTACCAAAGGCCTTTGGGGGCTTTGAGGGCGGAGTCGGGATGCTCTTATATTTTCCAGTGATGAATAGTTCGAGCTAGCTCTGCAAAATTCTTGAATGAATGTCATTACTCTTTTGAAAACAGAGCATACTGGCTCCATTATTTAGCGCCATGAGAATCTGGATAAAATCTAAGATTGGAATGCATCCTGAGAACACAATGGAAACTGAACCCTTTCCTCGTTGACTGAACTATATTATCTCCATCACGTAATCAGTTTACTGACCCTGGATGAGCATGCTCTTTCACACATCACACATTTTGCCTAAAAAATTCTCTCTGTCTTTTACACGCAAGTCACACCAGAGCTAGAGGCTTGCAAAGTACTCCCTCCGTTCCAAAATACTACCTCCATCCCAAGGAATAAGGCGCCCTCGTTTTGCGTGATTTTTCTTTGACCAAGATTTACTCTAAATATATAGAGAATATTGGTATAAAAGTAGCATCATTGGAAAGTGTGTATCAATACGAATCTAACGATACTATTTTTACACAATATAATCAAGTTTTAGTTGCTCTATTTATTCAGTCAAACTTTGCTTTGGAATACGCGTGCGCCTTATTCCTTGAAAAGGAGGTAGTATATGACTTTCATTTATACAAAAGTGGATGTATCTAGACATGTTACGTGTATAGATACATCCACTTTTAGACAAATGGAAGTCATCTATTCTGGAACGGAGGGAGTACTACCTACACCAAATGGCACCGCGATACAGTTTCCCTGACATGCGGGCCCCGAGGAGACGGGTACGCGAAACAGTAGGTACCTCTGGTTCTGATCAGGCCAATCACACGCCCGCGGCCCAAGTCAGTGGGTCAGAGGATAAGCGGCCTAGCTAGCTAGCCACCCCTGAGCTGGCACCTAGTCACTGACGCCACTCTCCCCCGCGGGGCCCACCTCCACAAGACCCGGACCACGTGGCCCATCCATTCCATGACAGCTACGCTGGAGGCGCACATGGGCAGGGAACACGTGGCCAACTAAAGCACATGCTGGACGTCGACGCTGCCACGGCACGGAAAAATATCCTATCCCAAACACTGCTCTGCGTGGTAGGAAGCGGCCACCACGTCACGCACATGACACGGACGGGGAGCTGGGCCTCGGGCCGCGCGCGCGGCGACGCGTAGGCTGGTGGGTGAGGCGACACGTGGGGGAATGGCACGGGACGGGGTGGTGCGGGTGACGTGGGGGTGAAACGGACGGGGCCGGTGCTAGTTCGTTGTTTGAGCTGGTGTCAGAGATAATAGATGTTTGACCACGCCCCCGACCCTCCCGACCCCGCGGGGCGATACAGGCGGCGGCCGGAGTGGCCGCCGCCGGAGCCACCAGAGCCTCTCCCAGCAGTGCATCGCGGCCGCCCACCTTCTCCCCGTCACCATGCCCGTTCGCTTGGGGGGACTGCGTCGAAGTAGTGGACTCGGTGGTCTTGGAGGTGCCCGTCTCCCGGCCGGATCTGGAGGAGGTCGAGCTGGCGCCGGCGAGGATGGCGCCATCTCCGGCCGACGTCTCCACTCGCCGCAGGTCGACGCCGCCATCCACGTTCTTGTGGGCGGCCTGTGCCGGTGGGGAAGATGGGGTCGAGGAGATCTTGGTGGTGCCCGATTTGCTGCTGGCTTCGTCGGCCGGCGACGCCGAGCTGGGTGGGGGGGCCGTGCCGCTCGGGGAGCTGGCACGCGCAGCTCCTCCTCCCCCTGTGGGATCTCCACCCTGCTTCGTGCCGCGCTTCCGCAGGGCGATTTTTGAGGATCCTGCAGCCCGTGGTGAGATGCCGCCTCCTCCCACTGGGTCGCCGCCGGTGGGCCGGCCACGCCGCATCCAGTCCAAGGTAGGTGCGGTGGGGGGGGGAGCCTCCTTGCTCCTGCTGGTGCGAGCCCGGTGTTGCGCCTTCAGGCTGAGGAGCGGAGGGGCAGACAGCGGTCTGCGCGAGCTCGGCAAGACGCGGCGGGATGGAGCACCGTGCGTCCGACGCATTGGTGGCGCAGGGACAGCGGCCGCACCTCCCATGTTCCTGCTGCGCGGGCGCGCCCTTGGCGTTTGGGGATAGCTGCAGCCGGCCCGTGGCGAGGGATGGAGCCATCCGGGCAAAGCGAGCTCTTCTCCTTGTGAAGATGCGGGGGCGCTGCTTCCGTTGCCTTAGCCACCGTCACTTCGCCATTGACTGTCAGGAGGTCAAGGTGTGCTGGAAGTGCCACAAGCCAGGCCACCTTGCTGGAGGTTGCCGAGAACCTCCGGCTTCTCCTCCACCTGCCAAGCCTCCATGTGCGAGGGCCACCTACGCCTCTTCTCTCCGCTCCTTCCGCGATGCGCTCATGGCGCCGACGGAGCTTGCGTGCGGCTTGGAGGTGGACGTGTGCTGCTCTGAGGCGAGGGAGGTGGTGCTGGCCTGCAGGAGGGGCTACAAGGAGGGAGTGGATAGTGCTCTCTCGGAGGAGAATGTGCGGGACGACCGGATGTCTTTGCTTTTGCAGAGAGAGGATGAGGACCGTGAGGCAAGGAGCAGGTTTCCGCGACAGAGTCTGAGGAGTTGCTTGCGTGGAGAGGGCTGATCGGCGAGATTTCGGCGTGGGACTCGTGTCCGGCTTCGGGGTGCTCCCCGCTTCCAGTGGTGAGCGACGAGCAACCTTCTATCGTCTCGTCAGGCGATGCATCCTGCGAGGTGGTGCTGGAGGAGGTGGAGAATGAAGAGAAGAGCATTGCTGAGCTTGGAGCGGGCTCTACCCTGTTGTCCTCTCAGGGTGAGTTTGCTGTGGAGAAGGAGGATGGACATCAGATCGAGAAGGACATCGTCTCTCTGGGGCAGGCTGGCCCTGGACAGCAGGACATGGAGGTCGGTGCATCTGCATGCCCCTTGTCGGGCTTCTTAGCCCAGATCACGGTGCCACTTGCGGCCACCGTTTTGGGCACACCGGCCACGCAGTTGGTCCAGGAGATGGAGGTCGAGGCACCTTCTGTGTGGAAGAGCGAGAGGCTCGCCAGGATGCACCCGAAGGGTGCCAACATCGAGCAGCTGGCCAGGGAGACCGTGGCGCGCCGTCTGGGCTCGCTAACCGAGGAGGCCCACACCCCAGGGCGCCGGCGTGAGGACTTCTTGGCATTGTTAGATGTCAGGGACCGTCCCTTCTCGGACCAGGAGGTGGCGGCCATCGATGACCTCGTCCTCGCCGTGAACAAGACCAAGAAGAAGAACAAGATGACGTCAGGGAACACGATGGTGCGGCAGATGCCGCCAGGGGAGGTGTAGATGATGAAGCTTCTGTTGCTTGGACACTCCTCCTTGCAAATGCTGAGAGGAGGTGTGTTTTGCGTCTGTGGGGCACAAGGAGAGCAGTGCGTTGCTGCTCGAGGTTGTCTGATGTCTTGGCGAGCGCTTGTGGGCTCTTCACATGAGGATAGAAGAGCGACTAGCGAAACCATCATCCACTTGACTTGGCGGACATGGAAGGAGAGGAGCCAAAAGACCTTCTGCAATGCGGCAATCTCGCTTTTGGAGGTGGCGGATTTGGTGCGGGAGGAGTTGGCGAGGTGGGCTTTCGCCCACACACAAGATTCTGGAGACTAGTTTTTTTGTTGTGAAGAGATTTTTCCCTTATTCAAAATTCTGTAAATAACACTCTATTCTATCTAATCGAATGACGGATGCGACCGTTTTGTCCTCAAAAAACGGACGGGGCCGCACCCACGGACGAGCGAGCGAGTGGCGTGGCCCAGCTCACCCGCAAGGCCACTTGCGAGGCCGTCCATGTCCGTCGGCAAGGCAAGCTGCACACGCAGAACGTACACACGCCCGTGCTGTACTCAGTAGCTCCACTGATATTTGTTTTCGAATTATTTACCTCATTCGTCACTTGGTCAAATCGTACGGGTACTTTTGTTAGGAAATGGTCTCTAAAAGGTACTCCATCCATATACAAAATGATTTTTCTCAACTAAAAAATCCATATACAAAATGATGTCTCAACCTAGTCCAAATTTGCATGCATCTAAACATGATTTATTGTGTAGATACATGCAAATTTAGGGTGGGTATGAACGGAGAGAGTATCATGCAAGAAAATCTTTTCGAAATCCATTTTGACTTGTGGGATTAGATGCTCCTGAAATACATATTTCGCATTGTTAAAAAAATCCCTAAAAAATTTCGGATGTATATATAAACATTTATGTAGTCACACAAAATTTCGTTAAAAAGGATCTTTTTGTGCCATGTATAAAAAGACAATAACAGGTCTAATACAAAGTCATTTTTTTGACCGGATTTTCTTTTTTTATACAGAACACACAAAAAATTATTTTTTCGTTAAACTTTGTGTGGCAACATAATTTTCTTAAATGTACTTCCCATAATGGGACTAGATTTGTCCCATAATTTTTTTAAATGTACTTCACAAAAAACGCCATGTCCTTTCTTGTTCCTGTACTACATGTGCTAAAGGTTTTTGACATACAATGTGTTCCTCTCTTCACATAACTATGTTCACCATCTACATAATCGTGCTTTCATATGGAGTAAATTATGTTTTAAGAACGTATTTGTACACTAAATATAATCATAAACAATGGTTTCATTTAGTAATATCCATGCAAATTTTGTTGTCAGACTCATTTTCTCATCTAGCTTCTCGCAATGGCGAATCCGAGTCTAGGCTGTGTGATCAGCTAATGTCATGTCTTTATAACAAACCCTATATATAGTGGTTGACTATTCATATAAAATACAAAATCTAGGTAAAATCAATTCTCTGGTCCCATAGCTTCGTCACTCTGACTCCTCCGTTCCCTACTCATCTACACACGCATTAACATAATCCTCTTTTTCTATACCTATTACAAATTTATAACATCGCGAATAAAGATGAAAATGGTATGTGTGTTGCACGTGTCGATATTCATGTCCTGTTCTTATCTGTGTTAACACCAGCTAAAACTCAATCTTGTATTGTTTCAATTAACGCTAGTGTATGACTTACAAACAAAAGTTGATTCACTTGCTGATAAACAGGAATATGCAAACTTGAGGAGCCTCGGCAAAAATAGAAATTTGGACCTAGTGCAAAATGATCTTTCTGTAATTTATATTAAACACTTATACTTATTTTTGGGATGTAACAGATCTTAACAAATTTACTTATTATTTGGAAATCTTAACATTGTAAAATTGCTAAATGTTAGTTGTAACATTATTTTTATATAGTCCTAACTCGTATAGTTGGAAATACATTTACATTGTGCCACATTTAACTATATTTTCTAGTATTATTTTCTTCTTGAATCAATTTCAGACAAATCCATAAATCATACAGTGTATACATATTTATGGTAAAGATATTTAATGTTGTAGTCTAACAAATATCTTAAGTTGGATCTTAGTGTACGATTGGCTAAGCATATATATAAAAACTTCCCGACTATAAATTAAACATTGGCATGATTCTTTACCATACTTTTTTGGGCAAACATATCTTGGAAGCTACAATGGGTGTAATAATGAGATGAAAATGTGTGCACGATACATTTTTATACTCAAATATCATTGCTAATAGTAATCACTAGTAAATAAATAAATTAAATATATTTGCTGCATGCTTTTGTTATCTTATTTTTAGTTATGGCCGCTTGACGGGTCGTGCTTCATAAATAAATATTCATGTGTAGACTGAAACATCAAATTTTAATTGACATATGTTTTCTTTTGTAGTATAAATTGTAGAACTTCTATCGAGGATAACTATCGGCAAAGCCAAGAAGCTCCCCTGGAACGTACACACTCCCGAGTGCTCCGCTGATTGTTTCTCCGAATTATTACCTCGTCCGTCCCATGGAATAGATTGTATGCATAGAAGCCTAAATATATCATGAAAGATAACTTTGTTTGGTGCAACCGATTCTAAAGAGTTTTGCTTGACACACAGCGTGTTTTGCTTTTCACACTATTGTGTTATTATGTTCATCATGTCTACCGTGGGGTATCGCTTTATTAAATTTGCTGCATGTTTGCTTTGTATTATTACTATCAGTTTACTGATCAACCCATGGTATGTCCTCTAAAGAGGATGCGGAAAATAATTCGAGTCTGTGTGCTTCTGTCTCAGCTAAAAAAAAATACATGTGTAGCCAAGTAGCTTGACGTGAGGCACCGACTTGTATAAGTATTGAAAGTGGATCGTGTTTGTTAGGAACGATCCAATTTGAGTGTTTTCTCGGTGTCAGGTAGCAAGTTCTGTGGGGGTGTACTTGTTTTTATGTTGTTAATGGCGGCGTTTGTGATGCAACACCCGCTTTACGTGAGCAGATATATGGAAATAGTCATCATAGGCCTCAAACCCTCCACAAGATGCATGGACACTAGCTTGACCATCCTGAAGCATCGCCAAAACTTACCCTGAGAAAACGTTCATTGTTTCTCGAATAGTCTCTACAGTGGCGGATCTAGAATCCAAAACGTGGGGGTGCCAAAGTAACAATACAATCTAGGCAGAAGAAAAATTCAGTACATTGATAGATTTTTGTGAAAAAATGCATTGCAAATTGTATAATTTAGCCTAAATATATACAATACAAAGTGTTTTTCATTTTTGGGCCATGGCACCCCCCTAGATCCGCCCCTGAGTCTCTACTATATAGAACACGTCTGGCTGCCCCATCACGATCGACAACAAATGCATTGATGCCGAACCACAAAACAAGGGCAATGCATTTGGATCTTCATTCCATCCGAGAACACCCACGATGGTCAAATATCTTCATCGTCATTGGAGGTATCGTCGGAAGATTTTTGCTAAAATTCGTTGCGACGCTGTCAATGATGTGCGCGTCAACGAAAGATACAACAATCACAAAAACTTTTATGGATAATCATCGGAGAATATTGGAAAAAAAATTACCTACAAGTTTGTTTAGTCAAACTGAATACCTCGCATGGCAAGAACGAGGAGTTGGGGCCGTCCACGAAGACATAAACCACACCGCTGCCGCCATGGTGTGGTTTTGTCGCATTCGGTTCCATGTGCTCCCGACTAAAATGCTGCTGAAATGTCAGCGACTCGGTGGGCAATGGAGGCGACGACACAATGGCGCTACTGACAATTTGATTGGAGAGATAGGAAGCGTGGGAGAATGTGTATAGTGGCCTCTAAGTAAGGCCCGCTCGTCAGGTTGCATAGGTACTAGAGACCTTCTCGCAAATTGGGAAAGTGCCTTCACAAAAAAGGAAAGAAAAACTGACATAAATATCCAAGTCTCCCGTTAGGCATGTATTTTATTTGAATCCCTAAAAGTAAGTAGAACATTTCATGTAAGAGGTATATAATGGTTTAAACATTATAGTTTTACTTAGTTTAGAAAATAGCATGAGAGAGAAGAGAAGTCAAATTTACTATAAGAACCAACTGCAACACGATCACTAAAAACATTGTGAGAGTGTATAGTGGGACATGCATTAACATATAGTACATCATGGTAGCTAACTATCACACACTGGTTGTAAGACTGGTCTTATGTGACACGGAATTAAGATACAGCCGTCGAAACTCAATTTGCCCCCGCGTGCATATGTAGCCGGTATTTAGAAAACACATTTCAAAATATCGATTTTTTTGAAATAAAATTCCCGGCCACAACTTTACATATTATGTGTTCGCAAAGTTTTTCCGTGTAAAACTAACATTTTTTGTGATCTACATAAAATACAAAATAATGTCGCGCAAAAAGACTTATTTTAGCACCAATTTTATTTTCTATGTGAGTCACAAAAAATATCGGTTTTTCATGAAATGATTTAACAAATATTTCTTTTCAATTTTGACATTTCAAACTCGTGTAAAATATGTATTAAATAAAAGGTGCATACGATCACTAGAGCCAAAAGACCTCTCGCCGCTATCATTGTACTTTGCTTAAACAAACCGACGGGAGAGCGTCGTGGTGCGCCTGCCGACATGCCTGCAAAAGTATCTTCCTTGCGATATTTGTGCTCGCTCCCATTCTGATTAGGATCTTTGTTCGGACCTTTCGCCCAAAGATGTCGTGGTCTAACAATGTCGCCCGATCTAGTATATCTCGATGTTCTACTAAAGTATCACTCTAAAGTATCACTCTAACAATCTCGCCCAATCCTTGGGGACGCAAGCCAGGGTACCCGTAGCGAATCGGGGTGCGTGGGCGTGCCCCGGTGGCCCAGTCCTTATCATATACACGTGTCTCGTGACGTGGCTCCAGCCTTTCAACTCTCCCTCCTCTCCTCTCCTCCGCACCACCACCAGCCTCCACCTGACCACCTCTCGCCGCGCACCTCCTCTCCGGAGCCAGCCAACGTCGTCACGCCGCCGACCGAGCAAAGAATCCGCGGACACCAATCCCGCCGCCGTCCGGAGCAAGCAAGGAAGATCCATCCAGGTGAGAGATCGATCCTCCCTTCCCCGTGCACGCCTCTGTTTCCAATCCAATTCGCGCGCAATGCTCGCCGATTTCTCCTGCCTGCGTGCGTAGCTTTGCGGGCGGCCGTACCTTCCTTGTTCAACTCGTCGTCGTGAATGCGTCGCGCGACGGGGAATTCTTGGAGCATCCATGCCATGCGCGACGAGATCGCTGGCCGGCCGGGATGAGGCGAGCGAGCGATTGGCTTTTTTTCGGGAGAGTCGGCCCCGAACGTAGGAGTATTCGAGTTCCCTTCTTACGTGCAACGATAGCTGCGGTTTTTGTGTTCGAGCTTTGAGATCGGTTGGGAAATCTGGTTTTTGTGCTGCTGAACCGTGAAATAACTCGTCGTCAGTGACGCACTGTAAAAAAAAAACCGTGATGTGCCGGATACCTGTTGAAACTCCACTTCTGCTGGAAAAAATCTCCCTACGCCCAGACCCAGAAAGTAGAAACTAGCACACGCTAAAGCTTAATCTTTCGCCTCTACGTTTTATTCTGGAAATTAGTACTACAGTAGATGCTATATGTTGTGACAATCTTGAATTCTACATGGCAGACACAGGCAGGCGGTTAGCCAAGGCATGGGGCATGACGAAGCTGTGGCTACCCAGAGGACCGGAAAAACAGGTTCACCTCCCAAGGTAAGATAAGAATCACTGATTTTCAAGTGCCCGCTGGCTACTGAGATACAGCCTTGAATCTGGTTCAGTAGAACTTGCTGATTACCAAGGAATCGACTGAACCTTGTATCATTGTATGGCATGATCTTTCTGAAAATTGGTTGTGTGATCTATTATGGCCAAAACAAGTGGTCTGTGTATACAGTTAGAACTTTTCCCTAAATTCGGCAGCAACATCACTGGCATTCAAAAATTAGCATGCAGTGCCGTTAATCTGCCGATACAACTTCATCTCGAAAAAGGGGGAAAGTACTCGAAATTTTCCAGAAATGACATGTAGTATGCTACTTTGAGATCGTACAGTGAACAATAACATACTGTATTTCCTCACGGAACTTAATTAAGTGCAAAAGGTAGTACCCCCTTACCACAAGTGCCTTATGGATCACCATCATTTTGTAGGATCCACCAGCTCCTTGTCCGTATCCTGATTGGTCAGCCATGCAGGTTGAGTGTTTTGCCGCTCTCTTTTACTGTCCCCTTTTCCCAAAGACTGGAACACAGTAATTTAAGCAATAACAGCGAACCCTTTAATTTACAGGCATACTATGGCCATGGTGTGATGCCACCAGCATATTTTGCCCCACAGATGGCTCCAGGTCATCCACCTCCACCGTATATGTGGGGTCCTCAGGTATTTGGTTTTTAATCTCTCTATGCAATGATGTTTCCTACACTGTATTGAATCTGAATCCCGTCTCTGCATCTCTGCAGCCTATGATGCCACCCCCTTTTGGAACGCCATATGCTGCTATGTATCCACATGGTGGAGCTTACCCGCACCCGCTTATGCCTATGGTAAACATTGGATTGTCCTGTGCTTCTTTGCGCTTTGTTTAAATAAAACTAAGTATTTGAAGCATCAAACATTTTATGCTTGAAGCATCTCATTTTTGTGTGGAAAGAAAGACAAAGACAGATGTTTGTTTTCACCATCTGGGTCTTGTGCTAACTTTATTGCTTGATAGTAGTAATGTGGTTTGAAGCAGACGGGCGAGTTCCATTATTCTGGCTACGAGTCTCAGTCAAAAAAAAATTCAGTCGCACCTCAATTTCAGAACAACCGATTATGTCTGTCCAAACCATCAAATGTTTAGAGATCCTTTGATGTTACTCAGATAGTATTGCGTCCTCTTTAGTGCACTGTAGTTCACCACTGGATTCATATAAGATTGTTGTTACTTGTTAGGAAAGACATACCGTGTAGCTTATCAGAAGAAAAGATCCATGCTGTGCATCTATATTCTATAACCTGCATGCCATAATCAGATTCACATTTGTTTTGTATTCATCGTGCTCTTGGACCATACTCATTGCCATAGTTATATTTTACTTCTGGCGTGTGAATCTCTTATGTTGATATTTTACGTGAACAGAACTTCTAAGTTTATTGTCCTAATTATGTCTGATAATCTGATTTTCTCTTGATGCTTTCAAGATAGCAAATCCTTTGAGTGTGGAGCCAGCCAAATCTGCAAGCAGTAAGGATAGAAGTTCCATTAAGAAACTTAAGGAAATGGATGGGACTGCAGTGTCTACTGGCAGTGGTAACAGTAAAAAAACGTCATCCAGGTGTTTACATGCTTTTCGTTTGTTTCTGGAATGAAATTATTCATGTACTATGGTAAACTGAAATTATGTTTTTCTGATGGTCAATCCAGTGGGGATTATAGCGGGGAAGGCTCCAGTGATGTAAATGATCTGAAGGTACCAATTTGGGTGTGTGATTGCACATGTGTTATGTTCAGTATCTGGACATTGCTGAATTAGACTGAAACTTTTACATATTCAGGTGAGCCGGACTCCTACGAGACGGAGCTTGGATGGTGGACTTGGTATTTCACTTTTCTAGCAACTTGCTTAATATTTTCATAGGTTATAGTATTAGTACCTCAATTGATTAGTCCATCTGCTGCAGCAGCTATCTTTTATTGTAACCATTCTCTTATTCTCTTTTGGTAGGCAAACTTGTATTTTCCCCTTTGTTTGGCTAATAGATATGCTTGCATCTTTGAGTCGCTTCGTAGCTGTAATCAAGTCATATCCTAAGCTTCACCGTTAGCAAGTGACTAACACCTTAAACTTTTCTCCAGACACAGAAGCAAATGGCGCTGCAAGGAATAAAGATGTTTTAACTCCAAATCCTATAATGGGAAATGGGGCAATTTTTCCAAACCAATGCTTTCCATCTCCAGTCATTAAACCCACTGTCACTAATGCTGCTACTTCAAGGGCAATAGGCACACCAGTATCTCCATTGCCTGGTGTTATGATTCCAGCTCATACTGGAATATCAAGTGAATTATCAACTAAGGTATATTCCATCTATTGCCGTTAAGAACCGTTGAAAATTCAAGATTATGATTGTTATCTTCACCATCTTCACCCAACTAGTCAAATCCTACAGTTTCTTGGGAGGCTGTGTATGCTACACCATTTTGTTTTCAGGGATTAATTTTCTCTTTTGAATTTCTCAATGCCAGGATGAGAGGGAAGTAAAGCGTGAAAAGAGGAAGCAATCAAATAGGGAATCTGCTAGACGGTCAAGGCTGAGAAAGCAGGTATATTGCGCTGGCCTGGTTTTCCAATTTCAATGTGAGCAATGTCAAATCCTCAAAAAGGGAAGCAGTGACGTGAAACCAAATTGAATTATCTCCCGAAGCATTTACGAACTATTCTTTGCATCTTAGTACAGTAATATTATAACGCAGCAAATGAATGTATTTGTGTCTTGATGTAGGCTGAAACGGAGGAGTTGGCTGTACAAGTAGAATCACTTACAGCAGAGAACACATCTCTAAGATCTGAAATCGGCAAGCTAACGAAAAGCTCCGAGAAGCTCAGATTGGAGAATTCCGCTCTGGTGGTATGTAACCTTTTTCATTGATAAGTGGCCTATCTGTACCATGTTCTATAGTTCGTTCCGAGACTGCTGTCTTAATACTCTGAACAATACATCATATCTCAGGTGAAACTTAAGGACACCGCAGCACCGACTAAGGCAGAGATGCCTCTAGACAAACCAGCAGCAGTTGCTGCATCCTCTCCTCGCATTGTGGAGAATTTCTTGTCGATGATCGATGACACAAGTAAGCCAGGTGTAAACAACCACGAGCACAGCGAGCCCAAGCTTCGCCAGCTCCTCAGCTCCAGCGCACCGACAGATGTTGTAGCGGCAAGCTGATTGATTAGACGCTAATACTTTGCATGCGGCCTGGGGATTCTGCAAGCTCATGCTGCTCACATGACATCGGCGTTACAGTGTAGGTATTAATTTGATGAGCATATATTCAGGAACAACAAACGGTGGTTATATCTATTCCACTTCTGGTGTCCGAAAACTGTACTCGAGGCCCTGAAGCTGAGGTCTCATGGGCCATGTTTTCACTGTAAGCTTAATTAGCATTGTTGTAACATAGGGGTGCTGCGCTTCATGCCAACCTTTTTAAAAAACTTTTTGAGATCTCTGAACCTTTGGTGCCATAAAAACCAGAACTGTGAAGATAGTATATGCAAGAGATTATGGAAACATATACAATTTAAGTGTTAAACGTGGATCCATCTGTGTTATTGAAATGTGTCCACTATTATTTTGTAAGCTAGGGAAACGAGCCTTGCCAACCTATTTGAAGTTCTCTTTTGACTCAGAATTTGGATCCATTTCTTGTTCTTTGAAGAAAAGATACATATCATAGTTTCTCCTCGGCATTGCTCTTTTTTCTCTTAAAAAATATCAGCCAGACTTGAATGCCAACCTTTTATCTTAAAAGATGGACCACAAAGTAAGTCTTGAATCAAAAATGTAATTTTATTATATTAATCAAAGTAGACCCAGAATTTTAAAAAAAATCCTCATCTTATTATATTGTGTTGTGAGGCGTTCCGGAATCATTCTTCTATGTTCATTCTTTCTTCGCCTTTTCCGATTAATGTCCTAACTTAAACTCTCTAAATACTCCTTCTCTTGGTTTGTCATAACTGTTGGATTGTACTCCCTCAGTTCACTGGTATAATATTTCAATGCGAGGTAGATACAAAACACAATGAATAAATGTGTCTACATATATGTATTTTCAAAAAAATCTAAAACATCTTATAACAGTGAACAGATGGAGTAATAAACATCGGGCTATATCACTATCGATCGAGGAACCCATGTGTTATTGCGATGCACGTATGTTTGAAGTAGTTCATGCTATTAGTCTTGTATGTTTCCTTTCTTCATAGTTTCATTGTTTATTCGTACATTGTTTCTCTTAAACGTCGTATCATTTAAACTTATGTAAGCGTGACTTGGTGCATGCTGACCCACTGTTACTAGCTACTTGTTGGTGCAACCACCAAGTGATTTAAGGATTTATATAAATATCATGTCTACTTAAGATATGTGACTCAGTTTGCTAATTAGTTCTACACTCGAAAGTAATTGCGTACATTATTGATTGTTGAGATTGTGTCGAATATTTGTACAAGGGGTTAAGTAAGGACTTAGAGTTGTATTAACTGTGGATAAGATACGACTAGCATTGGAGTCGGACTCTTGCATCCTTGCCCTCCTATATAATGAGGGGGCATGACAGACTTGCTAGCAACAGACACGCACGGAGATCAGGCAGCTTGTGCCGGCGACTAGGCCGGCCAGGTGTTGCGGTATCAGAGGAGAGGAGCACCCGTAGTCATGCCCCGCAGAGTAGGCGAGTTCGTCAAACCGCGTTAACAAATTTTGGTGTCATCATCATGGTGTGATTGCTTGATCCTAGATAGATGCCTATGACGGAACATTGATTATTGATTAAATGGTCGTGATTACACCTATCAATTGGCGTAAGAGATAAATGAACCTATCAAGGGACCCCACGCAGTCGATGCCACGCCTCCAACGCCATCTTTGCCATCGTCCACGACCATATCCACAAATCCTTCTTCCTTGGCTGTCATGATCTCCATGATGGGTTGTAATATGATTTGAACCTTCCTTTATAATGATTTAATTATTTAAATAATTGTTGGTATGGTGTGATGATGTCGAGGTATTGGTAACGCGGAACTACTATATGGATTCATACGTACCGTAGAGGAGGTGGGGAAGAACGTAGAGGGTTCCAGTGACGGGATTGCACACACGATCTTACCCAGCTTCGGATCTCACAACGGCGGCGAGATCCTACGTGCTGCTATAATTCACTCAAGGAGAATATGTGTACAGGTTACAATGAGATTGTATGCGTGCCCTAAGGCTGCTGGAAGGCTGGCTTATAAAGGCGCCAAGCCTTCCCCTACAAGGAAAGCCTTAACCGACCTAGATCATGAGTCCTAGACTAACACGGTAACAAACCCTAACTTGCTCCCTAAGGCGAACGCAGCCAGGCCTTCGTCTTGGACTTCACTAAGCCAGCCCAGAGCTTATCCTTGCGCCTAAGCCCATGAGGCCTTCTCCATTAAGCCCTCCGGCTTTATCTGATGGGCCTCCTTGGTGGGCCAGGTTTTATCCACCGTGGCAGGTATACCCGTTCGGCATAACCTCCACAGTAGTCCCCGGAAAGGTTTAAGTTCTTCGTTTGCCGTCTTTGTGAAACACGGGCTTTCGCCTTTGCGAAGGCGGACAGAAGAGCTTGGAGCATTCCAAAATGAGACATTCAGTCTGCCTTAAGGATTAAGCCGAACTCTCCTGCACTTTGAACAATCTGGCAGAAAGATTCTGTCAGCGTCGAGTCTTGTCATGACGTCACCACAGTCAAAGCCAGTCCACGACAGTTGGACAAGCAAAGAGACGTTGTGACGCCATTACTGCTATTTTCCGCACACGATCTCCGAGGCGTGCGGGAGAAGATGCCCACTATCTGACCGTTGCGGGACGCGTGGCGAAAATCGCGCGAGCGTTATCTCACCGCACTAATCGCGGCGCGGCCCCCATAAAAGGGGAACTGATTTTCTCCATGGTCATTTCCCTGTTCATCGTCCTCCTCGCGCCCATCCCATCCGAACTCCGGCGAGCTCCACCACCACCACCTGCGCACCCACCCATGGAGAGCTCCGATGCACCGCGGGAGCGGCAGCGGCGTCGGCGGCGGCGGAGGGACAAGATCTGGCCATGAGGGGATCGAGCACCGCGGATGCATCTGCATCTCGCGCGGCGGCGGCGACAAGTTCTGCGGCCACCTCCATCGAAGCAGAGAAGAATGCCCAGCCCTCCGACGAGGGCGATGCGGCGGAGGCAGAGGAGGAGGGAGAGGAAGCATCATCCCGCAACTGGGCAGCTTCCACCATCACCGACGCGGACCTCACGCAGCTGGAAAAGGAGGGCATCCTCCCACCAAAGGAGAACTGCCACTGGCGGTCAGCGTACGGCCACCCTGCTCCAGATCCCGCCGGCGATGAACGAGTGCTCCTCGTCTCACATCTCCTCGCGGTTTGTCTTTGCCTCCGCATCCTTTTTTCCAATCAGTCTTAGACTACTATGGCCTTCAGCCTCATAGCGTAGGCCCCAATAGTATCTTGTACATAGCTGGCTTTATGGCTTTATTCGAAGGATACTAGGCATAGAGCCCAGCTTAGAATTCTTCAAGTACTGCTTTACTTGCAAGCGCCAAACAGAGAAGGAAGAACTGCTTTCCTTAGGAACAGTTAGCATCAACCTTCGTAGAGGCAGAGACTGGTATCCTAAGGCGCCAAAAATAGATTCCATTAAAGGCTGGAATAGCTCCTTCTTCTACTGCAAAGACATGGCGCCAGTAGGCAAAGACATAGGACTTCCTCGCTTTTCTCCTTTGCCTGCGGAGCCCCGCCTTCTTGGGGCGAGAAACCGCTGAAGGTCCTTCCTGACAACCTCCGTCGCATGCAAAGGCGGATTGAGTACTAACAAAGACTGCTGTGCCCAAACTCACGGGCGCAGACACCATCCTATGTTGGTTGTCAAGGCGAATCCAGCCTTTGAAAGATCGCAAAGGCCTCATGTGCCACTACACGGACCAGAAGAAAGATCCCCTCCGTGTTAGTGAGAGCGACCTTACGCAAGACGCCCTTGTGTATCGCTTTAAGAGGATTGCCAAGGAAAGGATCCAGCTGACAGAGCAGCGTCCTATGTACACAGCCGCCAACCCAGCTCCAAAGGTAAGGCATTTACCATTACTGTTTTTATACTTCCACAATGTTTGCCTTACTAACACCACTTTTGATTTCAGCTCGCCCTTTTGCCGGATAATCTGCTGGCTCCTTTGTTTTACGTGCCTGAAGCGGCACCCGAGCCCCAAAGACTCGGAAACGAAAGGCTTCAGGAGCTACTGCAGCAACTTCAGCAGCAGAAAGGCGGAAGCGTGAGAAAGCCATCCCTGCTAACGCCGAAGTGCTCGACATTGAGGACGATGAAGATGCGGCCTTTAATGCTCCAGTACAGAAGTAAGCCGAACCTCAATTTCTTTAGTAAGGCGAACAATGTCTATGAATGTTATCTTATTTTGTATGTGATTTGCAGGATCAAACCAACTGCACCTCTCAAGAGGAAGAAAGTAATTTCTTCCAGCAAAGAAGACTGAGCCTTCTCCGCCATCGCTCCCCCACTCCCTCCGTTCAACAAGAGACATCCCCAGGCCCATCTGAGATCATCATATAGATTTGGACTCAGCCGTCTTTCCTGATAAGACGGAAACTGAAAAGTTGGCCAGGGCTGCCGCTGCTGGGAAGGCGGCGGTACTTCAGTCAGAGAGCCGAACGAGCCCATTACTCGTGAAGCTATCCGCAACATGGTGAAGCAAGAGCTCTTTGACGACGAGGGGTACATCTTACCCAACATCGCCGCCATGCTTGCCGATGAGAAGGAGCGTAACGAGCCGCCTCCGAAGCTAAGGCCAGTTGGCCAAACATTGACCATCTTGAACCTGGAAGATAATTGTGACGAGCTGTACGTCACAATGAAGAGAGCTACAAAGCCTTGAAGGCCATGATGCAGGTAAATATTCCGTCTTTATGTACATACTAGTCCCCGGGCATTACGTTGCGCTTTGACTAAGCCGACGTAATGGCCTTTCTTTAATGTTGATAAAGACTCAGTCCCCAAGCCCTTGTAGCTATACTTTATTGTCTTTACCTTTGTTACTTACTACTGCCCTTGCCTTAGCAGAGCAGCGAGCAGCTTACGTGCGATCTGTGGTACTCCTGAGTAACCAAAGGCAAGTGCTCAAGCAAGCCGTCGCCAAAAATAAGGCGAACGAAGGTAAATGTTCTTTCACATGCATTGTGTTTAATTCATTTTAAGGCATAAGATGCTCAACACATGCAATGTGTCTTTCACAGCTGTTGTGGCGAAGGCAAAACAGATCGTCAGCGAGACTGGCGATATAGAAGTTGTAGGCGGGAAAATGCCGCCTTGTTTAAGCAACTGGAGGAGAACCGAAAGACGGCCGAGGCCAATCTTAAAGCCGTCCAAGACAGCGCTGCTGAAGGGCAGACAAACTGAAGGCAGAACTTCTGAAACTGCAGCGACAGGCTGAAAAGGATGGGCTCCTAATCCAGAGCTTACAAGGTCGTCTTGAACGCCAAGCTGATGAGAGCACCGCCATTGACGAGAAACTGCTAAGTAAGCCTCTCTTCTTTTACTTCTCGCATTTCTGTCACTTTTCGCCTTTGTTCCAACACTTCAGTACGCCTTAACTTTTTTCATTCCTCCTTTCCACAGTTCCAGCTGGGTTTGGGGAAAGGCTTACCTCTGAGACGCGCCTGGAGCTTATCTTGGAGTGTGGCGAAATTGTGTCAGGGCTGTACATGCTGGAAGAGACGTTGTCGCCAACATCTTCCCAAAACAGCTGCCCCAAGTGACAAACACCAGCAACTTGCTGCCACTTCTTCAGAACTGCGTCCCAGAGGTGGTGGAGCGTCTTCGCTCAGCAGCTAGAGGCGGAGCAAAACTTGCTCTAGGACTTGTTCGCGGCCACTACCCCGAAGTCAACATGTGGCGCGTTATCAAGTGTTTCCCAGCCAGGACAGAGACGGCAACGAGCTCATCAAAGAAAAGGTCTATGCCTCTGTCTCTGGCTTTGCCTCAGCCGTTGCGGAGATGGTAGACTTGGCTATCTTCTTCTCCAAGAAGCCTGTGCCTCCCCGTCCTGACGACGTGTCTGATGACGAAGCCGAAGCACCCACCACTGGCAATGGCGATGAGTCAGAAGACGGAAATGAAGAAGAAGAAGAAGGCGAGTCTGAAGCTACGCTGGATCCATCCAAGTCCCCTGCGTCTTCGCCTCCTCAGTCCCCTGCATAAGATGCAGGAAAAACTTTGCATTAAGCGTGTCATGAAAGATGGCACAAAAGACTTGTTAAGTTATGTTTTGTAATGGCAGGAGCCTTTTATCTGTTGAACATGTTTGTTTTGCAACGCATGCACTTATTTTTAAAAGGCTTGCAAACTATGCTCCTTATCCGTCTTCAAGTTTTCTGGCTTATATGCTTTAGCCTTTTCGTATGCTGGCAGAACCTAAGCACGGAACACTTCGCTGGCAACAGGGTTAGTAACCAAACTGTTTAAACACAGAAACGGCGCCGGCTTTTGGTGCGTAAAGCATCTACTAAGACAAGCCAGCATATACGCGATCAGATAAATACCTTAGACGGATGCAATTTTAATTTTTGTAAGGCCTTAAGGCAAAAGCATCATGTGAGTAACCACAAGCACGGAGCCAATTCGGGTTAACATTGATATTTTTATCGAAATATATGATCAAATGGAAATAAAAGACGGCGAGAACTCATGCATAAAAATAATTGAGGGAACCAAAGACTTTTATTTCATAATCATATATGGTGTGATTACAATAGAATTGCTAAGTGTAAAAAGGACGTAGCTGCTCAATGTTCCAAGGACGTTTCGTCTCCTTGAGCACTGCTTCTTCGTTCCTTTTCCTTTTGCGGCCTCTTTTCTTCTTTTTCTCGATATCACGGAGGTCCACAAGATAATATGCCCCGTTCTTAAGCGCTTTGCTGATAACGAAGGGTCCTTCCCATATGGGAGATAGTTTGTGCTCCTTTTGCTGAACAAGGCGAAGCACCAAATCGCCTTCTCGAAACGATCTCCGTCTTACCTTGCGACTGTGGTAACGCCGCATGTTCTGCTGATAAATGGCGGAGCGCTGAAGCGCTATCTCACGCTCTTCTTCGAGAAGGTCTAAGCCGTCCTGTCGGGCTTCTTCTGCGTCTGCTTCGACGTAGGCTGTTACACGAGGTGTGTCGTGCAGGACATCGGTTGGGAGTACCGCTTCAGCGCCATATATGAGAAAGAAAGGGGTGTAGCCTGTTGCACTGCTTGGAGTTGTGCGTATGCTCCATAAGACAGCAGGTAATTCTTCTACCCATGCTCCAGCTGCTCTATGCAAAGGCACTCTAATCTTGGCTTTATTCCCTGTAGAATTATACTGTTGGTTCGCTCAACTTGGCCATTCGATTGTGGATGAGCCACAGATGCTAAGTCCAACGAATACCAACTTCACCACAGTACTTTGCCAGCTCTCCTACGGCGAAGTTTGTCCCATTGTCCGTAATGATACTGTGGGGGACGCCAAATCTCGTTATAACCTCAATGACGAACTTCTTGGCTGTTGCCCCATCAAGCTTTTTTATGGGCTTAGCTTCAACCCACTTGGTGTATTTATCCACCGCAACTAAGAGATGTTTGACGCCGCCTCGCGCAGTCCTGAATGGACCTACCATGTCCAGTCCCCAGACCGCAAATGGCCACGTGATTGGAATGGTGCGCAATTCCTGGGCTGGCATCTTTGGCTGTCTTGCATACTTTTGGCATCCAACGCACTTCTTGACGAGTTCTTCTGCGTCTTGCTTTGCTGTGAGCCAGTAGAATCCATGTCTAAAAGCTTTGGCGACAATTGCTCGGGCAGAGGCATGATGACCGCAACATCCACCATGGATCTCTTCTAGTATCTCTGTCCTTCTTCCGGCGAAACGCATCGTTGATATACACCTGTGGTACTCCGCTTGTATAGCTCTCCATTTATTATTGTGTATGCCTTAGCTCTGCGCACAACTTGCCGCCTTAATACTTCATCCTCTGGCTCTTCCTTGTTAAGGAGGAAATTTATGTAGGGCTGTGTCCAGTCTGGCTTCACCAGCATGACGGAAACAGACTGCGAAGCCATGGGGTCATCCTCATCTCCGCCTTTAATAGACGGCACGTACAGGTGCTCCAAAAATATATCGGAGGGCACCTTCGATCTTTTCGAGCCCATTCTGGCTAAGGCGTCCGCTGCTTCATTTTCCTCCCTTTTGATATGCTTGACTTCTAAGCCGATAAAACACCGACCAAACTCGTCTACCGTGCGTCGGTATTCAGCCATTGTAGGGCTCTTCGCGTCCCATGCCCCTTCTAATTGTTGAACAACGAGGTCTGAATCGCCATAGCACAAAAGACGGCTAATGCCCAAATCCTTTGCGACGTGCAATCCATGCAACAGAGCCTCGTATTCTGCAACATTATTAGTGGCATTGAAGTGTATCTGCAAGACATAGCACATCTTGTCTCCTTTAGGGTTCTTCAGTACCACGCCAGCTCCCGATCCCTGCAACATTTTGGAGCCGTCAAAGTGCATAACCCAATATTCTCGTCAGGGAGGGGAAGTTCATCCATTGCTTCTGTCCAGTCTGCGATGAAATCAGCTAAGGACTGGGATTTGATGGCTGTACGTGGCTTGTACTGGATGTCGAAGGCTGCCAATTCAATTCCCCACTTAGCCACACGTCCAGTGGCATCGGTGTTGTTTATAATGTCACCCAATGGCGCCTTACTGACTACCGTGATTGGGTGCTCTTGGAAATAATGGCGTAATTTTCTGGCTGCGAAGAAAACTCCATAAGCCAGCTTCTGATAGTGAGGGTATCGTTGTTTGGATTCGGAGAAGACTTCGCTGATATAATATACCGGCCTTTGTTCCGGTAGCTCCTTGCCCTCTTCCTTTCGCTCAACAACAACCACTGCACTAATAACTAGTTGGTAGCCGCCATGTAAAGTAGCATCGGCTCTTGTGGTAGAGGAGACGCTAATATTGGTGCTGAAACTAAGGCGTCTTTTAACTGTGCTAAGGCTGCATCTGCCTCTTCAGTCCAGACGAACGTCTTAGTTTTCTTCAACAACCTGTATAGGGGTAAAGCTTTATCCCCAGCCTACTAATAAATCGGCTTACAGCTGCTGCAGATCCTGTGAGCCTTTGGACATCTTTAAGACAAGTAGGCTTTTTGATGTCCATGATAGCTCGAATCTTTTCTGGGTTAACCTCAAGACCTCTTTCTGAAACAATGAAGCCTAAAAGTTTTCCTGCTGGGACGCCAAAAAAGCATTTTCCCGGATTTAGCTTCATGTTATATTTTCTTAAGTTATCAAAGGTTTCTTGAAGGTCAACGATGAGATCGCCGCGTTTTCGCGACATAACGGCAATGTCATCGACATAAGCGTGAACATTGCGGCCTATTTGATCGTGTAGGCAACGTTGTATGCACCGTTGGTACGTTGAGCCAGCGTTTTTAAGCCCGAAAGGCATAGTTATGTAGCAAAACGTTCCGAAAGGTGTGATGAAGGAAGTCTTAATTTGATCAGACTCCTTCATCTTAATTTGGTGGTAGCCAGAGTAAGCGTCCAAAAAGCATAGTAATTCAGAACCTGATACAGCATCTACGACCTGATCAATTCGCGGCAATGCGAAGGGGTCTTTAGGACAGGCTTTGTTTAAGCCGGTGAAATCTATGCACATGCGCAAGTCTTTCACGTCCTTCTTAGGTACTAATACAGGATTTGCTAGCCAATCTGTGTGGATAACCTCTCTAATGAAATTAGCGGCACTAAGCCGAGCTACCTCTTTTCCTATTGCTTTCTTCTTCTCTGGACCGAAGCGACGAAGACCTTGTTTTACTGGCTTGGCACCTTTGGCGACATTAAGGCTGTGCTCGGCAAGTTCCCGGGGTACTCCTGGCATGTCTGATGGTGACCATGCAAAAATATCCCGTTGCTCACGGAGGAACTTGACGAGCGCGCCTTCCTATGCGTCACTGAGGTCCGCGCCTATGTTCGTCGTCTTGCTTGCATCAGCGTTGTCCAGCACGATCTTCTTCGAGTTTGAGCTGGCCTTGAAGGTAACCGAAGCGCAAGGAGGCTTTTTACCATCCGGCATTTCATTGGTGTTAACTTCTTTCTTGTACTGCTCCAGCTCTTCCTTGCTGATGACTGCTTCTGCTAAGACGGCGTTTCCTGCTTCGCATTCCTTCGCCTTCTTGAAGTCGCCATTGACCGTGATGACGCCGTTTGGTCCAGGTATTTTGAGCTTGCTGTAGATGTAACACGGGCGTGCCATGAATTTGGCAAAGGCTGGGCGGCCAAAGATTGCGTGATACGCACTTTTGAATTCCACCACTCAAAGGCAACTTCCTCAGTCCTATAGTTTGTTTCGTCACCGAAGGTACGTCTAAGACAATTGTTCCCATAGAACTGGCCTGCCTGCCTGGCACTATGCCGTGAAACTTGACTGTGCTATGTTTTAGCTGTGTCTCAGAAAGGCGCATGCGCTTTAAGGTTTCAAGATAGAGGATGTTGATGCTACTCCCTCCATCCATAAGCACCTTAGAAAGCCTGCATTGCTGCACAATTGGGTTTACAACGAGCGCGTAATTCCCTGGGTTCTGTGGAATATGATCAGGATGATCGTTGCGGTCCCATGTAATGGGGTGCTCGGACCAGTTGAGATACTGGGGAACCGCTGGCATAGTGGCATTGAGTTCCCTCCAGGCTGCCTTTTCCTTTTTGGCCGAAGGAGTGGCAAGGAAGTGACAAGGCTTGTTTCGACCCTTGGAAACTTGTTGCTCCTCTTGTGCTTTGGCTCCTGATCTTTGGCTCCGAAGCACTTTCCTCGTTGTCCTTCTTCTTTCTTGTCTTTACGGTTCTTGCGCTTGAACTGTTTTGCCTTGAAGCCAGCGTCCGGATCCTTCTTGATATCATCGTTAAGGCGGCACTGCCTGTTGGTATGGGTGCATTTGCCAAGCTTGCTATGATGGGCACAAGGTTCATCTTTGATGTCGTCATAGGTGATTTTAATGGGTCTTGACCCTTGACTGTCATCGCTCTTCTTCTGCCATCTGCTAGCCCGCTCTGGCCACCCTTCTTATTGGCAAAGGCTACCTCCTTTGATGGTCCTGGCGCATCGTTGGCTTCCTTCTTTTTCCGGCTTTGATTGTTGTTTCGCTTTTCCGGGTTAACAGCTATGTCCATGCGCAGATCGCCGTCGTCAGCTCGAGCGTCGTCTTCTGCTGCAGCGTAATTGTTCGCGCTGTCTAAGAGCTCGCCGAGGTGTTTGATGTTTTGGCTGGCCAACATATATCTCATCATGTTGCCTTTCTTCAGGCTGTTCATAAAAGCATGTATGGCCTGGATCTCAGAAACGTCTTCGCATGCATTCTTTGTCTCTGTCCATCGAGCTATGAAAGCTCTGCTTGACTCCCCCTCCACTTGAGCACACTTTAGTAGATCTGAGTAAGCCTTTGGACGTTTGTATGTGCATGAGAAGTGTTGCATGAATGTTTTCTGCATGTCTTGCCAATTGTGGATACTCTTTTCTGGCAAAGTGTCGATCCACAACCGGGCGTTCCCTCCAACATGAGTGGAAGAAAACGTACAGCTGCATTGTAATCACCGTCATTAATACCAACGGCGTGGATGTAATCAGGCAGCCATATGTCCGGTTTGTCAATGCCATTGTACTTGTCCACAATTTTCTTGACATTGCCTAGCGAGGATGGGAGTTGCACCTTGCGAATCGCCGGTCCAAAGCACACAGGGCCCAGGTAAGACTCCTCTTTGGCCGCTTTAATCTCATCGAGACGGATGCGGGCGTCTGAGATATGAGTGTTTTCCCTGGCTGGCCCTTTGTTGGATTGGCTACGCCTTGGCTCCTCCTGACGGCTTTGGCGATGAGGGGAGCGGGAGCGAGATCGCCTTTGAGGCGGATCTCTGTTGCCCCTATTTCCTTCGTCTCTTGCCCGTGCTGCGGGCGGAGGTGGCATGTTAAGCCGGTCACTCCCACGCCGTGCGTCCTTGTCTTGATCTCTTTCACGGCGAGGCGGATCATTCTTCTTATGGCGTGTGTTATCCTTTTGCCGGTGGTCGTCCTTGCCTTTGTCGCTATGGCGTTGGACCCAGTCTTTGACTCATCCCTGTGCTTGTCAGGAACTTTGTCCTTCCTGGGTTCCTTACCCTTATTGCCATGGCTACTGGAACCAGCTGGTTCCTCTGGATCCCACCGCCGGCAACGGCTGTCTTGCAAAGACGCGTATCGTCCGCCAGTTTTGAGTTTGAGTCCGCCTTAGCCTGCTGCTCTACCGCCTTTTCGATGAGCATTTTAGAATAATGGTGGCGCTCTTCAATTGGGACTGCTTCGTCTCCCATGATTTCCCTGGCCGCCTCTAGGTTTTTGGCGGGGTGGAGAAGAATATGACTCCATCAGGGTTAACTTGAAAGAGTATTTCTGCCAAGGCTTTAAAGACTTTTGGGCAGAAGCTTCTCGAAGTTTCCCTGCAGATCCCGATGCAGAAGAGGGTCACGTATACTTCGTATTTTGCGGAATTTCTCAACATGCGCTCACGCTGGTACTCTTCCTCTTCTAGAGCCTTTCCAACTAGGATTAACTCTTTTTCCTTGTTCAGGAGGGACAACTTATACTTGATGTTGACTTCAGTCTCAGCCAGGAGCGCTTTCCGTCTTTCCTCAAGTTCAACGCGGTTGGATTTGGTCCCAAAGGTGTTTTGAGAAGCTCCAATGCGCGCATGTGTTCCTCCTTTGACCGCTCCAGGTCTTCTTCAATAGGCGTAGCCGGGGAGGCCTTTAGGGTCCAGCACATCCTCTGGCTTTTCCGCCTTGTCACCAATGTGTTTGATGCTAGAGGAAACTTCAGCCTCGTCTGGCTTAGCCGCGGCCGCACCATCCTCCATAGCTATCTGTGCCGGGAAAGTCATTAAGACTTCGTTTGGATCGGATGAGCCATAGCCTCGCGCGGCAACCTGTGCTGCAAAGTCTTCCTCCTTATGCTCATCGAGATCTGAATCTTCCGCCATTGGAGCGGTGCCATCAGATCCGGCTTCTGAGTCTGCTCCTGTCTGTAAGGCAGGTAATATTGACTCAGGGTCAGATTCGGCCGGCTTAGGGCCAGATGCGTCAATGACACCAACAAAGCGAGAGGCGGGCTCCATAAGCTCATAAGAGCTGGAGTCAGAATCGCTTTGGGTATCAGAGTCACTCAGATCGCGATAGACAAAGGCCTGATCCGATCTGTGTTGTTGCTCGATTGCATAATCGATGGGGTGGTGGGTGGGCCAAAAGGCGGCGGATCCCCTGGGGAATCCATACGCCTCAGCCGTAAAACCCATGAAGATGTTGATGGTGCCGAAGGGGACGACGAAGCTTGACACCAGTGCGTCGTTTGCTGGGACGTAGGACCCGTCGTCTTCGATGCACCCAAAGTTGTTGATGATGCGGGCGCGACCAACCGCCATAGTCTTGCCGATCTCGCCCAATGCTCCCGCCTGAAACAAAACTCCCGACGCCTTGGGCCCCACGGTGGGCGCCAACTGTCGAGGTATTGGTAACGCGGAACTACTATATGGATTCATACGTACCGTAGAGGAGGTGGGGAAGAACGTAGAGGGTTCCAGTGACGGGATTGCACACACGATCTTACCCAGCTTCGGATCTCACACGGCGGCGAGATCCTACGTGCTGCTATAATTCACTCAAGGAGAATATGTGTACAGGTTACAATGAGATTGTATGCGTGCCCTAAGGCTGCTGGAAGGCTGGCTTATAAAGGCGCCAAGCCTTCCCCTACAAGGAAAGCCTTAACCGACCTAGATCATGAGTCCTAGACTAACACGGTAACAAACCCTAACTTGCTCCCTAAGGCGAACGCAGCCAGGCCTTCGTCTTGGACTTCACTAAGCCAGCCCAGAGCTTATCCTTGCGCCTAAGCCCATGAGGCCTTCTCCATTAAGCCCTCCGGCTTTATCTGATGGGCCTCCTTGGTGGGCCAGGTTTTATCCACCGTGGCAGGTATACCCGTTCGGCATAACCTCCACAGATGATCTAATATTATTCTATATGTGTTGTTTATTTAGGTGTAGTATCTTCATGTTATGGTTTAAGTGTCTGGAGTAGATTAGAATCTAAACCTTATTGTGTGATCAGAGTCACGCCGTGTTGAGCGCTATATTGGCTCTATAAAACGCTACGATACAGGACAACACCAAACTTATTGTTTTCTCTCGTATTTTTATCTATGTTTCAAGATTATCGACCTAGACCCAAAAGGTACCATTAGTCCGCATAATAGTGAAAACCTAGATTCTATGGCTTGGACTCCATCCTCCACAACGTTATTTTCACATTAGAAATTACGACTACACTTGTTTTACGCCGTGACACATTGATTTGTTTCGGCTAAGGCATTTGTTGTCACGTCTAAAATAACGACGAGCATTCATTTTACACCGTTGTGGATTGATTTTGTTACAAGACAATAATTCTCACCCAAGGAAATTTCGGTTGGTCCCGAAATACGTGTAACCTCGAAATTCCGCACAAAATTCAAACCGAGTTTAAATAAAGTCAAAATTCTGAATGATTTTTTGTTTGAAACTTGGCAATGTCTGAAGTTTCTTGCTTGCAAGAGTTCTAAATCTTAGTTCACACCATCATTTTCTCTGAGGCAACTAACAAGAAGGATACGTCGACTTTGAGACGAAAGCGCTTCGAAAACTCGACGTTGGTGTCGACGGCGTCCGCTCCTCCGCTACGCTCCACGTACACAAACGCCCGTCGGCATGGGTGACGTGATTCTCCAGGCGTTTCCTCCTCCGCTCCTCGACTCCTCGCCACCTTCTCCATTCTGCACGTGTCCGGCACAGTGGCCCTTCCCGGATCTCGCCTCGGATCCTCCTCAGTCAGTCCTGGCTGCACAACTGCGGAGCTTGTCTTCTTCTTCCTCCCTCCCTCGCTCCCTACTGGCATTGTGATTTCCTGCCCGGCTCGGCGCGCTTGCCTGCTCGCTCCTCCACGTCCACGTGCAGCTGCTCCTGCCGCGCCGTGCACTGCCGTGGCTTGTGGATTTCCTCGCCCGCTTTCTTGCGGGTCAGCCGGTGGGTTGGTTGGTTGGGGAGAAAAGGAGAGGTGGAGGAGGAGGAGGCGACGAGCGCGCGCCTGCCACGGCTGCCGCGCCAGCGTGAGGCGAGGTGGAGAGGTGGGTGGTGCCTCACGGATTCTCTGCCGCCTTTGCTTTTACTCACAAGGAAAGTGCCGCCTCCCGCCGCGCGGACGCGCGTGACGCCCCAACCGCCCCTACGGCGACGGCGCCGCGCCGCAACCGCCTATATCTCGTGCCCGCGCCCGTGCCGTTGCTCGCTCGTCCACCGCCGATCTCCTCTCCGGTCCTGCTGCGCCCTCGCCTGACTGGTTTTGGGGCGGCCGTTGATGAGCATGGGGCGCTACGCCGGCGCAACGAAGGATCCGGAGGCGGCCTTCAGGGACGGGGGCGGGGCCGTCGTGCTCCGCTCGCCCCTGGGAGCCACCGCGCGGGTGCGTTCTTCAGACTCGCTTGTCTTTTCATGGTTCAGTGCACTGCGATTTGATACCGGTGGTTGCGTTGATTGCAGGTGAGCCTGCACGGCGGGCAGGTCGTCTCCTGGAGGAACGACCGCGGCGAGGAGCTCCTCTTCACCAGCAGCAAGGTCAGCACTCGTGCTACACTGACTCTTCAGCTCTGTTCTGGTTATAAGTTTGATCTGGTACCGGGGCAGTATAAAAAAATACAAATTCCCCATTCCACAATTCATTTATACTCTGCCCAGTATGAATAAGCCAATGTGGACTTTATCAAAAATAAGCCAATGTGGATGGATTCTGTACAAGCCGTATGTTCATTATCTGAAATTTACATTTTAGGAAAGACAGTGTTCAAGTACCCTTTTTTTTTTTTTTTTTTTTTTGAAAGGACCTGATTTATAAAGAAGGAAGCAGAGTACAAATTACAAGGCGATCCAACTTAGGAACGAAATTACAAAGGAGTCCCTGCAAAAAGCACCGAGCACCCCGAGCCTCCAGGAAAGAACGCAATCAGGTCCACCACCGTCGCTCCCGAGAAACCTAGCCGGAGCTGCCATCGCCGTACCTCGAACCACCGGAGAAGAGACTCCACCTCAAGAAGAAGACGGCCGCAAGATCCATCCGCCGCCGCGCGACGGAATCTGAGCCCGCTGAACGACCACGACCACAGAGACCTCTCCCAGCACCGCCAAGCTTCCAGCCGACGCAGCTCCGACGAGGCCCACCCTCCACAGTACCCAAACTCCGGCAGACAACCCTCTCGCCACCACGGCCGGCCAAGGCAGAGAAACCGAAGAAGAAGAACACCACCAGGACTCACCTGCACCAAAAACAGCACGCCGAGCTTCACCGGCTCCTCCCCTCGCCACCTCAGCCGGCCAGAGGAACACGGACGAAGCCCTGCGCCTGACGAAACACATCCACGACCTCCCCAGCCGCGAAGCCGTAACGGGGAAGGAGGGGGAAGACCAAGCCCTAAACACAAGCGCCTCCGCCACCGTCTTCGTCGGCGCCAAAACGGGCACGCACACCTACTAATACCCTACCTACACGCACGGACGGAGGCCGAGGCTCCCCCCCCACCTCACGGCGCCAGAACGGCCGCCGGAGGCGGAGGGGAGCAGCAGATCCGCCGGCGGAGCTCCCGGAGCGCGACCGCCTCCTTTTCGCCTCGGAGCACTGTAGCAGGAGAGGGGAAAAGAGAGAGCTGACAGTGTTCAAGTACCCTGAAACTGAATCTGTAGTGAACTAGTGATGGCAATGTTGAAGCCACCAAAGTAGAGTGTTACTAAGCACTTGCATAACCTGAGTTGTTGCTGTGCAGGCGATCTTGAAGCCACCAAAGGCCATGCGTGGTGGAATCCCAATATGCTTCCCACAGGTATCAACCACAATATCCCAACCTACAGAAAGCTTCTAGTACTATTTGATTATCTGCACACCAGACACTAGAAAGTTTAACTCTAAATGCAAAAATCTCTCAGTTTGGAAACTGTGGGACCCTGGAGCGACATGGATTTGCGAGGAATAGGATGTGGGCCCTAGACGACGAGCATCAGCCATTAGTAAATCATAGTGACAATGCCAGCAGAGCTTTTGTTGACCTTATCCTAAAGCCATCTGAAGAAGACCTCAAGTGCTGGCCACATTGGTATGCATTTGAGTTGGTTAATCAGTATTGACTTTCCTCTGACTGCACATACTTTACGTTACATCTAAATGAGGGCCAGATGTCAAAGTTCTTTAAGCGAGCCTTAGAGATGCTTAGTTGACCAGCTGAAGCCTGGTGTCTGTCATGAACTCATGATATTTTCTTGACAATATTCGTATGATTGCGTATGTGCATGATTAATAAGAATATGTTTTTAGGGAGATAATGTTTGTGGTAATACTGATTTTGTACATATCGGGTAAAACGTATGATTGTAATTTGACTTGTAGACTGTACTAGTCTCTTGAGTACGATGCTTACGAGTTACGACATGACAGTGATAGTGGATTTTCTTGCCTTCTTATTCCTTATCTGTATTCCTTCACTGTTCACATGGATTACCTTACGACTTGCAATTTTTGTTGCAGTTTTGAGTTCCGCCTGAGAATCTCTCTTTCAAAGGATGGTGACCTATCACTAGTATCGCGCATCAGAAATGTTAATGGCAAGCCGTTCAGTTTCTCATTTGCCTATCACACATATCTCTCTGTTTCTGACATCAGGTCAGTAAATATTTATTTACCCAACATTAGTTCTTTCTTGTGCCTCACTATCTAACTACTTGCAGTCGATGTCATACAATGTTTACATAAATGGTTTGCCTTGTGTTAATTCCAGCGAGGTGAGGATAGAAGGCTTGGAGACACTTGATTATCTCGACAGTCTTAGCCAGCGAGAACGTCATACAGAACAAGGGGACGCCATAACATTTGAATCAGAGGTGAATATTAAGAGAAGCTTCAACAGTGATGTAGTATAATTTAATCTACTGATGTTAGCTGAAACTCATCTTTTCCCGTGTCAAGTATTTCACTTCCCTTCAGTAATAGGAGTAGTAGAATTGTACTTTCCTGTGGTAGACTGCCAGACTGGTGCCTGCTGGTGCTAACGTCTGGTATACATATGTGCAATGTTTTGCAGGTCGACCGAGTGTACGTTAGCTCGCCAAATGTAATAGCAGTTCTCGACCATGAGAAGAAGCGCACATTTGTCATCAGAAAGGAAGGGCTTCCCGACACCGGTATATATATCCTTCCATTCCATTCCCCTCCATTCAGCAAACACGGTTTATCATTCGATTCATTTTGCTGTGCTGCATGTCAGTCGTGTGGAATCCGTGGGAGAAGAAGTCGAAGATGATGGTGGACTTCGGCGACGAGGAGTACAAACAGACGCTGTGCGTCGATGCTGCTGCTGCGGAGAGATCGATCACGCTGAAACCAGGGGAGGAGTGGACAGGGAAGCTCGAGCTCTCCGCAGTCCCGTCGACAAACTGCAGCGACCATCTTGATCAGCCCGGCATCATGTAATGTAGCATGTGGTGTACTGATAGGTTAACAGTGCTATATATGTACATATAGCCACCTGTATGAAGAAGGACAAAAGTGGGTGCCTCATCCATTTTGGCATTTTGTACATGTGGTGAATAGGTTTCCTTCCTTTGTGATGTGATCAACCAGCAGGCAGCAGCGATGAATTTGATTAAACCTTTTGCCATCTTCCTGTTGCGACCACATGGTTCTGTTCCAAAAATTACAGCAATAATGCCTATGCCCTATGGTGTTGCCGGATGTAATTGATTTACATGAGCAGCGACGATGCAGAGACCAGCAAACAGGTGGCGAGGCCGAGCAGGCGATGCACGGCTGCGGCATCAACGGAGGAGCTGGCGGCGGGGTCGTCTACCCGGGACGGTGGCACGACGGCGGAGACGTTGATGGCGAGCTTCTGGCCTTCCTCGCAGTGCTTGCCGACGCCGCAGAAGTAGTAGCGCGGGCCGGGCTGGGTGAGCTCGATGATGGTGGGCCCGTTCTGGTACCGGTTGGTGATGTTGCGCATGCTGCAGCCCAGGTACAGATCCTTGCTCGGCACCTCCACGATGTTGTACACCCCGCTCCGGTACAGGAACACTGCGTGCACGCACGGCGACGGTCGACGACGAACGTCAAGAATGGCCGGCCGGCGGCGAAGAAGACGAAGGAGGATTTGTTGATGAATCGATCGACTTACTGAGCTTGTCGCCGATGCTGATGTTCCTGGTGCGGGCCCACTCCTCGTAGTAGGTCCGGTTGGGGGCGATCCGCCAGCCCTTACCGGCGCCGACGATGTGGTAGATGCCCGCCGACGAGCTGGCCACGAGAGACGCCGCAACCACCCAGAGCAGCAGCAACGAGAGGTGGCCCTTGCTCCTCGCCATTAATTTACTATCGATCTGCCGGCCGGCCTGATCTTGATTTCTCGATCGGCGATTCTGGATAGCTAGTTCGATGCGTTCGTACGTGCGTCCTCCTCCCTAGGCCAGAACCTTCTTCCCTCCTATGTGTGGAATAGAAAAGATTGATAAGCTAGGGAGGGTTACGTACGCACGAAATCTAGCTGCCTGCCGTCTGCATGCATGCGATCGATCGAGCAAGACTTGGGTAACATCCATGTGATGAACTTGACTATTTTTCGCTCTTGTTAGTTCCTGCCTCTAGAAACCTTATTCCCTAATATTGGCAAGTGTGCGATGACTTGTAGCTAGGCAACGTGCGGTTCCGAGTGCACATACCGTACATATATGTGCGGCTGTTCAAAATGATGCACACAAATCTTAGCATATGTACGCCTTGGTTTGGTTTTGTAAGCAACACGAATCACGACATGAATTTGTTAACCAGATGGAGCATTTATGTATACCAAAATATGAAATGAAATACAGGTAGATATTACCTAGATATGTACTCTTCCAAAAATGTGCTTTAAGAAGAACTAGATTGGACGGAGTAGGATGATCTGGCTCTTTGGGGGCTACTTTTTTTGTTTAGTTCGCCCTAACTTGGCTTTTTCTTTTGTCCTCGGCCGTATCTTGTTTGCTTCTTCTATATCAATATAAAAGGCAAATCTTTTGCCTCGTTTAAAAAAAAACTGTTAGTTTGGAAACTATCTTCCAAAGGATAAGAAGTGGACGACTAGTAGTAGAGTCATCACATTCACATATATCATCTGGAGGGTTTGGGAGGAACACAATAGGAGGGTTTCACAAACATGGCGCTGCCTCTTGTGGATGTGGCGAGCCTTGTGTGAGACGGGATCGAGCAGCACGTTGATACCTTCACGGACGACCCCCGAGACCGTGGCGCGTAACTTCTTTTTACGTTCTTTTCGGCCATCCTTCTAGCCGCACCTACCCGTAGTATGGCCTCCCATCGTAACAGTCTGGACCAAACCAAACCGATTAAAACCCGTAGCGACGGGTTGGTTTGAGGAACCAGCCAAAACCATTTTAAACCGGGAATGCCCAGGCTTAATTGAAATCCTTAAGATTTTTCCATATGATGGTTATTTGATTTGTAGGATTAAGTCCTATAGTAAATTTTTCTAAAAAAAATCCTTTTCACTATGTTCTATAGGAAATTTAACATCCACACATACCTCCTTTTCAAAATCCTTTGCTTTTGATGTGACGTAATCCAACAAATTTTGGTCTATATAATTTCCAGTAGGATTGAAGTGTGGATGACATTCTAATCCTGCATTTTTCCTACTCCTGGGATTTTAGAATCGTGCGGATCAAAGAGGCCCTTAGACTGCATTATCGCTCATTCTCAAGGCAGGTTTAAACTTGCTCATGTCAATTTGAGCCACTTCATAAACTATGAATTGGCTATGTTGGTGGGTGAAATGGAGCCACACAATGATTGATATGGTGAAGGTTCCATCGTACCAAGAAAATATCCATCGAGGATTACAAGAAATGTCAACATTATTTATTGCGGCTAGGGCTATTTTCGAAAAAGTGACACACCTCTGCAGCTTGTAACAATTATGGAAGCTACATCCTTCTTCCAGACAGGAGCTACGATTGCAGCAGGAAAGGAACCCATGTGGTTCTAACAACTTGTGAAGGCTGATAGACATAGTTTTTTTCCGAATAAAACCAATCTTTTGAAGAAATGTTACCAAAAACTCGCATCAAGCTAATGAATGTAGGTCACGGTAGTAGCTAGAGCATTCCAACACTTGTCTAAAGCGTATATTTGAACTTGTGAGTACATCGTACTCTAATTCGTTCCCTCTTGAATCCCATGCTTAACTCTGAGTGAGCAAGCTTCGAGAAAATGGACACCAATCCAGGAGACAATGAGGTCTACTACGAGCAAGGTTTCGGTTACCGGCCGGAATTCCGCGGTAACCGGCCGGTAACCGGATTTCTCGGACCCCCCCGGAATTTGCATATCTCGGATGAAAAATCTCGGATTAGTCAAATTTGAAACAAATTTGTGCTCGAAAAATTTAAATTTTAAAAAAAATCGATGTTTTAAGTTTAAATCCTAAATTCTTGCCGAAATATTGGGCCGGTTACCGGCCGGTATTTTCCGGTAACCCCGGTTACCGGAAATATCGGCCCCCTCCGGATTTTTTTTTGAACCGGTATCCGAAACCTTGACTATGAGCAACCAGATCTATCCGGAGGAGTGGAAGGCGTCGACTACATTATTACTTACAGAGCAGATGCCAACAGAGAAGAAGATCAAGAAGGGTAGGCTAGCTAGTCTAGTAAAGAACCGAGCCAAGCCGCTATAGGCTATAACCTATTGAGCCCTAATTGTTCTTGGTTTATTAATCTCGGTACTAAGTAAGGTCGTACAAGTTGAACTTGTTTCATTTGAATCTTTTCAGTTGTCGGAGGAGGAAGTTGAAGTCTTCATACACTTTTGGCTTGTAATAGTAAGCACTGTGTAATATTTAGACCACAATGTTTCCGGTTATACTACTCTACTCTGAGAGATGTGATATTTGTGAAATGAGACTTCCATGAGTGTTATATTAACAAATTACGCACTACAACACACAGTGGTGTGCTGGGTGACCGCATCCTTGTCTCCCAAGCCCACAATGGGGAAATATAGTGTATAAATTCTGCCGCAATTTTGGCCCTGAGGATTATGAGCAATGGAATCTCTTGGTAGAGGAGGTTGAAGACGTGGACCGTCGGAAGATTCAGACAGTGTGCCTTGTACCCTAGATCGCTCGGGTATCTTTTTTGATGTGCTCCCTCTATCGTGACCTTTGTCAACATGTGGTGGACTCTGCAGCAGTTGATATCCTGAAAGAGTGTATCGATCTCAAGATTAAATACTTTATGTGGCAGCTAGCCAGAGGTTGTCTCCACTCCAACGACCAGATCATACAAAGAAGAGGGCATTTGGCAGTTGTGCCATTTATTTTTGATTTTTAAAGCAGTTGGTCTTGCCGCCCGATTAGATAGAATAGAAAGTTTTGTACATGATTCCAAGAAGAGCCTAAAGAGGCTCGGCGTAAACTATTCCAAAATTACTGAGAATGTGAACCATATCTTTTTTGTTGTGTTCTTGCTAATTTTATTTGGAGTGGTGTGCGCTTCTATCTTTGGGGTTGCTTAGAACCCCTCATGTTTTTTGGAGCTCAGTTTGATCCTCCAGAACCTCCCCAAAAAATGTCGTCCTTTCTTTAGGATATTTTTTGCGGCTATTTGCTAGACTCGGCTTATTCGCAATAAGATCACTATTGAAGAAAAATCCAGAGCCGCATTTTCAAAATCACGATGTTTCTGCTGCTGGACGAGATGGGTCGCCATGCTTAAGGCCCTCTTCGACGCCACTTTTGCACTGGCTTAATTCCCTCGCCTTATCCTTCGAACCCTTGTCCTTAGTGTTTGTTGGCGCCTATGCCATTAGTTGTTCTTCCCTTTGTGGCTTGGTCTCTAGAAGTTATTAGTAATTTAAAGATGGACACTTATGTGCCTTTTGTCTAAACAATGCACTTCTGTTTGGGCATTGCTGGTCTCTTGGTCAGGTTTTCAGGTCTCACTCCGGCGGCTCCGGCAGTTGTCCCTCTTATGATCATGGGCTAGTGGCACTAAGGATAGTAGTGGGTTGGGTATGGGGCGGGTACAACAATATCATATCCATACCCGTGTAGTTAATGGGTAAAAACGTGTACCCATACCTGTATCCGCGGGTATGAAACTTTACCCGTACACATACCCCATGGGTACCCATACCCATTCGGTACCTAATAGGTAGATTAAATAGTACACAAGTTATTCATAATTATACATTTATCGATAGAATATTTCACAAAAGGAAAACATTTATCTCAACTCAATGAGTACATGACAATCATCTCAGTTCAAATTAACAATTGATGACAGTTTTAATATAGGTTCACAAGCTCACGAGAATGAATGTTGAAACTCCACGGGTAAAGTCAACATGTTAATCTAAATGGTAGGGTATGGGTATACCCAAGGTTGTACACGTGTCCTACCCGCGACTTAACGGGTAGGGTACGGATACAACACATGGATATAAAATTATGCCCATAATCCATGTGACCGGGTATGATACCTGTGGGTAAAATTGTCATCCTTAAGTGGCACCGGTGCATGAGCTCCAATCTTCCTCCCGAAAAGCGAAACTTCTATGGATTGGTGGCATATTTGGCTTGAGCGCAGTGCTCGACTCTTTGCACACAATTTCGCGAAGCCATCTATCACTTTTTTTCGTATTCCAGAGGCTGTAAATGTTAGGGCTTTGGCCTTTTGCTAGGAACGTCCACGACGACGGCGGTTGAGTTGAGTTGTGGTTTTTGGTGCTGTTAAAGGCTAGTCCTTTTGTAACTATCTCTATAACCGGTTTTTATTCTTCTTCTAATGAAAATCGGCAGCGCTCCTGCCAATTTTTGAAGAAAATAATAATTTAGGCATACTTGTCAAACACATCGAAGTAGAGTTTCACTTCGATAGTGATCATTTCACACTAGTGGGAATGCTTTATTTTTGGTTTTCATCTCGACTGTAGATAAAGAAACATGCATTTTTTCACGGGCACTCCTGAAAAGTATTTGTCTGTCTTGTATTGCAATATCCACCTTACTAGTCTATCAATATATCAAAGCTCACCTCCTCAGCGAGCTGTGGAGGCGCCCACGTCACCGGGTACTGTAGGTGCTACAGTAATGCACATCTACAGTACCCCGCGTGTATTTTGTTTTCCTGTTTTTCCCAGAAAAATCCTTTCCCAAAAATCATTTTGACGAAAACATGTATACGAAATATATGCGCGTCGATGAGTAGGTTCCATTCCCGTGATCGGTTTCGAGTTTTGTCTACTCTAACTCCTCAATTTTGGATCTTCGCAATTTTTTTAGCACGTTTTGTCAAATTCGTCGCAGTCAGTCGTCCGTTCGAATTTTCCTCTCACGAGTAGAACAATTTCCATGTTCTAACCTTTTTATTTCGACGCACATATAGATGTCACTACTAGAAAACAGGCCATCAGTGGCGCACCAAAAATGCTTTCTGTGGCGCATGGAGGATGCGCCACAGTTATCTCGCCACTAAAATGTATTTCTGTAGCGCATACTTGGGTGCGCCATAGAAAGCCCAGGTTTCTGTGGCGCACCACACAGGGTGCGCCACAGAAATATTTCAGTGGCGCATGCTTCTGCAATGCGCCACAGAATTACATGCGCCACAGAAAAAATAATACATGCGCCACAGAATAATTTACAGGTATTCTGGAATTGCTGCTGCCTGCTGTATAAATACAGGTATATTACAAGAAATACAGATATATATAGGATTTATACAGATATAATAGAAACAATAATATATTTGACACGGTATATGAAAACAGACACATTACTATGTCATCACATTACTTAGAGCTCGAGATACATAAATATAGTGACAAGTGCCAAATTAATTGTACAAAAGTTCATCTCATGTCACATAAGTCATAATACAAATAAGGCTGAGAAGCCAGATTCAGCATGGGGCGCAGGAGCCGACGATGATAAGTGGGGTCTAGTGATCCCTTAATGTCTAAGCAATCACTAGGGCCCATGTATCACGCCGGCTCCCTCTGCACCGAGCATGGCCCACGCGACCGCCACCAAAGAAGATCCGGGTCGATGACGTCACCCAGATCCTCACCAAGATACGCGTCCCGGAAGGTTGCACCTCCCAGTGCCAGCCCGGCGGAGTCCAGTCGCGGACGTCGCCACTCTGGTCCAACAGTGACATCGTCGCCGAGAACAATAAACTAAAAACACAATTTTTAAACTCATTTTTAGCAATGTGGAAATTACACAATATAACGAACAATGAACACAACTAAAATTATCTACAATCTAAGCTACACAACTATATGTCCTATTTTTAGCAAAGTCATGCGAAAATTTACGAAAAAAATTGGCATGACCTTTGCTAAAAAAGGACATATGGAGTACCCGAATTTACTGGAACGGAAGTTAATCGACGTTCCGGCAAACTCGAGGGCCTCATGGGTACCTGCAGACATTTCACAAATCATATGTCCTATTTTTAGCAAAGGCATGCCAAAATTCACGATTTTTTTGGCATGACCTTTGCTAAAAAAGGGACATATGGAGTACCCGAATTTGCTGGAACGGAAGTTAATCGACGTTCCGGCAAACTCAAGGGCCTCATGGGTACCTGCAGACATTTCATCCACAAACATTTGTGGCTGGCATCTCCGGCCGGCAACATCCAAATACACGACAATCACCACGACACGATGGTCGTGGTAGCACAGAACACATGGTCACAAACAACCATGATGTCGGAGCACAAACAACCACGACAAGATGGTCGTGGTAGCACAGAACACATGGTCACCGGAGATTGAAGGGGTTAACCAATAGCTCACCAAAGTGGAACTTTAGAACCAAATCGATTCCAAGGGCGTCTTCTTGCTTAGTACACACAAGCACCTCTGCACCTGTACAACCAAAAAAAGAAAAGGATCATGAAGCAGAAACAAGAAAAAAAAGAACAGAAACAAAGGCAGCATCATAGGCACCAGAATACATTTGCATTCTCTGTTTAGCATATCTTAGGATTCTTAAGCCCTTCCAGATTTATAATTGACAGACTAACTAGTCCTAATTTGTACTCCATATGATATTAGCAATTAACAAGTATGGTTCTTATTGAAGATTGGAGCAGCACTCAAATTTTTTCATGCACAGGCACATTCAGTTCAACACTTATATAGACAAAACATCTAGTAAACAACTAGCAGCACTAGTAGCACTCAAATTTTTTCATGCACTCAAATTTTAGCACTAACAATCAACAACTAGCAGCACTAACAATAACCAACTAGCAGCACTAACAATCTCCAAATTTTCATCTCTTTTGAATTTCAGCAAACACCTTAGGGGCAGAGGTTTGGTAGGGGAGGAAGGAGGGGGAGAGGGGAAGCACCTCGGGGAGGGGAGGGAGGGGAGGTCGTCGAGGGAAGTGTAGAGCTCGTCGCCGGTGTCTCGGAGGGGGAGGTAGTCGAGGGAAGTGTGTAGAGCTCGTCGCCGGAGGTCGTCGAGGCCGAGCGCCACGCGGGGGCGCCGAGCGTGTGGGCGCGGCGCAGGGTTGGGCGGGGGCGGGGCGCAGGTACGTAGGTCGACGGCGACGAGTTGGGGCGGGGCGCGCGCAAGGTTGGGCGGGGCACAGGGGAGTTCGCCGGCGGTGAGTTGGGGCAGTGGTGTCGAGCGCGCGGTTTCTCTGTGTGTGTTGGGAAAATTTGGGGGGAGAAGAGAGGCGCGGGGGCGGGGCCCGCATGTCAGTGGGTGGGAAAGATTTCTGTGGCGCATCCGGCCTGGGTGCGCCACAGAATTCGTTGGCCTGACAGTTTAAAAACATGTGGTGCTGTTCTATGACAACAACAACACACACATACTCTAGTGGTTTGCTTCAGAACCTTGGTACTTGGGCAGCCAGGTTGGAATCCTGGTTGTCCCACATTTTTTTCTTTAAAAAAAAATATTTTTGGTTAAATTTAAATAAAGAACACAAACACATTTGTTTTTCTTAAAAAATATATATTTTTGTTATATTTAAAGAAAGAACATACACACATTTTAAAGAAAAGAATATACACACAATTGTTAGTATACCACACATATTTTATTCATGATATACACACTATTCAAACTATTAACCATTTTGCAATTTTGAATTAAAAAATGCATTAACTTTTATCTTTTGCAAATTTTTGAATCTGACAAAACTTTCCACATTCAAGCATAATATTTCAAATTCCATAACTTTTAATCCACTTGGCCAAATTCAACAAATTTGTAGTCATTTAAATCCTTAGAATGTGTAGAACACTTTATAATAAAAAAAATTACTTTTGATATGTGCACAAACTTGCTATTGCTGAATATTAGTACGGACCAGAGATAATTAACAATATAAAAGGAAAACAAGGGCTAAATAAATCCAAAGATCACATAACTTTTAATTTCAATCAAACGTCTCACATATGACAATTATTGTTGAGACGATCTAGATCGACACATTGAGACACCTCCTAGCAATCTCGTAGCCTAGGCGAGCGTCCAGAGCGGCATACTTGATGCGATAAAAGCTCAATGGAAACTTGCCCCAACCTGATGTGAGGTCCTCTTCTTCCTCCTTCTTCTTCTCGTCCTCCTTCTTCTTGTTAATCTTCTTCTTCTTCTCAAGCGTTGTGCCAATAAAAAAATTGGCTAGAGCATAGAGACTCGGAAGATTAGGGAATGTTGGGTTAGGGTGAACGGCCCACTGGAGGTCGACGGCGGACGGAATATGAATTTCGTAAGGCGCCAGCATACGCTGATCGTTGTTGATAGCCGCGCCGCAGAATTTGATGGTTTTGTCCATCAAGAAATCCTTGAGGGCCTGCGGCACCCGATCAGCGTGGCAAATATGGAACACCAACGTGTCGGTCGCCACGGAGAGTTGCAGGACGGCGGCACGCTGCCTCTCCTCGGGTGTGGCGTCGGTGAACTCGTAGTCGAGGCCCACGATCTTCATCGGTGCGGCGTCGAGGTAGCGCCTCTTGACGTCACCGATCCAACTCTCCACGGTTGATGCGCGGTGAGTGACCACGACCTTGAAGTCCATGTCGACGGAGATGTCCTTGTACTCGTACTCCTCGCATAGAGGTAGCTCCATGGCGCGCGGCAGCGATTCGAGAGAGGATTTTAGAGAAGATTAGAGAGAGGAGATGGTGCATTTGCCAAATAACACCATTAGCTCTCTTATATAGCTAGCAAGAGAGATTTGAAAGGCCATGCTAATTAATCCGGCGCCCCTTTGTTTCAACTTCCAAAATCCGGCGCCCCAAGAGTGATTTAGCTTCCCAAATCCATTAAGGGGTTCTTCATTCCTCGTGTGATCAAAGACCAGCGCGGGAACTGAAGCGTCACATTAAGTGGTTCTGTGGCGCATGGGACTGGATGCGCCACAGAAACATGCATTTCTGTGGCGCACCGCGGTCCATGCGCCACAGAGAGCTCATGTTTCTGTGGCGCATGTACTAGGATGCGCCACAGAAATGCATATTTCTGTGGCGCATCCAGTCCCATGCGCCACAGAAATAGGTGGTGGGCCTCGAATTCAAACGTGGGTGGTGGGGCCCACTCTATTTCTGTGGCGCATGGTACTGCATGCGCCACAGAAATGCCATATTCAGTGGCGCATGGATATTTCATGCGCCACAGAAATCTGTGGCGCACCACTAGGGATGCGCCACTGATAAATTTCTGTGGCGCACCGCAAAAAGGTGCGCCACAGAATGATCATCCACCTATAGCTAGTTTCCTAGTAGTGTGTACCGCTTCTTTGCCGTAAAGTCCTCATGTTTTCCAAAAATTGTTAATCGGTCCTCCGAAATAAAACATTTTTGCAGAAAAGTCCCCACGTCCCATTTTTTGCAGAAAAGTCCTCACGTTTTCCAAAAAATGTGAGCCGGCCTCCCAAAAAAACATTTTTCCAGCAAACTCCCCGCATTTTCTCCAAATTGCAAATCGGTCCTCCGGTACAATTGTTATCTCAATATATCAAAGCTGACCTCCTCATCGAGCTGTGGAGGCGCCCACGTCACCGGGTACTGTAGGTGCTACAGTAACACCCATCTACAGTGCCTCGCGTGTACTGTAGCACTTTTTTCCCTGTTTTTTCCAGAAAAATCATTTTGACGAAAACATGTACACGAAATATATGCGCGTCGACGAGTAGGTTCCATTCACGTGATCGGTTTCGAGTTTTGTCTACTCAAACTCCTCAATTTTGGATCCAGGTTCGCAATTTTTTTGGCACATTTTGTCAAATTCGTCGCACTCAGTCGTCCGTTCAAATTTTCCTCTCACAAGTAGATGTATATCGCCCTACCAAACAACTTTCATGTTCTAACCTTTTTATTTCGACGGACATATAGGTGTACCGCATCTTTGCAGTAAAGTCCTCATGTTTTCCAAAAATTGTTAATCGGTCCTCCGAAATAAAACATTTTTGTAGAAAAGTCCCCACGTCCCATTTTTTGCAGAAAAGTCCTCACGCTTTCCAAAAAATGTGAGCCGGCCTCCCGAAAAAACATTTTTCCAGCAAACTCCCCGCATTTTCCCCAAATTGCAAATCGGTCCTCCGGTACAATTGAACAAGTTTTCCCCCTCCTAATATATTTGTCCCCTTATAGTTTAAACCTATTTTATTCCCGCACTTCTTTTCATGAACATTATCTATTTTTCGAGTCATGTGTGACCAGTCCCTGTTGAAAGAACGAGGATGTCGCCTAGAGGGGGGGGGGGGTGAATAGGCGTTTTAAAATAATTACGGTTTAGGCTTGAATAAATGCGGAATAAAACTAGCGTTTAATTTATCAAGCACAAAACCTAAACGAGCTAGGTTCACCTATGTGCACCAACTTATGCTAAGCAAGATTAACAACTAAGTGATAGCAATATAGATAACTTCAAGCTCGATGGCTATCACAAAGGTAAATGCATAAGTAAAGGTTTGGGTATAGAAGTAACCGCAAAGTGGACACGAGGAGATGTTTCCCGTAGTTCCTTCCCAATGGAAGTACGTCTACGTTGGAGGGGTGTGGAGCCTCCTAGGTACTCCAATAGCACCGATGTGCTCACCCTATTCTCCGTGAGCTTCACCCGTGAGGGATTGGCTCGTTCCACTATGAGGTCGACTTGAAGGCGTTGACCAAACCGATACACCAAGGTTGAGGAACTCCACAATGAGTTGGAGCCTCCCAACAATGTCCCGGAGCTTAGCAACAAGATAAAGCTCCGAAACTCACAAAGGCCTCCTAGGGTTACAACTAACCCACGAGGCAACGAGAACCACAAAGAGTAATGAGCTTCTCAAACTTCAACTCCACAAATCACCGTGGAGAACTCAAACCGATGCACCTAATGCAATGGCAAGAACACAAGAAGTGCTCAAAGCAATTCACTCTCAAATCCCACCAAAGCAACTAATGCTATGGAGGAAGATGAGAGGAAGAGCAAGGAAGCAACAAATGAATCCCAAGATCTAGATCCAATATGCTCCCCTCACTTAGAGGAGAGATTGATTGGTGGAGATGTAGATCTAGATCTCCTCTCTTGTTTCCCTCAAGAATGAGCAAGAATCATTGGAGGGATTGACGAAAGCAAGCTTTTGGAGGTCAACAATGGAGGGCAAAACTTGCAAGAAAGGTTGGGGAACCATTGGGGAAGAAGGCCCCTTAAATAGGTCACCCAAATATCCAACCGTTGGGTGCAGATTCGCGCCGGGGCGGTACTACCGCTTGACCCAGCGGTACTACCGCCCCCCTAGGAAGTTAGGACAAGAAAACGGGCTGAAAACAGGCTCCAGGTAGCGGTACTACCGCCCCGGGCAGCGGTAATACCGCCCCGGCGGTACTACCGCTTTTGGTGCCGCTGAAAACATGCTTCTGTTTGCTCCGGCGGTACCTCGGGCGGTACCGGGGCGGTAGTACCGCCCCCTGAAAACAGCAGGAAAGCCAAACACCAAAACGACAATATCTTTTGCATCCGGACTCCGTTTTTGATGATCTTTGGCTCGTTGGAATCACAACAACGAGCTCATCAAGATTATACAGAGAAACATCATAGTCCAACAATGAATCATAAAACCAAATGTGGAAAGATTAACCCTCTTTAAAAAGACAATCGGTAAACCTTCAATATCAAAAACGCAATAGGTTTTCCATACGAAATCCGTTTTTGATAAACTTGAGCTTTTTGAAGATCATGACAAGCTCTAAAACCACACATGGAGGAAGCCAAATAAGAACCAAGAAAGATGATGCCAAGTATGCAAAGGTTTGAGCTCTCTCCGAACGATACGATCAAGTTACTCATTCGAGAGCCCCTCTTGAAAGTGTGGCATCTATCCTATAATCCGGTCTCTCACTAACACCATGAGACCGGTAAAATAGAAACCCTATCAAGGTCATACCTTTGCCTTGCGCAATCCACTTGAGCTAGATGATGACGATCTTGATCACCTCAAGTTGGATCACCTTTCTTGATTGCGCTCCGCTTGGTGAAGGCTTGTGAAATGCTCCCCCATACACAATATGGGAGAGCCACTTTTAGGAACATCTTCACTTGGCCATTATCTTGATGACGACCACCGCTTGACGTCATCCGCCATGGGCTATATGGAATCTTCCTTTGATGCATGCCCATGGGAAGATACCTAACCCCACATAGATACTCCACACACACAAGTATATGGGTTAGTTCACAAAGCTATATAGATAATTGCTTACCATACCATTGGATCACAAGATCCCACATGGTACAACATGTAGCTTTGTGTGTTGATCACTTGAATCCACTCTTTGCACTTAGCCTTGATCAACTTGTATCTTTTCTTATTTCTTGATCAATGATGATGTCTTGAAGGTGAGCATGAATATCCACGGTATTCTATTCTTCAAGACATACTTGCAATATGCTCAACTCTATATAAGACCATTCTTCATATAAACCCTTGAAAGATCTTGGTCATCTTATAAGCTTCTAGGTCCAACACATGAACTCCAATCTTTCCTATGGACAAGATCTATAAGAATATCTCAATGCAAACATTAGTCCATAAGGATTGTCATTAATTACCAAAACCACGCATGGGGCAACACATGCACTTTCAATCTCCCCCATTTTGGTAATTGATGACAATCCCTTTTACGAGGGTTTATATAATGAATTAAGCAACCATGCACAACAAAGAGCAAGGATGCAAGAGCATGAAAGGCAAATGCTTAAGAACAAACTAAAGCATAAAACCAAATTCCCTTAAACCCTCTAAACTTCTCCCCCATTGGCATCCATTGCCGAAATGGGTGAAATTTTTAGAAGGCCAATATAATAAGAGCTCCCCCATAAAGTATGCATTTCTCAAGATATGAGTGAAATCAAATGCACATATTCAATGACGAATAGATTGAGGGAGATCAAATTATATTGAGGATCCAAAGATTGCAAAAGGATGATAAGGTGAAAAGGGTATCAACGAATGAAGCATGCAATCAAAGAACCCAAATCCAATTGAACAAAAGATTTTATGATTTGAACAAAACAATGTTTCGAGAGAAAATAGAGGAGCTCCCCAATATCATGTACTATTTAGAAATTGTATTTGAGTACCACATACACAAAGATGGAATCATCACTCCCCCATAATCCTTTGAAACACAAAACATGTGCAAGAGAGAATGTATATAAAACAAGGCATAACACTTGCAACAATCATATGGTTGAGCATCAAATAGAAGACCGACAAAATATCCAAATGCGAGAACATTTAAAAGATTTAGGCTCACCAAATGATGTGTGTGACATAGCAAAGCCTTTTATAAGAGTACATCATAGGTGAGCATTGAGCATCACCATAGTCTCAAAGGAATGATAAGCAAGGAACAAAGCATGTCATTTCAACACACACAACCGACAAAAATGAGTGCACAAGATCCAATAAAATAGGACAAGCACTCATAAGGCAAATATTTTCCGGAGCCACCAAAGATCAAAAACATAAAAGAGGTGGACACAAGAAAAAAGGATATCAATTTGGGATGTAACAGTTCTCATGTGTATAGATTTCTAAGTAGATAACAATCATATGATATACATCCACAAAGAAACATGCACACACAAAATAGTTACTAAAGAGAAGAACATGATACCCAAGAGGAAGTCATATATACACCATTAAGATCTTTGCTTAAAAGCATAGCACATAGCTCAAATTTATCTTAAAGGATATAAAAGACTTCCAACACAAACTCATCAAAGGCATCACAAAAAACCACAAGGGAAAAGTGATAGTTGAGATGCTTTGAGAAAGGAAACAAGTATCACAAGGAACAAAGAATCATGCCAAGATGCAACCTACACAAGGTTGAATGCAAGAAATGTATGCATGAGGTAGATACTTGTTACCGAGATGGCATTGGTGATGTAGAAGATTAGCAATCACGATCATCATAGCTTGGCTTCAATAAGCACATGGTGAGAGCACCTTCCTTATGAATGAGACAAGGCATCCAATGCATCTCCGAAGTACCTAAAACACAATTCAAGTACAAAAGGTCCCCAAACATATTGGGTCCGAAGTAGTTAGGAAACTACAATACATAGGACAAACTCCACATGAATATGTGCATATGGATATGAAATTGAATTTCATGCACATCTTAGCCGATTTAGGATTCGGTGGAGTTTACCCGATATATTGGATCAAAGAAAGTAAACATGCCATAATTTATACATGAATTAAATATGCATGTCAAGACCTTCAAGAACCAAAAGAAGACACGATTTGGACAAAATACAAAGAATACCAAGAGGGCACACCAAAGTGTGACATGCAAGAGAATTGTCCAAATTATATCAAAACCCAAATCAACACATGATTGAGAAAGATACCAAATGAAAGATATATCAAGGAATGAGATAACTAATTCCAAAGAGAGAAAGATTCCAACGAATAGACCAAACCCTCTACACTTTCTATGATGGCACAAAGTACCAAGACAAAAAGGTTTGTCTTTCCACGAGACATGTCATCGGGCTCAAACACCAATTTAAAATAGATCAAGTAGCAATTGAAGACAAATAATGTTCTAAAGCATATAGGATAGCTCCCCCAAGATTTGTGCATTATTTATGATCTTGCATTGGAATGCAAAATGCACACAAATGGGATCATCACACTCCATATATATTATTCAAACACTAGTCATGTTCAAGAAAGCAATAAGATCCAATACCAATTTAAAGATGGTGTTCTACTCAAAATAGGATAGCTCCCCCAAGAATAGTGCATTATCTTAGAAGTATGACTTTGAATGTAAATGCACAAGAATGGGATCACGGCTTTTCCTATTTTAAGGAAAAACAAAACAACATGAGTAGAGCAAGAGGATCCAAAGGTCAAGGAAGACAAAAGAAAGTTTGATCAAAACTAATCCTTGGCAATAAATAAGGCAATTAAGAGCAAAGACCAATGTAAATATGATCAATATACTTTACCACAAAAAGATTATCACTTGTAAAGACAAGTAATGTATGGAGATAATTCTCGGTGGTAAATGACAAAGATATTCAAGATCATATTCTCAAAGCAAGAGCGAATAGGCAAATATGGAACTTGTTTGAGAAACATGCCACATAGGAACAAGATAATTTACAATATCAATTCTAAGTGGCAAAACCTCACTTGTTCACATTCTAGGTTCGTAATATGCACATGCTTATTACTCCCCCATAATGTGATAATCCATTTGTTTTCAACAAGAGGCAAACAAAAACCAAATAGAGATAGTTAATGGACATTTAGAATTCGAATTTCTCATGAGCATGACATACCACATAGAGACTAGATAATATTGATATATCAACACTAAGTGGTATTCCTCATGTATACACATTTTTAGGATTGTGACGTGCCGAAAGCATATCACTCCCCCAAAATGGGAAAGTCCATTAAACTATCACAAGAGCCAATTAAGATAAAACAAGAAACAATAGAGGCTCAACACAAACACACACTACCATGATGTGCAAACCAACATACACACACTAGATCACTCAAGATATGTAAGTGGTAGGCACAACATAGTCAAACACATGCAAGGTACAAAACCAAACACATGCAAGGGGCAAGCAACTTTCAATGCATATGTATAATTTAAATACATGTTACCGCAAGGAGGCACGTTGGATATAAGATAGAGACAACATAATCCAAATGACTTGGCTTGGGAAATATGATTGATGAAGATCCCTTAATTCTTCATAATGTAGCCAAGTCTCCAAAGCCCTCCAACAACACCTATTGATCAAGTTTTAGCTTGTTGGTCCCCAACCAAGTTGGGTCCTAAGAGGTTAGTCACAATAGGCTTGGCCACCCAAATGGTTCTTTTCTTGACACCACTTTGAGTACCAACATATTTGGCAAACACATTGCCAACCTTATCCTTCTCAAGAGAGTAAACATCATCAATTATGATTGGGTTGGATAAGGTACCGTTAGTGCATGAAGAAGCAAGATGTCCCTTCTCGCGGCATAGATAGCAACATCTACTTCCACCTTTCTTCTTAGTTGATTTCTCAACTTGAGAAGGTTTAACTTGATTCTCCTTAGGAAGAGGCCTTTCTTCAATATTGGGTACTTGAGTTTGAACTTGAGGCCGCTTCCCTTGTTGCTTCTCACTTAGGTGCTTCTTCTTCAATGGGCAAGACCTCACATGATGCCCTTCAATCTTGCACTTGAAGCAAACAATCTTGGCCGAATCTTTTACTTGTTCTAGGCCCTTCTTCTTGATGGTATTGTGCTTCTTCTTGACGTTGGACTTCTTCTTAACGTTGGAGTTGAATCCAAGTCCACTCTTGTCATTGGGAGATTTTTGCACACTCAACATATTGTCAAGTGCGGACTTCCCAAATGACCTTTTCAAGTCTTCCTTCAAAGAAGTGACTTGCGCCTTGAGCTCTTTGATCTCCTCTACATGGTTAGTTTCAACACAAGTACTAGAGGAAGTAGATGCTTCATTGTTAGAGCAACAAGGCATGGAAAGTAATTCATCACAAGATGTAGAAATATCATGAGTGGATGAACTACTAGGACTAGCACAAGGCAATATAACATTTTGAATGGAAGTTGTGCCATTGTCCACATGAGGCTCACAAGATGTTACCTTAGTTGAAATAGCCTCATGAGCTAACTTTAGCCGATCATGGGAGACTAGAAGATCATTATGAGAGCTCGAGAGCTTTTCATGACTTTCTTCCAATTTCCTATAATTGCTTGTTAGCAACTCAAGTTGAGCCCTTAGCTCAACATTCTCCTTCAATATGGATGCTTCACAATAAGTAGAGTTAGTAGCACAAGCATCATCATTTTTAGATTTGAGGACATTAGAAAGAGCAAGAGCATGATCTTTTCTTAATTTAGAAAAGTCTAAACTATAAGATTTCTCAAGACTACAAAGTTTTTCCTCAAGGATCCTTCTACGCTCTTGCTCTTCATTAAGAGCAATAGAAAGATCCCCGATCTCATCGGTGTAGTCTTGCTCACGACCTTCCATTTCCACAATGGTGTCCTCATGCTCATAAAAAAGTTTATTGACCTCAATAGCATTAGCCATGATTTCCATGAAGTTAGAGCGAGCATTTTTATCTTTACTCAAAGCAAGAAAGACAATTTCACCTTTCTTATTTAGAGAATCAACAATATCATTCTCTTCATTATTATCATCATCTTTAGATTTAATGGGGTTCAAAGTAGGAGATACCTTTGACTCCTTAGCCATAAGGCAAAAGATGGTCGATGAAGATGAAACATTACTTGAGGCACCACTCAAGTACACATCTTGTTCCATAGGAAGTTGGGTTTCCTCTACAATGTTAGTGACCAACGGAATAGAGGAAACACACGCATTTGTAGTATGGCAACAAGATAAAGCAAGCATATCATCATGAGATATTGACGAGCAATTTTGACAAGATATGCAAGGACTATCAACACAAGCATGTAAAGCATGTATGGTGCTAGATGTGTTTAAGTCCAAAGGTAGATCATTGCAACAATGTTGAGGTAAAGAATCATCAATGGTAAGTTTACTACCATTGTTGCAAAGCCTACCACTACTCACATCTCATTAGGTTGTGGCTTACCACATGTTGGTGAAGTAGAGGAAGTTGAGAACTCGTCATGCCCGGAAGTGGAGGAGAACAATCATCCTCAATAATATTGGACACATCATATTTGTTTGAAGCTTTGTCCATAAATCATGAGCATTCCGAAACGGCATGATTGACTCAAGAACTACATTGCTCAAAACACAAACAATAGCATGAGATACTAGAGAATTGAGATAAGAGTTTTCCTCATCCTCTAAAGATAACTTTTGGAGATCCTTTGGAGGAGGAAAATCCATATCTACAATTCTCTCCATTTTTGGGCCATACACCCGAAAAAGATTAAGCATGCGAATTTTCCAAACATCATAATTTGTGCCATCGAATATGAAAGTGGGATCATTAGCTAAATCTCTAAACGACATCTTTACTCTCTAGGCGGTGAAGCCTAATATAGAGAGCTTGCTCTGATACCAATTGAAAGAACGAGGATGTCGCCTAGAGGGGGGGTGAATAGGCGTTTTAAAATAATTACGGTTTAGGCTTGAATAAATGCGGAATAAAACTAGCGTTTAATTTATCAAGCACAAAACCTAAACAAGCTAGGTTCACCTATGTGCACCAACAACTTATGCTAAGCAAGATTAACAACTAAGTGATAGCAATATAGATAACTTCAAGCTCGATGGCTATCACAAAGGTAAATGCATAAGTAAAGGTTTGGGTATAGAAGTAACCGCAAAGTGGACACGAGGAGATGTTTCCCGTAGTTCCTTCCCAATGGAAGTACGTCTACGTTGGAGGGGTGTGGAGCCTCCTAGGCACTCCAATAGCACCGATGTGCTCACCCTATTCTCCGTGAGCTTCACCCGTGAGGGATTGGCTCGTTCCACTATGAGGTCGACTTGAAGGCGTTGACCAAACCGATACACCAAGGTTGAGGAACTCCACAATGAGTTGGAGCCTCCCAACAATGTCCCGGAGCTTAGCAACAAGATAAAGCTCCGAAACTCACAAAGGCCTCCTAGGGTTACAACTAACCCCGAGGCAACGAGAACCACAAAGAGTAATGAGCTTCTCAAACTTCAACTCCACGAATCACCGTGGAGAACTCAAACCGATGCACCTAATGCAATGGCAAGAACACAAGAAGTGCTCAAAGCAATTCACTCTCAAATCCCACCAAAGCAACTAATGCTATGGAGGAAGATGAGAGGAAGAGCAAGGAAGCAACAAATGAATCCCAAGATCTAGATCCAATATGCTCCCCTCACTTAGAGGAGAGATTGATTGGTGGAGATGTAGATCTAGATCTCCTCTCTTGTTTCCCTCAAGAATGAGCAAGAATCATTGGAGGGATTGAGAGAAAGCAAGCTTTTGGAGGTCAACAATGGAGGGCAAAACTTGCAAGAAAGGTTGGGGAACCATTGGGGAAGAAGGCCCCTTAAATAGGTCACCCAAATATCCAACCGTTGGGTGCAGATTCGCGCCGGGGCGGTACTACCGCCCCCCTAGGAAGTTAGGACAAGAAAACGGGCTGAAAACAGGCTCCAGGTAGCGGTACTACCGCCCCGGGCAGCGGTACTACCGTCCCGGCGGTACTACCGCTTTTGGTGCCGCTGAAAACATGCTTCTGTTTGCTCCGGCGGTACCTCGGGTGGTACCGGGGCGGTAGTACCGCCCCCTGAAAAACAGCAGGAAAGCCAAACACCAAAACGACAATATCTTTTGCATCCGGACTCTGTTTTTGATGATCTTTGGCTCGTTGGAATCACAACAACGAGCTCATCAAGATTATACAGAGAAACATCATAGTCCAACAATGAATCATAAAACTAAATGTGGAAAGATTAACCCTTTATAAAAGACATATCGGTAAACCTTCAATATCAAAAACGCAATAGGTTTTCCATACGAAATCCGTTTTTGATAAACTTGAGCTTGTATTGAAGATCATGACAAGCTCTAAAACCACACATGGAGGAAGGCCAAATAAGAACCAAGAAAGATGATGCCAAGTATGCAAAGGTTTGAGCTCTCTCCGAACGATACGATCAAGTTACTCATTCGAGAGCCCCTCTTGAAAGTGTGGCATCTATCCTATAATCCGGTCTCTCACTAACACCCTGAGACCGGTAAAATAGAAACCCTATCAAGGTCATACATTTGCCTTGCGCAATCCACTTGAGCTAGATGATGACGATCTTGATCACCTCAAGTTGGATCACCTTTCTTGATTGCGCTCCGCTTGGTGAAGGCTTGTGAAATGCTCCCCCATACACAATATGGGAGAGCCACTTTTAGGAACATCTTCACTTGGCCATTATCTTGATGACGACCACCGCTTGATGTCATCCGCCATGGGCTATATGGAATCTTCCTTTGATGCATGCCCATGGAAGATACCTAACCCCACATAGATACTCCACACACACAAGTATATGGGTTAGTTCACAAAGCTATATAGATAATTGCTTACCATACCATTGATCACAAGATCCCACATGGTACAACATGTAGTTTTGTGTGTTGATCACTTGAATCCACTATTTGCACTTAGCCTTGATCAACTTGTATCTTTTCTTATTTCTTGATCAATGATGATGTCTTGAAGGTGAGCGTGAATATCCATGGTATTCTATTCTTCAAGACATACTTGCAAATATGCTCAACTCTATATAAGACCATTCTTCATATAAACCCTTGAAAGGATCTTGGTCGTCTTATAAGCTTCTAGGGTCCAACACATGAACTCCAATCTTTCCTATGGACAAGATCTATAAGAATATCTCAATGCAAACATTAGTCCATAAGGATTGTCATTAATTACCAAAAGCACGCATGGGGCAACACATGCACTTTCACCTGTCCCTTATAAACAGTTTTTTTATATATTTTTTGCTTCTAATAGATTTCTCTCCGTTTTAATTTTCCCCTATTATTTACTTTTCCACGTTTCTTCTTACGAACATTGCGCACAAATAGCGACTTCAAAATTACTTATTTATTTCTACTCCCTAATTATCCCCTACTATATCTTTTTTTCTACTTTTGCCTCACTTACATATTTATTTTTATTACTCTAAGACTGCTCGCTTACTTCCTATTTTCCATTTTCTCCTACTCTATTTTTTTAACTTCTTATTTTATTTCCCTCATAAATTTATGATTTAGAGCGCTTTCAACTTCCTGCCATATACCTCCACTATATGTTTTGTTTGGTTATAACACCACATAATTTCATATGTGTTTAGTGCAATGGTTGTTCTTTAAATGTATAGATGTATTTTCCTGATCTCAGCCTTGCCACGTCTATCATTGTGTGCGATTGTCCGTATATTTTTCTGACGATATTCTTATGTCGAGAGGACCCACAAATGAGCATGTGAATTTCAACTTTGGGCATATTCTTACAATTATTGCAGCAGATCTATTCAAAAAGTGCAGTTATTCTCACAATACATTCATGTTGCTTCTTTTGCATAAGAAAAGTAGAGTGTATCTAGCTGATTTAGAGATTCAGCCATAAGATTCTTCATTTTTTGATCTCCTCTGGGTGAGGTCACTTCATTTGGATTTTTATCTTCCACCGCCACCAAATACATCAACGGAGCAACATTAGAAGAACATCATGGATGTAGACATTAAGCTGCAGTACTCCTGCCACTTGATGTTGCCCTTTTAGTATTTGGTTCTCCTTTTATAATAAGGAAGTTTATGTAGCAGTTTTACCATCCAGAGCTATATTTTATATTTTATCTTCCTGTAATGTGCCACTATATATGAGATACTTCTACATGTATCATTTCTAATAATGCAACCACATTTATCTATGTAATCCTATGTATACATTCCATCCCTGCATGTATTACTACCCAAGCATAGAAACACTCCATACTAAGGAAACCAATTGCAAGAAAAAATTACATCGATGCATCTAATATCACTACACAAAGCAATGCAACGGGCGCGGCGGTGTCGCCGCGCGAAATTTTCCTAGTATTATTTATTTTTGGTAAAGAGTAACCATGTATATATATGTCTGAACATTTTTTGGTTGAGAAAACGGATCAAGAATGTGATAGTGTCTGAAGAAGTGACAACCACCAAATATTACAATCTCGTTTTCATCACAATCTCCCCAACATCAAAGAAAACTCAAGAAATGTGGAAACACAGTGACTAATTTTCCACTAGTATACATATACTAGCTGATACCGTGATATGATACACGAATCATCATCCTGTTGTACATACACGGCCGCCTTGTACGTACACCAAACCCGATGTACGCACGTACGATTCCATTGCGCCTTGGCTTAATCAGTGTAAGCAAACATATCCAAGCCAGAGGGCTATTAATTTGTGACACAAAAAAGCATACATACAGTTCTCCTATAGTAGTTTCTTCTTCGCTGGCTGCACCAACGGCGGTGGCAGGGGCAACCCAGCCGGCGCCGGGGCCTCGGCGGCGCCGGCGGAGACGTTGACGGCCACCTTCTGGCCTCCCTCGCAGTGCTCGCCGACGCCGCAGAAGTAGTACCGGGGGCCGGGCTGGGTGAGCTTGATGATGGTGGGGCCGAGCTGGTACCGCATGGTGACGTTGTCCATGCTGCACTTGTCGAACAGCTCCTTGGTCGGCACCTCCACGATGTCGTACACCCCGCTCCGGTACAGGAACACTGCAACACGCGCACCAAACCGTTGCAACAAACCAAAATTTTGACACCGGGAAAGCAAAGATTACAGACGAAGAAAAGGCAAGCTTACTGAGCTTGTCGCCGACGTGAATGTCCCGGGTGCGAGCCCAGTCAGCGTAGTAGGTCGCGTTGGGGGCTATGCGCCACCCCTTGCCGGCGCCGACGATGTGGAACACGCCGGCGGACGAGCCGGCGAGGGAGGCCACGACGACAGAGAGGAGCAAGAAGGAGAGGTGGGCCCTGCTCGCCATTGTTGTTTCTCCACGCGCCTTTCTCTCTTCCTTCTTTTATTGATCCGGTTAATTAGCTTCTTCCTTAGAGGAACCTCGCTCCTTCCCTTTCCCTCCCTGGGTGGAAGAAAAGAATGGCTATAGGGAGGTCCTCGCTAGCTAGGAGACCTTGTGGGGAAGGGACGGGCAATCCATGGCAAGCTGCCTATTTTTGTTATTGGTTCATGTCTCTCTTCTCTAATATTGGCAAGTGTTTATGCGGAGCTTTTGTAGCCAAAAATGTGTGTACGTACCTGTGTCATTCTGCTATGTTTAGCTGCTCCGGCGGTTCAAAGGAGGCAGCTGTTCCCGGAAAAAAAAAGAGGCAGCTGTTATTCTTCTCTTAGATTGCTGCAGGGTTTTTTTTTTCGGGAGGCAAAATACAGTCATACAGGGAACAAAAAATTGAGGTTGGAGAGTAGATAGGGTCTCAATTGCACTGCAGAACATATATATGTCCCACACAGATCAGGGGATCTCAAAAAAAAAAAAAAATTATATATGTCCCCTTCCATACGTGATGCAAGATTGTGTGCTATCTGAAGATGCAGTATATGTCTGCTACCTGAAAATTACTCCGCGGGTACTTGGACTGAACCTTCCTTTTTCTTTGCTCTTAGGTTGCATCGAGACTGTCCCAGCAACAAAACTATCGTTGGTCCTATTTGAGTGCATAAACGGTTTCAGCGTGTGCCGTATTGTCCTGACATCATTATGCTGCTCCGGAGATCAAACTGGTGTGTTATTTGGCTTTAGTCTTTACTAGGGCAAAGTCTCAAGAGGTTATCGTTACAATTCGCCTTCACATTAGAATTGAGTACCATCTACGAAAATCATGACACCTATGATAGAAATATGTTTTCTGCCGTTTGCGGAAGAGAGAAATATATGAATTAAATAACTATATAACGTGAAGCAACATCTGATTTATCCGCATTGCTCATCCCAGATCATTATTCTTCTCTTCGTCACAAGAATTTTCGGATCCATCGATGCATTTTTGTTGTATATACAGTAGTAACATATTGCTCTATTCAAGTAAGAGGACTACAAAAAAATAGGCATAGACAAACCCTAGTTGCATCACTCACACTGCCACACACATCCGACGCATGATTAGCTCCTTCAAACAACAATTTCACCATTGCTCCACAGTTCGCTCTGGCCATTATCATATTAGACTGCTTTTCAAAACTGAGTTGGTCCCTGTGAGATATGGATCGCGTAAACATAGGCTCTAGCTCGAAAGTGCAACCGGGTTGAGGATTATATATTACATGGCCCTTGGAGCCCCTAAATCTGTACAGACACCACCCTAGGCCCTCCTTGAGATCTACTATGTCAAAGTGCCTTCCAAACACAGTTTACCTTCAGTAAAGCCGATACCTTTCGTACACTCCAGTGGCACGCTTCACTGGGAGCCTCGAGCAAATAATACCGACAGTTGGAGCTGTAGGTTGCTTAAACTGCACAACTTTGTGTTTCGGACACTCTGATGGCTCAGCCTTGGTATATGTTGACACTTAGTTTTCCGTTGACAAGGCCGAAAACTCGAGGAAATGTACGGTCGCCCGAGCATCAATGAGACAGCATCGCAACATCCACACTCAGATCTTCTCATTCTGTAACTTTCTTCGCGGCTTGTTCAAACAAGCTCAAGAACCTTAATGCTTCCAGTAGAGTTGGCGGCCACCACCATATTTGACCTCCCTCTCCAGCAAACGCTCGACACGAATTGCTGGTTATCGTCGTTTGTTTCTTGTCCAGTTATCGGGTCAATCGAACCGAATTTATGAGAAGTTATGGGCATGGGAAAGTCTTTGTAGTAAGAATATACCTGCAAACCAACAAGTACATGAGTTCTTCCACTTAAAAGGTAAGTTGTGAAATGAATTTCGGATTTTGAAGTGTTCAAGAACTAATTGTTTCTAAATATATAAATGAGTCAATTTTTCCAAGTTAACCCAACAAGATAGCATAATCTAACCTCATCATCCTGAACAACAAAATGTCAAAATATACAGCCTGAATTGAGGAGTTGCAGAGTAAGCACTGGCGGAGCTTAGTAGGGGCCGACCTGGGCCACGGCCCGCCCAGGATTGTGGCCATATTACTTTTTACTACTACGCTGCTATGCATCAGAGGCCGGCCCAACCAAACTCCCTTCGCTACTTCGCACAGTCGCACGAGTCGTGACTCGAAAAAAAAAGAACACGACTCGCTGGTAGCAGACAGAGACCAAATCCATGGCGCGGTCAAGCCCTTAGTCGCTAGGTTTAGGAATTAGTGAGGAAGTGGAGGTCTGTGCGACTGGGAGGAGCAGGGCAGCACTAGACAGCGGCGCCCTGCCGCTGCCGCCCCCTGCAACCATGAGTTCGTCGTCTCGCCGCCGGCAGCACTGCAGCAAGGGGGCGCCGAGCCGCCGACGCGCCGCCACCGGCAACACTGCAGCAAGGGGCGTCGAGCCGGTGACGACGCCGAATTCAGCTGGTTTCTTCCCCGATTTCCTCATCCAGGTACATCTCCTACTTTCCCCTCTATTAGTCTATTTAGCATTTGTCAATTTGAAGGAATTAATTGGTCTGGTCTCGGAACAATTTGAAGATGATTGATCACCGATTTCGTTTCAATTTTACAAATTGCAGCAGCCATGGGGAAGGCAACTCAGAGACGAATTGATTTCGTCTTGAAAAGAAGAAGATATCAAATAAGTGAAACTGAAGAAGACTCTTTAACAACAGCAAATATCTGCATACACGTTGTAACATCATTGCATCAGCTTGTCTAGAATCTGCTTTTTTGTGTGCTTTGCTTCAGGTTGGCCCGCCCAACATTTTCTTTCAAGCTCCGCCACTGAGAGTAAGGGTGACCCCATCAACACTAGAGGGTTTGGAGGTTAACTAATTAGGTTGGGGAATGAGAGCTATCAAAGTGTGAAGTTGGCGGGGGCAGCCGGGAGGGTGAAACCATGTTTTTTTTGTGGGAGAGGTTTTACAGTTTCATCAGGCATCAATCTGCTTAACAAAGGTTCCTCCCAAGAGTACTCAACAAGCTTAGCAGTGTTTCGATTAAAAACAGTGCAGTGCCAGCATGACGAAGAAAATATACGCATTAAATATAATACTCACTTCGTTGTTTTCAGAACCACACGTTATGTATCCATCGTGAACAGACAAGCCTACAAAATTCTGCATGGAAAATTTAGTGAGGCTAATTATACACCGATTCCAAAAATGAGTTATCAAAAGAAAGAAACGGATAATTTAGTAAACATTGTATACCTTCTCATTGGTATGACCACTCAATGTCAGACTGCAGGCACTAGTAGATAATCCATTGGAATTAGTCTGGTTGAGATCCCATATCTTCAAGGTGTTGTCAGTTGAAGCAGATATAAGCGTTTCTGGATCTAAGAATCTTACATAGCTGACAGCTTTCCCATGTCCAGAAATGGTACACCAGGGGATCCTTGTATGCCTCAGATCATAACAGTATGTCTTGTAATCAGCTGAGCCAAAAGCTAACATGCGAGAGGAGTATGGGGAGAACTGTACACAGCACACGTTGGCCACATTTCTAATTGTATCGACGCAATTTTTCTGTTAACAGCGAAACATAACTTGCATTAGAAAAAATGGTATCAGGAGCATGAAAGTATTATTGGAATCTACAAAAAGAGCAAATCAAAGAGCGAGATATGTGTTTGTGATAAAATGCATGGCGACTGTTGCTTCTTAGCAATGGTCCAAATAACAGAATGAGTCTCGGATCGGGCACAGCTGCCCCAACATACATTTCTGAGCTATTAGCAATTTAGCCAGCCCAGGCGCCCAGCCCAGTTTGGTCTGGATTAGACTTTGGTGTTTCTGATGGGAACACAATGTCAATCCAGATAGGAACAATCTAAGAGTTTGATATTTCTTCATCGGTAACCCCTTACGTCACTTGACTGTCTATTACCCGGCATAGTTAACTCCGGATCGCAAAAATTATGAGTACCATACCCCAATTTTGAAATACTGACTCTAATTAAGACTATATCATGTTGAAACTGGAGTAGAACAAATTATGTAGTTAAGTAACATGCCTGGTTAATACTCCAAACTTTCACGCAACAGTCGTCACTCCCGCTTGCCAATTTAGTTGGATCCACCTCTGAGAAACTCACAGACCAAGCTCTTTTACGATGCTCCGTGAACTGTGTGAATCCTTGGCCAGTGCTTGCATCCCATAGCTGCAGTCCATGGTGATAAATTGATAAGTAAACCGGTGGAAAAAGAAAGTAATAATGTTTGATTGTTTGGTGCATTTGCAGGTAAGCATGCAAAAGAAGCTATGACCGGCCAGACTACCAAAAGAAACAAATGAACAACAACTGGGAAGCGGTTAAAAGTGGAAAATGTTTTGATGAGTACGAAGTGTTTCTTCTACCGGAACGAATACGTAATATTGAATGTTCATGGTTTGATGCAAAACCAATGCTGCCATTTTTTCTCAGGACCTGAATGTAGATACTATCGAATTGTTGAAGTCTGAATAGACTGTGCATGTTTCCTAAGCAGCTAAAGCTTTCGGAGTGAAATTCAAAACAAGGACATGATATGCCTATCCTCAAAACAGTAATCCGCTTTGCTGCTTCCAAGCATGAATGCTGAAGCTCACTGATTCCTCACTGATTCGACTTGAAAGTACTGTGTTACAATAATAGAATTGTCTGTGTTGTCCCTCCCAAATCAAAAATGGGCACGGTAGACAACAAATTGTCTTGCCCCACAGTTAACACTATGAGGATATGGTGCCCCAAATCAGTAGAACATCACCTTAACAATCAGTACTATGCTAGACCCAGAAGTACACAGTTGGTACTTAAAAAATAACAGAACACCAAATTATCCAAAATACTTTATGTATATAAACCTCACTAAATCAAACAAATGCTGTCACGACACTGCAGCAATGCTAGGGAAAAAACTGCAATGAAATGAAGGAAATATGCCACCTTGGTCATAGCAGATAAGTTATACTTCCAGATTAGGAAAAAAATAATGCGGTGGGTAGCTACTAGCTTCGGAAACATATAACGGGATAACACATCCATTAGATACATACCTGAACAGTGCCATCATAGTCTGTTGATGCCAAGTAGTTCTTTATATAGTTGTTCCAACTGACACAACTAAGCTTGGCCTTGCTAGGAATCTCTACTAAAGGATAATGAATGTCAACACGATCATTCAAAAGAGCATCGAATTCAAATATTTTAATTTTCTTTGAAACCCCGGCAGTAGCAAAATATTCTTCATCGCGGTCAAAACTCAAAGAACAGATCACATTTGGCGAGCTAAGTATATCAGCATTCTTCAAAACTCCTCGTACTTCAAACCTGCTATGACGGGCATATTTGCAAAGACCATCAAAAAAGCATCCAAGACGGTCTGTTTGCCCATCCATAACATTGGTGTCACTATGAAGTTGGTTGAAGTTATCACGGACCCTCAAAGCATCATTATCAGAGCGCTTAATTACATTAGTACCCGATGTGTCAATGGTGGACCTCATGGAGTAATATGCATTTTCAAGCTCCTCCAAATTCCTCATCACCCTCTCCTCGTATATGCTTGACCTCCATGAAGGTGGTAGCAAACCTGACAACGATGCACCTCCTCTTAGGGCATTTGATGAAGTGCCTGGCACATCATTAGAACTTGCCAATACATCCGTGTCCTCTAAAGTGAGCCCCATCCTCCATGAGTGTCTCATCTCGGCCTCTACAATATCAGTTTGCAAGCTTGCAAGATCTGCTGATAACTTGGCAGCCTGCATCTCCTTTTCTTCTTTCAGTTGAGATAGGAAATTCAGTAACAAACCAGATTCTGTGTCCTCATTGACAGCAGCTGGTTCTTTTTCTAACAACGGCAAATCCTGGCCCTCATTTATCAAATCACATCCCAAAATGTCTCTGGCAAAAAAAGAAAAAATGTTGTTAGATAAGACATAAGAGTTGACGTGGAACTATTTTTCCAGTTTACAGGTGGCGAACACTTGTTATATTAGACACGAAAGAAATTATTTGCATGCAATCAAAAGATCTCTAGAAAGTAGGATTAGAGAAACAACTACCCTACAGCTACAGATACATTTATGAGACCAGAAGCAAACAAAGGCAATGCATGTGTCAAGGAGTAGTAAGTTCTCAGCACACTGAAATAACCATGTTTTGGGAGCTCTTCCTTTAACTCGAATGTAACTTTAATCATTCATCAGAATGGAACTCAATGAACTTCTGATTTTATCCAACTACTCAGTTAGTAAATGCCTTTTAAAAGCTGAGTGGAGATTGAATATGCTCACCTTGTCTTTGGTCTAGAACAAGGATCCGGATGCACTAGCCAAAGGCAGAAGCCAGCCTCTCTGGGACTTTCTGAAAGAAAACTTGGAGGCAGTATCCGATGGCGAAGATCTGACATTGCAGCACAATGCAGCTCCCATGTCTCACAGCAGCAAAAGAGCTGGTAAGAGAATAAACTCGTTCAATACAGCATAAGGAATTACATGTAGCAAACAAGAAAGCTACTACCTCCGATCCATATTAGTGGGCACAACTTTGTCTAGATACACATGTATCTAGTCTAAATACTTAACTAGATACATATGAATTTAGACAAAGCTATGCCCACTAATATGGATCGGAGGGAGTACTAAACTCAAATGAGATTTTAGTAAAACACGGATTCAATTGTTTATGTCTTTTATGATGCATGTGTTAGCTCCTAACAGAATATGCTGCAACAGTGACAGGCTATATAAGGTGAACATGGTTAACAAGGATGGTGATCTGCCTTTTCATACAGCCTAGTTTTCATACAGCCTAGAAAAGCAGGTAATACCAGAATATTCAAACAACAGTATTATTCCATGGTCTCAAACAAAATTGCACAATTCAACTACATATATCTCAAACTTGTAAAATATTATAATATATAGCAACAGATGCTTTCAGTAATCAGATTGCTGTTGAACAAAAGAAAACAGCAGACCAGTCGGGCATGCTGACTATTAAGCACGAAACATATGATATACCAGTGTGAAAATGTCGATACCTCATAAGTAGATTCTATAGTTAAAACCACATGGATTAATTAGAATGCTAGAGTAAAACCGTCCACAAAATGACTTCTTCAGGTGCAAACAAATAGTATTTTCACATTGTCACTTCACTTCTATGAGCATTCGAAGTGTTTAGACTTCAGAGACCCCTTACGAATCCTATTTCAGCCTCTCAGGACATGTCGTGAAAGTAACCAACATACCTCAAACAGAAGAACACCAAGGCTGTAGATGTTGGACGGGAATGTGCCTTTCAATTGACTGAGCTCTTCTGGCTTTTGTACCAGCTATCTTCCAGCACCCTCGGTTCAAGTACTGGTTCTTGGTTGCCATAATTAGATAAACGTTGGGCATAAGATGCATTACTGCCATAGTAAGGTTCACCAAACTTAAAACGTCCTCTAGCAGTGCAACTAGAATTTCCCTGTCCTGAAGAGCCTAGATCAGCACCTTCACGTTGGTTGCCCCCTCTGTGGTCAGTCCGGAAGTTATGTATCGGTCGCCTGACAGCAACAGAACCTTGTTCGCCGACCTTCTGATACTTTAGGATTGAATTTCCATTTCCATTAGACTCTTGCTGTACACTTTCTGATCGAGGCATCGTTTTCTGTTGAAAACATCATCCGCGGCCATATCTGGTTTTGCTGGGGCTGATAAATCTTGTGTAGTATAGGAACCGGTATATATTACTTGTTTCTGAGATGAGATTATAAAATACGACGGCGCAAATGCTGTAAAGTTAAACCCTGTGCATGAGATTTGTCTACAAGATCAAGGATCTGCTTAAACAAATGCATTTTCTCAAACTTGCTCATGGCTTGGCGTGCGGGCTTAATTAGTTCCCTCAGGCTCGTTCCCTCATACTGAGATTCAGGAACATTTCCACCAGTGTTGAAAAATGTACTGTCCAATCTGGCCACAGAATCGTGCGTTGAGCTAGGAATCTTAGGAATAGGGGCTCTGGGTCTTGCACTAGCTTGAAGTTGGATCTCCTCCCGTGCAGCTTGGTAGGTAACCCCTTTACCCTTCAATCCGGCCTTAAACGGGGAACCCTGAACCCAGACGAAGGTGTTGCAGCCTTACTCCTCATCTGATCAATAATTCTATTGGAGAAGCTACTCACTGCCAGACCATTCTCCCTTTCAGATCGCTGCTCGCTTTGATTCTGCCGTGAAGACAGGATATGCTGGTGCTGCTGCTGATTACCAAATGACATATTGAACTCAGCATTAGTTGCATTTTCGTAGCGGCTGAACGGCATTTCCTTGCCAAAAGAAGCATCAATGTTGTGAGAGATCGTACTGTTGCCAAGGTTCACTGCCAAATTTTCCCTGCTAACCGGATCTCCGGTCCTCAAGCTTGCAATGTCGCCACGACTCACAGCCAAATTTTCCCTGCTAACCAGATCACCGTTTCTCGAGTTTGCAATGTCGGCGCGACTCGCTGCCAAGTTCTCCCTGCTAGCCACATCGCCATTCCTCCAAGCCATCCTTGTAAAGTTGCCCCACAGGCCCCTCATGACAACAGGCCTCTCCCCACCGCCGGAGCTCCCGCCAGCAGAGGCATCGGGCTGAGCGTCGGGGCTGATGCAGTTCCTCACCGTGAGCTCCTCCACCCTCTTATCCCCCGCGCCGCGGTCCAGGCACCGCTGCTGATGCTGCTGGGTGACGCTGTCGGCAGGCCTGGACTCGGAGCCCGACAGGCCGGCCCTGCTGGGCCCGTCGTCCGTCGTGCCGCCCACCGAGTTGAAGAAGGAGAAGTGCTCCGACCAGTCGATTTCGCGCGTTATAGGGAGCGGCGTCGCGGGCATCTCCAGCGCCTCGCTCCCCGACGGCTGCGGCGGCGGCTGCCCGCTCTCCTTGATGCCCTTAATCTGCACATCCCCGGCCGCGCCGCCCACCTCCGCCGCTGTGGTCCCTTCCATGTCCGCCGCGCCCGAAACCTAGGCCGAGAAAACTAGCACACGTCCACGCGATAAGATCACGCCGCACCGGACCATTCTCCTCCGCCCGATTCAGTGGCAGGGCACCGAACCACGCCGCTCACTCGGCGGGCGACTACAGCCACGACCCACGAGCGAACTTCCCGCTGGCAGCCTCGGCGCCACAAATCCCGCTCGCGCGAGAGAGAGGACCGCGCGGATTACCTGCAGGCCAGAGAGTGGGGGATTAGGATTCGTCGGCCCAGAACGAGCCGCGCCAAATCACGGGCGCCAGAACGAACCGCGGGAGAGGGAGGCAGAGCAAACAGCCGGCACCACCGACGCCGGCGCGCGGGCGGGCGGGCGGGCGCTGGGGGGTTTCCCGAAAGGGAAAGCCGCCTAGGTTTCCTTTTGCGCTCTCTCGCCGCGAGCGTGTGGAGGAGAGAGAGAGAGAAAGGGGAGCAGTACAGGTCAGGCTAGAGAGAGAGGGATGGAGGGGCGAGACGAGGAGGAAGAAGCGGTGCGGTGGGGTAGGGGTGTGGGAAGAGAGGAAAGAAAAGGAAAAGGAAATTCGCGTGGCTGCCTTATCTCCTCGCCCACTCCAATTATTTTTTCTGTGTGTGTACGTACGGCTCCTGCTCGCCGGCCGGTCACGGCTTCGGGCGCAACCCTGGCCGCTTGTTCCATCAATCGAATCCTGCGAAAATTTGAGCTTTCCCGTCGTGTGGTCTCGGGCGTTTTGGGTAAAGTTTTTGCTCGGTCCAGCCGACGACGCGGTGGTGTGGTACGACGGCGCACGCACGCGGTCGTCGGGACTTGGTGTTGCACTGTTTCTTTCTTGGGCATGTACGTAGCTGGCTAGTTGCTGCTTCGTTATTTTTTACAACTTGATATTTGAAACGGTTTTGCCAGTTCTCAATCGAATCAGAATTATCTTAGTTTTCATTCGCATGACGTTATCAATCCATATTTTTTACAACTTGAATTGCAACTGAGATTGATTGCATCACGCGAATGAGAACTAAGCTAATCATTGGTTAGGTGGGAAGCTTACATAAAACATATTAGAATCAATAAGGATCATATTTCTTAAATCTCATTTTGGCCATTGATTTTGTTTTTTCCACACAGAGCATCACACATATATTTTTTTCATTACAAAACATAGCACGTTTGTAGAACATTTGTATGTGTCCATCTCCCAAAACATTCAGATTTTTCTAAATGTTTTACTATTAATTCAATTTATTTATTATAACGGAAGTATATGAGCTCGGTAGCCAATGTGAATTTCCGTTGTTTCCACTCTTTCCTCATCCTTTCAAGTTTCATCCCATCCTGGTAAATATTTACATCTCCGGGATACTTTTATTGCCTACAAAATGGTTAGTTCTCTGAAAAGACAGTAACCATATAAAAATGAAGTTCACTAATTTTTAACATGACTTCTCCATACGCACCGCCCTTGGAAAGTTGCAACATATGCACTTTCTATTCTCACCTACAACGACGACCGACAATCTAATTACCTTCCAAAGAAGCATAACATAGATTGCAGGCTGTTCTATGAAGAGAGATCTGAGATTTTACAAGTGAGGCGAAAAGTCTTGCATAATTTCAGTTTTTTTTTAGGGAATGCACAATTTCAGTTGTCGCTGGTCCTTATTACTACTCAAGTCAACTACTACACTACCTGTAGAGCTGCAGCGACGGTCGGAAGCTTTCGATCGGTGTGGGCTCACCACCTTTGCCCCGGTCACTTGCAGCAAATGTGCGTGGTGGTCTTTTGCCAACGTGAAGAGACAAGGATCCTCCTAGCCATGCAAATATAGTTTTATAATAACCTCCTTTCCTTAGACTAGTCACAATGGGGAGTAACATAAGAGTAACATCAGTGCCACATAAGCAAAAAATCTGATGTGGCGGGTAATTAATGAGGAGAGAGATGGTTGTGGTAACTAGCTATGTTACCATAACATCACATATTTCGAGGCAAGATGAGTGTATAACCTATTAAATATGACACTACACACATGTTACTCCCCACTATGGAGGCATTAACTTAGAGTAGTAACATATGCATGTTACTAGTCTAAGTTACTCCCCATTATGACTCGTCTTATTGGAACAATAGAAGATTAGAAATTATTTATTTTATTTCATTTAATATAATTGGAGGAGGAGAGCTTATCTGGTGACGCTCTCAACTTCTCGTTAGAGCCGTACGTAGATTAGAGTAGGAGAACGTATCTGTTGGAGTATTTTTTTTTTGGCGAAACTGTTGGAGTATTTATTTTGGGAAAGGAGAACGTATATGGTGACGCTCTTATTAGAGGGCGAGATGTACGTCAGGCCGCGCCATCGACAATTCGACATGCCCACGAGCAACCCCGGCCACTCATGGGTGGGCCCGCCGGTGTCATTAGATAAAATGGTTCCTAAAATCGTAAGTTAGGGCGTCTATTTATAAAAAAACTGGAATATGAATATCCTTGTAGGAATGCAATGCCATGTCACCTTGAATCCTACAAAATTCGAAAAATAGAGAAATCAGTATCATGTGTTGTTTAGTACTCACTCTGTATCAAAATATAATATGGTTTACCCTTTCTATCACACACGTATCTAGACTTGTTTTAGTGTAAGATGTATATGAATCTACATACTAAAACACGTCTAGATGTGTGCGGTCCAGAAAGGGTTAAACATCTTATATTTTGATACAGAGTGAGTAGTACCATACGAACAAAAACAGGAAATTTATATAGGGTTGAGTACATGTCATAACTGTCAAAGACATAAATAATTTTCTAGCTACTTTCATCTTTAACCAAAATTTTACGTTGGATCTAAAACGCAAGGTGGATAAGCTCACATTAACCCGTCAATGGGCCGTTCAGAAATCAGAACTTTCAAGATGTCTCGCCCCTTACTCCTACTAGAAATCCTAGTAATACATAAGAATTTAAACCAATTAGATTCTATAGAAGAAAAATGGGAATTTCGGTTTTTACTATCTAGTCATGCATCTGTAACACTAATTACCCATGTAGTAAATAATCATGTAGATTATCCATTTTGAAATTTTGGACATTTTATTCCGATGCATGTCCGGTGGGCAAGGTGTGAAGTGATGTTGGAGACTCGAAAATACGTGTACATCGACGACAGATTGGACCGGTGGTGAAAAGAAGGTGGACATTGAAAGTGCATATTGCCCTCATGCATGGTTTTGATAATTAATGACGATCCTTATGGACTAATGTTTGCATTGAGATGTTCTTATAGATCTTGTTCATAGGAAAATATTAGAATTCATGTGTTAGACTCTAGAATCTTACATGGTAAAGTGTGGATTGGAAAAGAAGATTGAGTGAACATTCATGTTTATCTCCAAGCCAATATATATGTCAAGAGAAGAAGATAAAGTGCAAGTTCAGTATGATCCATCTCGGAAGATATCATTTGATTGAAACTTGCAATGGATACATGAAGACGGAACTAAGCGAGACTCTCCCATAATGGAGTATGGGGGAGTATTTGGAGAAGTATTCATCAAGTATGTGCTAGCAAGCACAATCGACAAAGGTATTCCAAATTGAGAGAGTCAAGATCGTCATCATGTAGCTCAAGTGGAATGCACAAGACAAATGTATGATCTTGATAGGGTTTCTATTTTACCGGTCTTATGTTGTTAGTTCGGATACCGGGTTATAGGATAGATACCGTACTATCAAGAGGGGCTCTCGAGTGAGTAACTTGATCGCATGTTTGTGAATAGCTCAAACATTTGCATACTTGGCATATCATCTTTCTTGGTTTTTATTTGGCTTTTATCCATGTGAGAATTTAGAGCTTGTGTTCATCTCCATACCAAGCTCTACTTCATAAAAATGGATTTCATATGAATATCATATTTCGTTTTTGATGTTGGAGGATTTACCGGTTGTTCCTTTTTAGAGAGATTTACCTTTCTACATTTGTTTTATCGTCCCTTGTTGGATTAGGATGTTTCTCTGCATGATATTGTAAAGCTCTTCGTGACGATTCCAACGAGCCCAAGACCATCAAAAATGGAGTCTGGATGAGAAAGTTATTACCATCTTGGTTTTGCTGTTTCTGTGCGAGTATCTGCCTAAACCGGAATATCCGGGTCTTATTGGGCCGGAAGGATATTCCGTGTTCAAAAGTTTGTTTAGGGTGTATTTTAGATTTTGTTTCACTAAAGGGATAATGAGCGTCACAAATGCATGCGCAACTATGGGAAAAAATATATTTCACTCACAAAAAAGAATGTGGAATGAAATACTATATAATACTCCCTCCGTTCCAAATTACTTGACTCACATTTGTCTATAAACAATGTATCTAGACTCTATAGACAAATGTGAGTCAAGTAATAGATACATTGTTTATAGACAAATGTGAGTCAAGTAATTTGGAACGGAGAGAATAATTTCTTTAAGGAAACCAATGCTCATGGGATCCGGTGAGCAATTAATCGCTGAACGGGGTTAAGTGACTTCACACAATACGTACGTACGTCAGTGTGATGAGTAGGACTGTAGGTGCGTGCATGGGATCGACGTGTACGTACCCGCCGTTTAGAAACAAAGGCCTCGTGCCCTGGCCTTGACGTGCACGCGCCAACAACGACGACGCCGCGCGCGGGTTGCTGCTGTTCCGGCGCGACGTGGAGCGCTCCTCGCCACGACCTCGGCCTATAAACTACACGCCCAGGTCGGCGCACCGGCCGGCGACGAGATCCCGATCGCGTACGTGATCATATTATTACTGGCGGAGGCGGAGGCAGGTACAGTACGTGCTAATATATTCGTGAGGCCAGGAAGCAAGGAGCCGGTCGAATGAGCCCTTTGGATTTATATTATTTTCGTACTCGTACTGGTCCACGCCGGCGGATGCTCACCGTCTTCACGGCCGGCCGGACACGATGGCCTTTCTTCCCATCCTATCTTCCGCGGGAACTGTATCCGAGTTTCCCAAAAATAAAATAACAAACTCCATCCGTTTCATACTATAAAATATGTTAGACATTTCACTATGGGACTACGTACCGACCGAAATGAGTGAACGCACGCACTAATTAAAATACGTGCATATACATATGTATTCTAAAAATGCTAAATCATTCCTAGTAATTTGGAACGGAGGGAGTATATTGGAGAGATGCGTCCACGTACGTAGTCAGAGCGAAGGACAAAAACGGATTTCTTTTAGGATACACCCGTGAACGCTTCGCAATTAATATCCCTAAAAATAAATATCTCATGGTGAATGAAAATGCCAACAAGTGCCACTTTCGCCGACTCGGTAGGGAAAAAAAAAGTTCCCGTCGCGGAAGATGGCAGGATCATCGTGGTCTACTGCTGATGACATGTGGCACTTCCCGTCAAATCAATTGGCGGAATGTGGCACGTGCAAAGGTTTTTGAGTCACCGAGGGAAAACATGTCGCCAACCCCACGACTCGCTATATAGCCGATTTTGGACAACCTACTTGGCGTTAGTCGGCGACTATGTGTACATCAACTAATCAGTGACTCAAAATCCTTGGACATGTGTCAACCGCTAAAACAATCCGCCAACTCAGCTGGCATAGTGTGCCACATGTCGGTGAAATGAAAAGACCTCCAACCAAGATCTTTTTGGCAGTTTCATTAATCGTTTAGCAATTGCAAAATGCAAAAGGCACATTTATACTAAAAAATCCCAAAAATACCATATCCGGAGTTCCCGATCCCGACGCAGCCTTTTGAATCATGATCACGGAGTAGCAACACGCGTGTCGTCATGGACGCATGCATGGTTTGTAGCTCCTTTCCGAGTGACGCGTCCCGACACTACTCAAACTCAAAGCCCTCACCCCGGCCGTCATGGACGAGTGCAACTGTACAAGCTTTGCATTTCGATCGAAAAGATTGCTCTTGTTTAACAATGCATGGCAGCATGGGCGGACCCAGCGGGTGGGCAGGGTGGACCGTGGCCCACCCAGGATTATGTGCAAAATTTTGACTACCTCTAATATTCTGTTCAGATCGTGACTCAGTTGTCCTGTTTAGCCTTTTTCCTATCGATGCTTTGGCTGCGAAGGTGAGGCCGACTCGATTCTGTGTGTGTCCGATGCGAGAGCGTTGGTTCTGTGTTGATTTTGTGCGAGCGTTCCAGCGTGCGAGTCCTAAATGCGTCGGCTGCTACTGTCGGCCCATTCACGAATCATGATTAATATGCAGATAGTACCGAGTACTTTTTCCCATTTATCTCGTCACCATACTTCACCTCACGGTAAATAGTGCTTAATCTATCATTATCATAAAAAATTATCGGCCAGTCACAAAGCCTATTTTGTTTTTGGACGACAACCTATGTTGTTTTATATGTTGTACACTCAGTTTATTATAGACCGATCGACATAGAAATATTCATTTCTCAGTTGATACAGATAGTCATTCAGGTTCAGCCAAAAACATTTCACCATTTTGTACCTAGACAAACCTCAGTATATAATGGATGGTTCTTAGTTGTTACTCGCTCCATATCAAAATATAAGACTTTCTAACCTTTTTATGCACAAGATTTTGCAGAAAAAAGATAAAAAAATCTTATATTTCGATACAGAGGGAGTATTTCTCGGCTGATATTGATAGCATCCGACTGAGATCTTCTCAGCATTTTGGACATGCACTAGTATCAATAAAAGTCATTTGGTTCACACCATTGATGCGTAAGTCATTAATCAGTTGTGTGAGGAATAGCCAGCTGAAAGTGAACTCAACATTCTTATATTTGCAAATACTCCCTCCAGTTTTAAATATAAGATGTTTAAGGTATTGCATATGTTATCTAGATGTGACTAAACTGAGTGAACAAATACAATAAAACGTGTCTAGATACATGTGAATGCAGACAAATTCTAAAACATGTTACATTTAAAAACAAAGGTGTAAGAAAGAACCCAGTAATTCGTCACTTGACAACCTTTCATTGTTGTGCTTTTTTTTTAATTGTGCCCAGCCTATAGTTTTTTCCTGGGTCCGTCACTGCATGGCAGCAAGATAACATAATATACTAGTGGCCTGCATGAGTACTACATACAGTGCTGCTGCTAATTATTGGCCAGTGGTAGTAGTTTTCTTGTGTGAAGGTACATGTGTCGTCTCGTCACCCATTTCATAAATAAACAAATCCCCAGGGAACCTGGAAGCCAATTCCTACTTTATGGGTTCCGTTCTCAGCCTGTAGTATGCATGCACCGCCCCGCCCCGCCCGTGATGCTGCCTTCTTCTCGATGGCAGCTGTTCTTCTTCATCGAGACGATGACACAGCGTTCCATGTGCCATGTAGTAGTACCTGATTAACGCGTAAATTCATTTACCCAGCTGCTGCTCGGTCAATACTTGTACCTTTTATTGGGTGCCAGTGTACGATGCGCGTACGGGTGGCGTTCAGATCGATGCTTTCTCAGTGCTTGTAGTACTCTCTATCTTAAAAAAAAAAATCTTCTCGTGAAGAAAAATAGATCTCAAGTATTTCCATATTTTTTTTGGGCGATGAAGTTTTCTTTAGCAACAAAAAATTGTTGGATGTAGTGTCTGGGCTGGCTGCTCGTTTGTTATTAAAACTAGGAAGGAAAAAGTATAGATTTCACCCCGAAATGTCATGATTTGGATACATTTTACCCTGAACTCCAAAACCGGGTAATTTCAACCCTGGAAAAGTACAAACCGGAGAAATCACACCCTGGAGTGGTTTTGCTCGATTTTGGTGGTTTTTGTGGATGACGTGTCTCCTACGTGGTGCTGACGTGGCATTGTACCGTTAGGGTAGACAAAACGGCCGTTATGTCCAAGCGTGGGCCCCACCTGTCATTTGCTTTGTGGCCGTTTTCTTACACAATCCCCCCTGGATTAAATGTGTCATAGCGTGGGTCCCGCTTATCAGTGACTCTGACTACGTTTTCTTACATATTTCCCCCTGAACTAATTGCTTTTCATGGATTGGTACCTCACCTGAAGAATTAAATCGCCGTTTCGAACCGTTTCTGGATCATTCGTCGTCGTTCTCTTTCTCTCTCATCTCTGCTCTCGCCCGCGACGAACCCTAGGAGAAATCCCCATCTCTCGATCTCTCTCGCCCGCTGCCGCCGGAGGTCGCGTCGAGCTCCCTCGAGCTTGCGTCGGTGACCGCCATGGCTTCCTCAAGCTCCCTCCGTTCGTCTGGCCGCCGCGCAGCCCCATTCATCCCTCTGATCTGCTGCCCCGGGTGTGGTCTGGAGGTGAAGCAGGGGCGCTCGGCACCACGACGCACGATGGGTGGATCTACTACTGCTGTAAGAACCATAGGGTATGTCCTGCAAGTCGACATTGGTCTGAATTTCGTTTTTTCCAGTGCACAAATTTGCAGTCTTTTGGGCCTATTCGGGGCGTTGTGAATGCCTTGTTTTGAACATATTTTGCATTTTTTGACAGAGGGGGTGCGATTTTTGGCGTTGGGAGCTGGAGTATGTGATGCATCTGCTGGAGAAGGGTTATCTCAGTGGTGCCCTAGCTTCTGATGCCTTTGGATGGGCAGAGGAGAGGAGGGAACTATTGGAGCTGAAGAAGAAGGAAAAAGAATCTGCTGCCTTAACTGCTTCTGAACAAGATGAGAGGATGATGAAGAGCATGAGCTCAGTGGGCGAGCAACTGACCGAAGCACTGCTTCTTCTGAAGCTTGTTGTTCTGTTGATGGTTGTGGGTTGTGTGCTGCTTCTTCAGAACAAATGAAGAATGTCTGGAAGTTTTGTTAGATGCTAGAAGTTGGCTGCTGGATTGGAGAATGTAGTAAGTTGTAGTATGTAGAAGTTGGCTGCTGTAGTGTGTAGTAGGTTTTAGTACCTGGTGGACCTGTAAGTCATGAAGCATGCACCTGGTGCTTTTGTTTGTGTAATGAACCTGAAAGTTATGTCTGTGCTTATATTTGTGTAGTATGAATCAACTTGGTTTGTGTTTGTGGTTGAGTGCACACTACTGTTCATCATAGCTAGTTCATTGTACTTCAACCAGTTGACAAAAATAGATGCTTGACACATCACACATCACATATCATGGAGAATCAAACATTGCATATTCTGAACAATGCTAAAGCACAATGTTGAAGGTGTCATTGTACATGGATAGAACTGGCACTTATACTTGTGCTTCTCACATTACATAATGGAGACTGAACAAAAAACAACCTCAATAGACAAATGGCTACTTCCTTTGCACATCTTTAGCAGCTCTGTATGCAGCAAGACTGAAACTGGTATGCTTAGGAGGAACAAATGCATTACCAGCAGCTTCAGCTTGTATTTCGTGAAGCTCTTCTGATGGGAAGTACCTGTTGGTCTCGGTGTCACAAATGGCTGACAGAGGTTCACAATTTTCTGTTCTCCAGCTGGCTGGGCTGGGAGCTTGGTTGGGAGCTTGGTTGAGAGCTAGGCTGTGAGCTTGGCTGGGAACTGGTCTTACTTCTTGGCTGGGACCTTTGCTTGTTTGTTGGCTGGGAACTAGGCTTGCTGGTTGTATTGGTGCTTGGCTGTGTGCTTGCCTTTGTGCTTGGTTGGATAGTTGGTTCGGAGTCTCTCCCAGGTATCTTCAGTCCTGTAGGCCTGGTTCTTAATGCCTTTGCTACTGCCTCTTCATGCACCAGAACTTGCTTTCCTTTCCTATCTCTTGCAGCATCATCATTTTCCTGTGACAAGTACAAGTGTATAAGATGAGTGCACAATTAGTAAGTAGCTAAAAAGAGTCCAAAATGCAGTGCAGTTGTACAGATATCAGTACCTTAGCTCTCTTGCTAGTATCTACCTCAAATTGCTGCTGCTGTATCTTTCTTTTCTTGTTTCTATCTCTGACTATGTGTGCATTGCCATGGTGCTTGGCAACAGGATTGTTGGTGCAGCTGGACGTATTGTGTCCTTTTCTCTTGCAGTTACCGCAAGTTATTTTTTGGCCAACCCTGCTCAACTTTGAGCCCTTGGGTCCTTCATCTGGTGCCCTTCTCCTTTCAGTTTTGGGCCTTCCAGGCAGTTTAATAAAACCAGGGGGTTTGGTCTTGGTTGATCAGCTGTTGGCCAGCTCTCTTCACCTTCCATTGGCTCCAAGCAGTGGTCATATATCTTATTGTAAACACTAATGGAATAGCAGTCAGCAATGTAGTCATCTATCTCTCTCCCAGAAGCATAAATTGCACTGACTGCATGACAGCAAGGGAGGCCAGACAGTTGGAAATATCTGCAAGTGCATGTTCTTTTCTCCAAATTGACAGTGAACCTATACTTCTGATGTTCTTGCACCTCAAACCCTTTTTTCCATTCCATAGGACCTCAACATTTGTAGACCTTGTGATGTTCATCTTTAGTTTTTTGAATATGTTTGGACAGATAGTCCCTTTCCATTTTGCTGACTTTGCTCTGTTTTGTTGAACCCTGACTGTCATCTTGCGTCTTATCCATTCTAGCATGGACACAACAGGCAAGTACCTTGACTCTATTATGTAGTTATTGAAGCATTCACACATGTTATTGTCTACAGAGTCACAGTTGGATCCAATTTCCATGAATGCCCTGCTCCAGTGGTGTGGATCAGTGTTCATCATGTCTTTAGCTCCATCCACAGTGAACTGAGCAAGCTTTGCTCTGTTATAGTTGAAAAGCACCCTGTTTGGCGACTTGGCACATCTCCAGAATAATTTTTGCAGGTCATGATTTGGATGCTTCTTCTTCCAATTTGAGTATATGTGTCTAGCACACATTCTATGCTCAGCCTTGGGCATTATGTCCTCAATTGCAGATAGCAAACCTTTCTGTTGGTCAGAGATGAACACCCAACCTGCTGCTTGATCAGTAATTTTGAGGTCTTTGTTGAGCAAAGCTAGAAACCAGAACCAGAACCATGAATCATAATTCTCTTTTCCACTACTGCCCATGCAACAGGGTACATCTGATTGTTTGCATCCCTTCCTAGGGCACATAGCATCTGTCCAAAGCAAGCTCCTTTGAAGAAGCAACCATCCAAACCAATTACTCTCCTACATCCTGCAAGAAATCCTTTCTTGAGAGCTGAAAAGCACATGTAGAACCTTTGGAATACATGTGTATCATCTGGTTGATCAGGGTCCATTTTGACAGCAACAGTACTACCTGGGTTTGAATGCAGCAATGCCAGCTGGTAATCAAACACTTTTGAGTACTCTCCTTTGGTTGAATCCATCAATTTCCTAAACACAAGCTGTTTAGCTCTTTTACACTGAGCTTCGGTAACATCTGCCCCCACTTCTTGCAGCACTGTCTGCTGAAAATGCTTGATCTTCCAGGTGGGGTTTGCTTTTATCAAGCTGCCAAACCTCTTAGCAAGATAAGTAGAATTGACTAACTTATTGTCTCTCCTTGGAACACAGTGGTGCTCATCAATAAGAGTAGAAACTTGAAGCCACTTGTTTTTGCTAGTCCTTGATGCATATATAGTCCAAGGGCAAGTTTCCCAAGAACAATGTGCTCTGACTTTATCATGCTCATCCTTTGTGAAAGCCAAATGGTGCTTCTCTTTATGCCATACTTGATCAGAGCCTTCTTCATTTGTACCTTGCTTTGAAAACCATCCCTAGCTGAAATTTTTGTCCCTCTTCCTTGCTGTTGTATCTAGGCCAAATGCTCCTCTTCCTTACAGTTATCTTTCCCCTTCTCCATCACTCTCTTCTGTATCTGAATACTGGTCATCACTGTCCAAATATTCAGTTTCAGTTTCAGAAAAATGGCCTTCATCTCCAGATCCATGTGGTACAACTGCATTGTCCTTGATGATATGGTTTGTACCTCTTCCAAGTTTTCTGTTCCTCTCATTTAATCTTATTTCTCTTGAAAGTTTTCTCATCTGCTCTGCCTCAGAATCCTCACCAGAATAACAACTATCTTCAGGAATTGGCTCATACTCAGTATCATCATCTGATTCTGGAACAGGTGGTGCATCTTCTTTCATACCTGCATCAACTACATGTTGCTGGACTGCTTCTGATTGCTTTGCTTCTGCTTGCTTTGCTTCTTCTTTGAACAGATTGTCTATTTCTTCAGTGCTTACAGGGTGCACTGGTATCGATAGAGACTTGCTCTTCAAATGGGGGCTGAATAAGTTTCAGTCACAAGAATTTCAATGGGGACTTCCTCTTCCTCTGCCACATCCTTTAGTACATCTGCTTCTATATGTACCTCTTCTGCTCCACCCCTTAGCACTTCTTCAATATATTTCTGCCTTTTCCTCATAACCAATGCCCTGTTCAATCCTCTTGATGGCATCATTGTCTCCCACAAACATTAGGCCATCACTTAGAGTTTTTCCTGGAACAAGCCAATACAGCTGCAGTGATATCCTAACATTCATTCTACCCAGTTCAACATCGTAAACATCATGTGCATACAACATCAGTTCCTTGTAGCACAAATCATCCCAGCTGATTTCAACCTCATACACAACTTCCTCACCCACATAGTCAACACTGCAGCCATCTCTTCTAAAGTAACCCTGACTGTGGAATCTGACAGGTATCATATGATCAACATTAACATCATCTCTGATCCTCTTGATGAAATTCGTATGATCAACAATCAGGCAAAGTGTTTTGTGGCCTGCACTTACTGCTTTCAACATTTGAACTATGTCTGCATCTGACTGTATGCACAGCAACCCATCAAGAGCATCCTTCCCAGGCTTCTGCCAGTATACATGCAGTTCCTCATCCCTCTTATACCCCAGCTGCTTCAACATTTCATCAATACATACAGTAGACCAAGTTTTGGGGTTGCAGTAGTCCACAAATGCAGTAGTTGCTTCCAAGTAATTAGATCTGCACCCAAACCACAGAACCTCCCGTTGTGCTCAATTGCAACAGTAAACATGGATTCATCACCTGCAGTTACAGGAGCAATTGTGGATTAAAAAACGTGCAGATGCATTTCCAAGTTCACTCCTTTCTACTACTAGTCCACATGAGCGCATACCGTACTCCGGCGGGTTCTCCTCCTCCCAAGAGCGAAGGTGAGGCTCAGGACGCAGAGAACTTTTATCTGACAGAGAACCTGCAATTCAAAGTAATTCATGGGTGTTATCCTAGTACATAAAAATCTGTTATTTATTCTCATTAGCATGCTTGGCAACACTATGATTCATCCCATCTAACACGAACATGCTAATTCATCTCAGATCTATGCCACAAGGCTGCGCAAATTGGAGCTAAAACCCTGCACTTTCAGGTTCAGAAACAGCGACCAAACTCGAGATACCACTCGGCACTCACCATGATTGTCCATGTCGATGAAGGAAACAAGGAGTACAGTCGGCGCAGACGTTGACGTCGAGATCGAGGTTGGGCGGCGGACGGAGCACTCAACGGCGAGGTCGAGGTAGAGGTCGCTGTTTCTGAACCTAGCCCTGTCCAACAGGAGCAGTAGGCGCTGCAGTTGATCATGGCGACGGCGACAGGCGAGGTCGAGTATGTCCAACGGAACGAGGTCGAGGACGACGGAGAGGTCGATGTAGAGGTGGACGGCGAGGTCGAGGTAGAAGACGACACCGGTGGACGCAGAGCTCGCAAGTGACGGAGAAGGCAGCGAGAAGCGGTGATGTCACGGCCACAGAGCGAACGAACTTCCAGCGGCATCGTCCACTTCCAACGGGTGGACGGCGGCGGCGACGTCCATGGAGTCCAAGAAAGTGCAGAATGGAGGGCAGGCGTCCATGAACTTCCAGTCTCGTCGTTTTGTACGAAAAAGTGATAGCTTTCTCTGTGCTGCGGAAGGACCAAACTACAAGAAAGTAAGAAAAGCAAGGGTGTTCGTGTGAAAATTCTGTCCACACAGCCATCCTGGTCCGAAAGTTGGCGCCTTTATCTCCGAAGCTCGCCGCTCTGCTCCGTCCAGACAGCAGCTCCATCGCAGCCATGACTGAAAATTGGCGCCCACTGTCACTAGGCTCAAGCTCGTCCAACCTCTACTCGACGCTCCCAGAGAGCCCAGCTGTGTCATACCTCCGCGATGTGAGTGTTCATTTCCAGCACCTAGGGTTAGGGTTCTTCTCTGATTTGGGGATTTAGCTTGTAACTGATCGATTTCGCTTCTATGCAGATCACCTACAGAGACTACGCTCCAGATTCGATCAGTGACCCAACAATCGGAGGCATTCATGCCGAGGCACCTGTACTATGTCGTGTCCACAAGCTGAAGCCCGAGATGTTGGTTGGTTTTGAAGGAAACATGACAGGAAGGCGATTCTACCTCTGCCCAATCAAGAATGTGAGTGCCAATTCTGAAATCTGCATTTCTGAATGCATCCTAATTCTAATTCTGAACTCTGCTTTTCCAAGTATGAACATGCCTTTTCTATCTACGTATGTCTTTTTTGCAGGAACTGGATAACTGTGGATTTGTTGGCTGGATTGATCCAGAGTGGCAAGGTGGTTTGAAAACTTGCCTAGATAAGCTATGGGCTATGTTTGGTGACAGTGAGAAGCGGCTGATCGACAATAACCACCATAATGCAACTCTGCTGCACAATGTTTCTGAACAAAAGAAGAAGGTTGACAGGAAGTACTCCAAGTTGTTAGAAGATATGGAGAGGCTGAAAAATGACATGATGGAAACAGACAAGTCAGTCAAGTTGCAAGCACAAGCAGAATTGGAGGAAGTTAAGAAACAGAATGGTCAGTTGCTTGAGCAGTTACAAATTCTTGAAACTGTTCAACAAAATGAGCACAAGGAACTGGAGGATGTGAAGAAGCAAAAAACTCAGTTGCTTGAGCAAAACCAGTCCCTTAGAGCAATGCAGAAGGATGACCAAAGGAAATTGGAGATAGAACAGAAACAGTCAGCTGAGTTGCTTGAGCAGGTTCAGATGTTGAAAGCTGTACAACAGGGTGAGCAGAAGGAATTACAAGAGCTGAAGCAACAAGTACTTGAGTTGAAGGAGGCTAAAAAAAGTTAGAGTACTCACTCTATGACTTGTTCAACATCAAGGAAGCATCCAGAGAGAAACTGAAGAAAATCCAGCAAATCTGTGAAACCTGAATTTGTTCAAGGAACTGAACCAGTTGAGATGATATGACCATTTAGTTTCTGTTAAATCACTTTGTTAAATGTTGTTGTTGCCATTTAGTTTTAAGTTGAACAATTTGACCTGATGTAATCTTATCATTTCTGTTTAATTTGTTATGAACCTATGCATTTGTCAGTTCAAACATAATTGACAAACTCTAAAGAATCATCTGGTTCATTTCACTCATAACATTTCACTGATATAACTGCAACTACTACTTAGAAGGTTCATTACAGACCATTTACTACTACTTAGAAGGCTAGCAACCAGGACACAACCGTCACTGTCCAAAAGAGCCTGGTTTGGCCTGTCCAAAGTCCTAGATCTTCATCAGTCTTCAAAGAAACGCCAGTGCTCCTCTTCATCAAGACCAAATGCACCTGGCACTATCTTGTCCACATACAGATGCACAGCTTTCTTTGTGGCACTGCGAAACCAGAACATAACAACATGATTGGTAGCCTCCCACTTGGTAACATTCAGGACATCTGTCCAGTTCTTTGTCATAATGGCAAGCTTGTCGCCTTTTCCAATCTTCATCTTAACTGCAGTTTTTGCAGTGTTCTTCTCATAGTGGACAATCACATTAGTACCAGCAGGTTTAATCTTTGGCCTAATATGGGACTTGGTGAACTCCTTGCTAAAGTACTGCAACACAGAGACACCAAAATTCAGATAAGTCACTAGCAGAAAGTTGTAGTACTTGTAAATAAAAACATTCAAAATTCAGATAATTCACTACCAGCAAGTTGTAGTACCAAAATTCAGATAAGTTGTAGCACCTAAATTCAGATAAGACTACACTCAACTACTCCTACACTAGTAGCAACTCAGTAGCTTGAAACCACGTTTGCACTCACCATTTTTCCTCTGCCATCAGTGAGCACTTGTGCCTCCTTCATAAGACACACATAGATTGGTGTCTTGGGTGCTTGGTCAGCACAAATGTGCCTCAGAAGATTTGCTTCCCGAGGAAACAGGGCAACTCTAGTGGGGAACACACAGAGAGGGTCGAAGCTGTCGTTGCCTGGAAAGTTTGGACCTGCAAACAAGCAAATTCAGATGATTAGCATCATGTTGAGCAACAGGAAGCATCAAAAGAACAAATCAAAACAGAAAAAACACCTCAGACTATCATGTTGTGCTGACGCTCCCAAATGCAGGTCTCGCAGATGCAGACATCCTCATCTTCAGAGGATTCAACAGCTTCAGAGGATTCATCTTCTTCCATTGATTCACCCTTTTCAGTCAAGGATGAATCCATGGACTCATCTTCAGAGGATGAATCCCCGTCAAACCCTACCATCCCCTCAGTGGATGAATCACTTCCGTCAGAGGATGAATCCCCGTCAAACCCTACCATCCCCTCAGTGGATGAATCACTTCCGTCCGAGGATGAATCCCCACCATCCCCCTGAACCTCTGGCAGCGCATCGTTCTCAGAATCGGTACCATCGATAATGATGAGATCAACCTTTGGCGCCATGGCGGACTAGCAAAATCGAAACCTGAAATCGATGGAATAAGATGGCTTCAAACAAGAAATAAGCGTCGAAAACAGCTACAGAAGCGAGGGATCTACTAGACGGCCGATATCCTAAACCTAATCGACGGCCGCCGAGCCCGCGCGTCGGAAACCTCATCTACGCCGCCGCAGAGATGGATAGAAGAGCTACAACTACTGTGCATGTCGACGAAACGTACCTCACAAGGACGGCGGCGGCGGGCCGCTACGGATGCGAGCAGTAGCGGCGGCGACGGCACGCGAAATCGACGGTCTTATTCGCCGGCGAGCGAGAAGACGACGAGCTCGAGGAGACGAGCAGTTCAGCGGCGAGTGGAGTTGAGCGGTGCCCAGCGGTAACTGTAAAAATTAAGGCAACATGGTAATAAACAGCGCGGACAGACACCGACAGGTGGGGCCCAACAGGTCGTGTCCAGAAAACTGTCTAGAAAACTCCGATATTACACTGACAGGTGGGTCCCACATGTAAGTTAACGGCGTTACATGACTTGCCACGTCACCGCCAAGTCAACAGCTCCAAAACCACCAAAATCTTCCTCAATACCACCCAAATTGGAGCAAAACCACTCACAGGGTGTGATTTCTCCGGTTTGTCACATTTCAGGGTTCAAATTATCCAGTTTCAAAGTTCAGGGTGAGAACTATCCAAATCATGATATTTGAGGGTGAAATCTATACTTTTTCCAACTAGGAAGCTGAATGGAGAAGGAACAACCCATTAGTATAAGGCAGCCCGAAAATACTCTGACCCAACTAAGCCAGACCGACAGCCCAGCCCATCACGCCTTTCCCAAAAATATCGTCGCCTAGAACCCACAAAAATATCCATTCGGGACGGGAGGTTTATCCCCACCCCTCCTCTTCCCCCACTGCGGCGAGGCTGAGCAGAGCCGCGAAAATGGAGGCCATGAATCTGCTGCTCTCCTTCCCCTCTCCGCCCGCTGCCCACCACCCTTCACCTCCCCCGCCCAAGTCCCTATTCCTCGGCGCCTCCCTCCCGCTCCGCCCGCTCGCCGCGCAACCGCCGCCGCCGCCGCTGCGGCTCCTCCGCCCGCGCCTCGCGGTGGTGGCGCAGGCGGCGGCCGTGAAGCGCCGCAAGGAGGTCCCCTTCGACAACGTGATCCAGCGGGACAAGAAGCTCAAGCTCGTCCTCAAGCTGCGCAACATCCTCGTCTCGTCCCCCGACCGCGTCATGAGCCTGCGGGACCTGGGCCGCTTCCGCCGCGACCTCGGCCTCACCCGCAAGCGCCGCCTCATCGCGCTCCTCAAGCGCTTCCCGGGCGTCTTCGAGATCGTCGAGGAGGGGGTCTACTCCCTCCGCTTCCGCCTCACCCCCGCCGCCGAGCGCCTCTACCTCGACGAGCTCTACCTCCGCAACGAGTCCGAGGGCCTCGCCGTCACCAAGCTCCGCAAGCTCCTCATGATGTCCCTCGACGCGCATCCTCATCGAGAGGATCGCGCACCTCAAGAACGACCTCGGCCTGCCGCCCAATTTCAAGGACACCATCTGCGTCAGGTACCCGCAGTACTTCCGTATCGTCAGGATGGACCGTGGGCCGGCGCTGGAGCTCACGGAGTGGGATCCCGAGATGGCCGTGTCGGCCGCCGAGGTCGCCGAGGAGGAGAATCGGAGAAGGGAGCTCGAGGAGAGGAATCTGATCATTGACCGGCCACTCAAGTTCAACCGGGTGAAGCTGCCCAAGGGGCTGAAAGTGTCTCGGGGAGAGTCTCGGAGGATTACCCAGTTCAGGGAAATGCCGTACATTTCGCCGTACGCCGACTTCTCGCATCTCCGGTCCGGGTCCGCCGAGAAGGAGAAGCACGCCTGCGCGGTGGTTCACGAGATCCTCAGCATGACACTCGAGAAGCGCACGCTGGTGGACCACCTCACTCACTTCCGGGAGGAGTTCCGGTTCTCGCAGTCCCTGCGGGGCATGCTCATCCGCCACCCCGACATGTTCTACGTGTCGCTCAAGGGGGACAGGGACTCGGTGTTCCTCCGTGAGGCCTACAAGAACTCGCAGCTCATCGAGAAGAGCCATCTCGTGCTGCTCAAGGAGAAGATGAGGGCTCTCGTCGCGGTTCCACGCTTCCCTCGACGCGGTGGACCTAGGACCGGCGAGGAGACCGAGGAAGCCAATGGCGCTGCGCAAAGGTATAATGAAGGAAGTGACGCCGAAGATGATGAAGACGATGATTTTTCAGATATGGATGATCTGATTGGGGAACTTGGTGGCAAGTCTGACAATGACTACCACTGGGGTGATGGTTGGGTTGGTGAGAGCGATGCGACGCCGCCGGACTTTGGAGATGGCGATGATGACTCGGGCTCTGAAGAAGTCACTGAGGTGACAATGGAAGAGCAGGCTAGTTCTACTACCAATGGCGACTCGTCCTCTGATCCTGTATTCCCGGATGGCAGACAAAGGGAACGGTGGTAAATGGAGCTGTTTTGAAATTTAGGTGATAGAATTTTTAAGCTGTACTTTAGTTTATCATCTTGTCTGATTGCAAAGCCCTCTGTCTTTTGATGTGCCCCTGCTGGCTAGTGTTATGTATCACCAATGCGTGTCAGTAGCATACTGTATGCTATTTTGAAAACCCTGCATGATAAAACTAGAATTGTCTCGAGTATAGTCATGTTGGTGAATGTTCACAGTAGACATATATGTAAAACTGTATTTGACAAGGATTAAAGATAGCCATGGCCGCAATTGCACCTTTTCTTTTGAAATTTTTGGGTGCGTGACCTTGTAATGTGTTGATCGGTATGCGAGGACTGGATGTGAACCATGAAGATAATTTTTTTATATAACTTCTTGTTAGCCATGCTGGTCTTCTCTTGGAAAAAATGACTTGTTCTTTATACAGTTAAAATTGTCTATTCTGACTTTCCCGTATTTCCTGATGGCAGACAAAGGGAAAAAGCTATTTTGAGTTTTAGCTGATAAAATTGTTAATCTGTATTGTAAGTTTTATCATTTTGTCTGATTGCATTACCCTCTTTCTTTTGATGTGCCCTCTAGCCAGTGTTATGTATCACCAAGGGCATCAGTAGATTAGCAGTATCATATTTTGAAAACAACCTGCATGATAACACTGAAATTATCTTCTTAGTCCCGGTAAATGTACACAATAGACATGTTTGTAAAAACTGTACTATTTCACATGAATGACAGATATGGTCAGGGGCCACGGCTGCAAATATACCATTTGTTTGGAAAATGTCGGGTGCTCGATCAATCATATGCTGATTCGTAGGCAAACCCTAAGTATCAACTATGAAGATACAATGTGGTATTATAACATCTTGTTAGCCATGTCGGCCTTTTCTTGAAAAAATGCATATTCTTGTTTATATGCAAAAGAAAGAGTATCTTGAAAGCCTGAGAGGTTGGCAGAATACACCTTGTACATTCTGATCGTTTGCAATATAATGCATGTGTTGTATTGCAAACAGAGTTATTTTTCTTAGACATACTTGCGAGTTCAAGGTCATCTGTAACGTCCTCTGAATCTGTTCTGCTGCCATTGGGACGAAAAGCAAGGCGGATACCAGAAAAAATTTTATTAGTGGAATGCCCACGATGAATCATATCTCCTGCAGTTCACTGTGTTAATTTTTATCACAGTTTGATGATGAGATCGAATTGTTGTACTTTGCTGTCGTATCTTTTTGAAATGTCGGCAATTACTTCAGAACCATTCAGTTTATCAGCAAACATATCTGGATCTCCACTGTGTAAATCCACATGTTTGTTTGTACTGTTAGTCCTCGCAAATTTACAATTTGAGAATCCACTTTCCTCCCTGGACCTTCGTTCAAATTGTTGTGTTACATTTCTTGGATCCCGTCCTTTGAAAGATATTGTCTTCTTGAGCCACACATTGACAAGAGATAATGGACTATCATTTGAACAACACGAATGTTTCTTCCTCTGATTTACCCACTCCATGTCGCAATGTAAAATGTTTTAGAAACATGAACGTGGTGAAACTTTGGCCATTATGTTTTAATACAAATATACTGCTAAAGATAAATTATTTTCTTGTAGGCAAAACTTTCGGAGGCATTCGGTGGCTTGTCTTTATCAGGTAAACAACAATCTAAGATCTCCACTGTGTAAATCCACATCTTTGTTCTTACTGTCAGTGCAAATTCACAACTTCACCATTCAGTGGTCTCCCCTCGACCATGTATCACCATGCGCTTTGAAAACCCTGCATGATAGCACTTGTATTGTCTCAAGTATAGTCATGTGACGAATATTCACAGTAGACATATACGTAAAACTGTACATTTGAGAAGCATTTAAGATAGCCATGGCTGCAAATGTACCTTTTCTTTAAAAAAATCTGGGTGTATGATTGATCATACCTTGTAGGGCTACTTTGATTCAGAGGATTGCCAAAGTATTTGTATATGATTGAAATCTTATGGGAAATTTTCCTTTAAAGCCGTTTGATTCATAGGAAAAAATTCTATAGGAATCTTGTAGTACAAACTTCTATGGAAAAATGCCTACACTATAATCAAACAGACTTCCTCTTCCCACATGATTCAAGTAGACATGTCATTCCAATCCCACGAAATTTTTATTCCTACACTTTCCCTGTCCTACGAATCAAAGGAGCACGTAATGTGTTGATCCGTATGCGGGGAATAGATATCAACTCTGAAGATAGAATTTTTATATAACATCTTGTCAGCCATGCTGGTCTTTTCTTCGAAAATATGTCATTGTTGTTTATATAGTTTTGGAGACCTCGTCACAACATAACCAACCGTCAAAACAGATCTGAATTTCGACTTCGGTAGAGAGATAAAACATTTAAAATTTGAAATCTGAAAAGAATCTACGTGCCTGCATGCATACAAAGTGAGATTCGCAGGTGAGCTACCATATTATGGGGTGTGTCCATGAAAAAACTAATGTACGACATGTGGCTTTATGATACCATATTATGAGGCATGTCCACAAAAATCTAATCTGCGGCACGTGCCCTTATTGGTCCATTCTTTCTAAAAACGAAGAGGCCATCGTGCTCACCTATTATATGCAGTCGATAAACGATGGATGCATGTCAGAGACAACGCACAAGAGGTCACACAGGGAATTGGCGGTGGAATTCATTACTACCCTCGCCAAGTTTGTCACTTCACTCTGGTATCCGAAAAGTATTGAAGCCATTAAGGTTTGTTCTACATATCTGGTGTGGCCACCGAACTGCACTACTCATCTGGTATACCAGCACAGAAGTAGCCTATGTTATTAATGATGATTGTCTAAAGGGAGAAAAATCAATAAAGCAAACAACGGTACCCGGAAGTTTATTTCATGTTGATTTGACTTAAAACGTAGGTTTAGCTGATTTGTGACTTGGCTGGTTAATGCTAAGTGTTGGAAAAATACATCATAATAGCTGGATGTTATGTTATGAGGAGAGCTTCTCATTATCTGTATTTACAACAGTTATATTTGCTCTTTCCATGTACTGAACGTTTGGTATCTCCTAGCAATTGCCAACGTCATTTTGGTTGGCTGAGAAAATGTTGAAAACAATACTGCTTAGAGAACACAACAACTAACGCTAGAACTTCATAAGTGCAACATATTGCAACAGTTGAGGCAAATAAACACCCAATCACCCAAGCATATAGCAATAGTTCATGTACCCAATCATCCTACCATCAAATCATACTAAGAAATGCATGACAAGTAATTAAGCAAACTTGTTGCACAAAAATTAGGACTACATCAAGATTAGGCAAGGTCGGGTTTTGGGTTGGACTTCAAGTGGTCATGTAGAGTCAGGCAATTTTGTTGCCCCCGACCTCACGTTCTTGTCTTGTGACTGTTTGACTGAGCTTTAAGCACTCTGAATAAGGCACTACCAGTCTTCGCTCCCCACTGTTTGAGCATGGGCGAAGGGTTAGATAGGCAGCAATATTGCGTTCAACATCCCTGGCATTGGGCAAGCATACCAATGAAACCATGAGCGGAAATGGAGTCCATTGCCCAGACGACACCTCCACCATTCAATTATTTATATTATTATTTTTTACTTTTTTACACCTCATTATCTAAAATATGATCTTAATCATAATTTTTCTCAGACACCTACAAAAATAAAGAACATCGCTAAATTACAACATTTTACTAGGCTTAACCCATATTATTTGAGGTTTTTGTTTTCTATATACTAGAACATGCCTTATAAGAACCTTTTATTAAACACAAAAAATTCTCCCATGTCACCAAAATTAAATAGAAAAAGCAGCGTTTCTTCATGGATTAGCTTGTGTCACTCAGATGTGTTAGGTATATTTATGTGTTCACGTCTCTTGCAGTAAGTAAGTTGAATATCTGGGTAGAAAGCTCTAAATATCTGACTTAACATTGACTTAAGAAATATCTTGATAGAGTTTTTTACAGAAAAAGTCCAAATAGAGCTCGGGTTCCATGGAGCCTGATAATTTCAAAAATCCAAAAATATTATTTCTAAATTTCAAACAATTATGAACATAACTTTTAGATGTATATAATGTCGAGCTCCACACGTGTGCAGAAGGCCAATCTAAAACAATTTGTATTCTATACTACACAAAAGTAACAATTTTGACAAAACTTCAATTTTTCAAAATTTGAACTGTTCACCGTACTCAGATGCACACTTTTTCATTTTTGCACAGGCTTATTTTGTATTGATTATTCGGCTTCAGGTTTCTGCTCGGATGCCGATGAGGAGGTGTCCAACGAGTCCGTCGAGAACCGGCTTGCCGAGCTCAGCAAAATCACGGGGAGGTTCCGGGCGACCGACCTCGCCATCTGCGAGACCTTGTGGCCTCAAAATCTATTTCAAATACTTTATTAGTTTTCTCTAGCTCCTCTTCAGTCCAGTAAACAATTTTACATGAACAAACACATGTTCGCGACACACCCGGCACCATCGACACGCTCCAAGAGAATGGACTATCATTTGAACAGCACTCTAGTGCAGTTCTTAGGCAAAATACGCTCAGAATTTATATCCAGACCTTGACGATGATGTATTGTAACCGCGCCATTTTATTTCACACCTCAACTGGGTAGGAAAATTATCGTTCAGTAATTGTTTTACAATCTCATCAGGAATTGCCAACGATGTACAAATAACTAGTCTAATCACGTGAGTAAATGTATGCAGCATTATTGTAGTCCATATATTTTTAAACGTTACAAGTACATATTGGCTATTAGACAAGAATAAGGTAAATACATCGTGAATCTACTATCTGACAAGAATAATTATCTTTAAATGAATGTATGCAGTATTATTATGTTATCCGACAAGAATAATTAGAATTACATAAATGTGAATCTCCTGTCCAATTATGTAAATGTACAGATTTTATTAGTGCTTATGTTACCCTTACCATGTTGGCATGCCATGTGTTATATAATTATACAAAACCTTATACCTCAAAATCCATTTCGAAGACTTTATTTGTTTTCATAGGCAATGATTATTTAAGTTATTGTAGTTGCTCCACTCTTGGTGGTAATGACTGATGTTGTTATCTTACCGCTGATTCTACCTCTGAGTAGAGCTGCAAAAAAAGCTCGAAACTCGCGAGCGGCTCAAGATCGGCTCATCTCTTACCTCGACTTGAGGTCGACTCGAAAAAATGAGCTAAGTATGAGTGTCTTCTGTCTCTTGGCATAAAACCGATTTGATTTTGTGCAAGCACTAACTCGCTCAATTTTAGCTCGTTGGTTCGAAATAATATAATGACGTACAATGATTTTGCTATAAATTAAAAATAAGTAGGATAATTTGTTACCTTATATGCTAACGGGATTTTTCTTTACTTCTACGTGCAACAAAATTTGGAAGGTCAATTAGGCGGTCAAATATAGTAACTAATGGTATATGCTATGTCCCGATGAGTAGGTTACCATACATCTTTTACAGAAGTTTAAGGAGCACTTTGATTGAAACAATATTTTGTAGTGTTGTGCTTAGCTCGAATCTAGCTCGAAATTAGGCGAGAGTTGTTACTATTTTTTTTTGAATATAGGAATTTTCATTGTCTTGCTTAGCTCGAATCTAGCTCGAAATTGACCCGGGATCGTTACAAGCCGGGTATGAGCCAATTTAAAGTTTGATCTTTCGATCTCGCTTGAATATTAGTATGAGCTGAGCCTAGTATAACTTGCTTGAATTCGATCGTTTGCAATCATACCCCTGAGTTATATTATGCGCACATGAGCACAACACAACGCAATTCTGCTGGGTGTGATGGATAAAATCATCGTAACAAAATCAGCACGACATTGTCTCCCTCAACCTCCTCGCAAATGCATAGCACCGTTGGCTCCCTAAGTCTCCGCACTAGTGTTTGGGAAATATGTAGCCCTGACCAAATAACCATCCATTAACATTTTACTTGCTTATAGTAAACTTTTTTACAACTCAGTCTCCAATCATACCAACTTCGTCATTTTTTTTTCATATACACTTGAAAAAGTTAATCATATAGAATGCTGCAAAATTGACATATTTCACTAAATTAAAACTACATTATTTGATTTTTTTTTGTTATTTTCATTTTTAGAGCATGTCTTTAAATAACCTTCGTTTAAAGACAATGAATTCACTTAGATCACTTAAATCTAATAAATGTGTTTCTTCATGGAATAACACGTCTCGTAGATATATGTATGTGTTCATGTCTATTACAGCAATCTTGAATATCTTAGTAGACATCTCTGAAGTGTAAACTTTGAGAAATATCTTTTTTTTAGAGGAACTTTGAGAATAACTTGGCAGAGGATTGGGTAAGGATGTATGTACCCACGAACAAACCTGGTATCTTTCGGCCCACGGCCCACGGCCCACAGAGTCTCACTCCGTGATCGAAAAGGTCTCGAAGAAATCTGATCAAAGGGCTTCCTTCAGCACTGCACCCCGACCGCGAGCACTATTTGTCGCTCTTTGCGAGTGCTATCTCCGACCCGCCTACATCGTCTCCTTGTTGGGCTGGCCCATCTCGGTTGCTCTTCGTCCCGACTCCTTTCCAGTGACTCGCTAAAGGCGATACATAGGCGATCCCCACCCCGACGCCAAGCCACCTTCATCTTCCGCTCCAAGCCACGAACTCGACTCCGGCGACTCCACCCCGCTCCGACCACCCACCGCCATGGCGAGGCGCGGCGGCGACTGGGTCTACGAGAACAACGGCGGGTACGCGCTGCGCCCGACGCTCTCTCCCCCACCCCACCTCTCCCCGTCGTCCGTCCCCGCCTATCTCTAACGGGCCGGCCCTGTTTTGCAGGACTGCGTGGCCATCGCCGGGGCGGACTACTGCGTGGTCGCCGCCGACACCCGCCTCTCCGTCGGCTACAACATCCTCACGCGCGACCACTCCAAGATCTGCGAGCTGTGAGTTCCCCACTCGATCTGTCCGCGATCTGCGGGCTATCTAGGGTTTCGTGATCTGCGCGATTCGTGGCTTGATAGGATCATCGAATTCCGTGGTGGGGAGGTCGGATTTTGGAGCGCGACCTGGCTTGTGTATGTACCTAGGGTTTGGTGTTTAGAGTTCTGGGGTTGAAAGAATTGGGGAGAACGCCTTACCTTTCATAAGAGTTGCCGCGTTAATTACTGTTATCACCGTGGGTTTGGTGTTTAATGTGCTGTAAGCGCGCTGGTTTGATTGGATTTTGTTGTGGTACGAGCTGTGGTTTATCATTGTCCTATGTCCTGGCCTTGAAACGCCCCTTACCTTTTAATTCAGGGTTACCCTTTTGTTGGGTTAGTAGCATACTACGACACTGTCTTAGCCTAGAGCAATTTTGTTATCCCAGCATCAGTATGGTAGTCTTTTAATCAAATAGAGAATTTAACCTGGAGATTCAATAACATGTAGTTTGTTTTATTTATTTTCTGTTCATCCATAAATTCAAACGGATGAAATATTTTGGTGCTGTTTAGGTTGCTTGTATGCTGCCATTTGTAAAAGTTTATTATGAGCTTTATTATCTTGAACATCTGTTGGATATTATGTGTTGTGCATCTTGTGGGGTTGTGATTCTGTTCCAATACAACTCTGCCATTCTGTGTTACTTGCTTCAGAAGAGCGTGTTTTGCAATGCTATTTACATTGATTACCAACCGTTTCTATCTAAGTACGTGATTAAGTCTAGTCGATAATGTACAGTGCAGGTATTTTCTTTTGCATGGTTATTGCATGATTGTTAGCAATCATATTTGCTGTACTGTGACCTACACTTGCAGGTCTATTTATTATCATGTAATTAAATTTCTTCCCTTTCTAGAGGGAAGTTAGTTGTTACTCCTTTCTTTCACGGGGAGTGAGTACTCAGTGTTCTTTGATCCCTTATGTAACAAAGCTAGAAATTTTGTAGCTGATGTTTTGTTGTTGTTGTTGAGCATTTTAATACGTGGCCCATTATTAGTATAAAGTACTAAAACATTATTTCTTTTTCATTTGTTCAGAGCAGATAAATGTGTAATAGCATCTTCTGGTTTCCAAGGTGATATCAAAGCTCTGCAGAAGAACTTATCTGCCAAAGAACTGGTATAAGTTGAAAAGGCTCATTCATCCAATTATCCATACATGTTTCTATTTGGTTATTCCGTCTTGATATCAAACGATTCTTTGATGGTTGCACTCAAATCAAATCTATAATAATATCTGATCTGGACTTTTTTGGGTGCTATCTACTATTTTTAGTATGTTGATCATCGAAGTTAGATGAACTTACCAGAATTTCATAGCTATGGTTATGCACATAATCTGATAGAAGAGAGTGGACTGTCTCGTCTCAGTTACAGACCAAAATGTAGAAGAACTGGTTCACCATTACTTACATCATGTTTGTTTGTTGCTATGTCTGGAAATTTGGTTCAAAGTCTAAGCTGTATCATTCTACAACATCACTTCTCATCATATATTTGTAGTACATTTAGTTGTTGTACCAGACCACCTGGTTTCAAATACACCTTACCTCTTATTATTGTGTCGGTGTTGATAGTACTGATTGTCTCTCATTGTCATATATTTTGAGCTGGTTTTAGTAACTTATTTTTGTGCCTTATGTGTGCGCGTACTTCATTTTATTTGTGTTCTTATGTATTGCCGCTCCAACAAATTCTTGGTACATAGCACTAACAGTCTAACACTGCCCACCAATGCAACAAGTGTTGTCTTATTTACAAGAAATGTTATAACTGTTTCCACTTTATACACTTGGAATGCACCGCAATACCAATACTGCATTTATTTAGTGTGAAAGCTATTGTAAATCTGTTGTTATTGTACTAAAATACTGCTAGCTAGATTATTCATATCCTTCTGGTTTTATTGTCTGTAGCTATACCAGCACCAGCACAACAAAAGAATGAGCTGCCCTGCAATGGCACAATTGCTCTCCAATACCCTGTACTACAAGCGATTTTTCCCATACTATGCTTTTAATGTGCTTGGTGGGCTGGACAGCGAAGGTGCGTCTTCAGTACTAAGTTTCCCAGCTTAGCCTTTTCTGTTGAGCGTGTTGTGAGCATGTTTCATACTTGTGCAGGGAAAGGATGTGTTTATTCCTACGACGCGGTTGGTTCCTATGAGAGGACTGGATACAGTGCTCAGGGTACTGGATCTACTCTTATCATGCCTGTGTTGGACAACCAACTCAAATCACCGAGTCCACTGTTAGTCCCTGCAAGAGTAAGCCCTCACATTTTTATATTTGTTGTCTGCTATCAAATTGCTGATTGGTTGGTCTTGTTTTGCTGACTAAAGCAAGGAAGTTGATGTTGGATATGTGGTATAGTGCCCCAGAAATTCTGAGTATCTTCTTCTTCTTCTTCCTTATAATGTGTGCAGGATGCCGTCACTCCTTTGTCCGAGTCAGAGGCTGTTGACCTAGTTAAGGATGTGTTCGCATCCGCAACTGAGAGGGATATCTACACCGTATGTTTCCTGGACTTCATCGTTTATTTCTCTCTTGTCATATTTGCTGCTGTACTCATCTGCTACTCGCTTCCAAATAATGCAGGGAGACAAGGTGGAGATTGTAGTCATCAACAAAGCAGGAACGAGGCGGGAGTACATCGAACTGAGGAAGGACTAGGGCTGCAGCTGCCGCCATTTGCTTCCCTAGATATAGGGAGTTATTATGGCCAACTCTGTTGCTTGATAGAAACGCTCGCGCTTGCTTTGCTTCTATGCTGTGCCAGGATTCACCACCTATCTTTGTCTTGTCAAACTAATTTGCTGCTTCATGCACATGAGATTGTGGTTTATATTTATTGGCAGGAATTCTAATTGTTCGACAGTAACTCCTTACTTGGTAATAATAACATTGTGATAGTAACTCACTTCTGATAAACATTGGATAACAAACACTAACCTATCTGGATATGGGATTGACTATTGACTAAGAAAATTGGGAGTGATGAAATCTTGTCGGATATATTTTTACACCAAGCTAAGTATTATGATCTTACCTAGTAGATTAAGTTAGTCTACAGTCGCCTGGGAAATACAATGCACTGATGGGAGTGACTGACCAACTCTTGGTCCTGTGAGAAGCGACCTCAAAATGAGATTCGTCTGTCCCTCATCATCATCCATGCTTTGCTCCTCCTTGAGGTCTCCGTTTGTTCTGGGGTTAATTGAGACGTTGGTTTTTTGAAATCTCACGTTAATCGGAAGCACCAACAGCCCAACATCATGGCGGTAAAGATAGCGTCGTCGATGCTCTCGTCGGACTTCGCCAACCTCGCAGCATGTTTGCTTTGATGGCTTGTGTTCCTATATGCACCTAATAATGCTATCTGTCGTTGATTTGTATGGCATATATGGAATGCCATCTCATGGTGCCAAATCATTCAGATTATGTGGAGGCATTCGAGCGCCTCATGATACACATTCCATATACAAGTAAAAGAGGTAAATAAACATGTGTTAGTAAATGGTTCATGGGTTTCAGTGCCCCATGGAAAGCTTGGTGCAGATAACTGGAAAAGAGCTCATCCGAAGCATTAAAGTAAAGGGCATGAGACCTGGAGTATCGTTGAGACCTGGTACTACTGTGGTGTGGAGGATTTTCCCCCGTGGTAACTGGTAACGTCATGCACTCAATTGAACCTTTTTAATCATCATGTTGTAAATTAAGGAATAAAGAAAGACCCCCACCCAAACTAGATATATATATATATTTTTCCCCAAACATTTTCTTACGATAACAACTAACACGAGAAGTTAGCTTATATGCATTTATATCAAGTTGTAAATCAACTTAGAGCTACTCTAGTGATCATTCATTTTATATAATTTTTTTTTCTTGAGACCATTTTTTTAAGGATCTCGAGTGCTGACGTTGCTCCCGCTGACTTTGCCTGACTTTGAGTCACTTACATGTGGGGCCCACCATGTGTGGGGCCCACACGTAAGTGACTCAACGTCAGCGGGAGCAAAGTCAGCGAATCTCAAGCTGCAGCGACTCCCTTCCACTGTCTGTCACCCCCACTGCCGGCCGCTCTCGACTCTTCTCCACTCCGACGAAACCCTCCCGACTCGCTCCCGCTCCGCCGCCATGGCGCGCCCGAGCCACAAATTCGCCTACGGTAAGCGCTCCTCTTTCTCCCTCCTCTCCCTACCCCGCCGCCCAAAGCCCTAACTGTCGCTCACTCCGCAGCTGACGGGACGCCGGAGCTGGAGCTCCTCGGCGCGGCCACCTCGGGCGACATCGCCCTCCTCGAGCGTACGCTTCTGCCCCTCCCCTCTCGTCCCTGCCGCGGTGTGCGCCGGCACTGATTTTTTTATGTTGTGTTTGATTTTGGGGCCGTACCGTACGTACGCGCAGGAATGGCGAGGCAGCTGGACGGTGGCCGCGGCCGCATCGCGGAGGCGGTGGAAGCCGTCAAGGACCACGGCGCTGGGGCGCTGCACCTCGCCGCCGCGAGCGGCAGGGCGGAAGTCTGCGAGTACCTGGTCGAGGATGTCCGGGTCGATGTGGATGCCCGTGACATTGGCGGTCTGTCTGTGTGCTCTCTCATTCTCTTAACATCTACAGTCAGATAGAAAGTCTGAATCTTTGCATACAAAAGCTTCATTTGTTTGTTCTGATGTCGCGTTCTTGGCAGGTAGAACACCTCTGGTTTATGCAATTACTTTTCGAGGTGGGCACGTGGATACCGTCAGGTATCTTCTTGATCACGGTGCCAATCAAGATAATGTCGACATTCGAGGGTTTACTCCTCTCCACGAGGCCGCCAAAATAGGTAATTCTCTACTGTCTGTCTCTCTTGGTTATTCCTATGCATTGCACTGTCGCCATTGCTTTTGTCAACATGTATTCGAGTGATGAATGTCGTGATTTCTTTTATTTACTGTGGGGTCTCCATTTAGTGGATGAAGAGAGACAAAATGGGATTGCAATTGTGGGAGATATGTCTATTTACTTGTGCTAATAGAGTAGAAACTAAGAATACACATTGTTCTTTGTGCACAGCCCATTTCGTGCGTAGTCACACCCATGCACGTAGTGGTCTATGGCTTTGTAGAATGGTTCGTGTCACAACTCAATTGATACGAGTCAAAAGAACTGAAGTGGAGCATAGCAGAATTGCTAATAAAAAGAATTGTCATGTATTTACTTGTATTTACATTCTAGACGTCTGATTCAGGGCACTGTGAAGTAGTAGAACTATTGCTCTCTAGAGGCGCTCATGTCGATTCATTTTCTACTGACCATGGAACACCGTTGCATGTTGCCGTTAAACACCAGCAGGACGGTGCCATGAAGATTTTGTTGGATCACCATGCAGATGTAAGTTCCATTATATGTTTCTTCAAGTTTTCTCAGTTGTATTTTAAAATTTTGATAATCTTGGGCTTTTCCCTTTCGAAGTTTGCATGTGCTAAACAGCCGATATTCTGAGTTCTGACGCAGTTTCTTTATGTGGGTTGCTTGCCCTGACAAGAAGTAGCTTAATTGGTTAGTAATTTCCTAGGGCCTTTTTGATAGTTTTTTCCTCTTTGCAAAGTAGTAAAATTTGTGACACAAGAATCACTTCATCTACACCTGTAAATCTGTAATGAAGACAGACCTTATGCATTCTTTTAGGAATGTCATATTTCACGCATGTCAACTAAAAAATGTCCCATAAACCGATAACGGTGGTTTAAAAGAATGATAAGCACTTGATGTCCTATCATATTGGAAATAAAACCTACTTGCGTAAGCTTCCTTGCTTTTGGTGTCGCTACAGTCATGTTAAAAGGATGGAAATTTTGGAGATGATTATATTCAGCACACAATACTGAAGAACTGACTAATGATTCACTGAATGCTCCACTACCAAAATATTCTCATCTTGAATTGTTGATGATGTACATTTTCCTTGCCTCTTCTTTGCAATGCTGCACCAACTGCCCTCCTTTTGTTTGAGTCACTAAGGGTCATTGTCACAGTGACATGGTTCCATCGTTTTGTGAATATATGTTTTTTTATTTGCATTGTCGTTTATCTGGTGAAAACTAATTACTTTCTTCTCTTGTTTAGTGCAACAAGATTCTGAATGATTTCTGTTCACCTCTCGTTGTTGCTATCCATAATCGCTCAGTGAAATGTGTGAACCTACTGCTAGAGGTACCGCTCTATTTTATGTGTTAGGGCAGATAAATTGTGACAAATATTACTCAGAGGAACCATGCAATCTTCTCTTATATGGTAGGCTGGTGCCGAAGTGAAGGGTATGCATGGTACGACCCCCTTGCAAGTTGCTATAGCATATGGCCTAACTGATGTCTTGAAGCCCCTCTTGGATGCTGGTGCAGATCCCAATCTTCGAGATGAAGTAAGTTTTGTGTTCTACCGGTGTATATTTTAATCATATTATGGTTGGTTGTTTATACATGTGGGTGTAACATTAAATAATATTGACATGTATTCAGTAATAGTTTACTCAGGTTAGGTTCAGTAATATAAACTCAGTGATGAAGACTCGTAATTATTGACATGTAAATGTTAATACGACAATTTCATGCCTTCTGATATTTTTAGTAGTCAGTAATATACATAGCCAATATTTTAGGACGAAAGGGTGTTGCTGGATTGTTTCGAGACATGCCACTGCCTTATGGATAAAACAAACTCATCTTATGATCTAATTTTTGGCAGGAATGGAGCACTATTGGTCAAATTCATGTCTATACACCTCGCATGTTGCTGAATTTCTGTTACTTTATTTCTCCGTCAAATACAATTGTGAGTTTCAACTCCCTTTTTTCTTAACAGTTTGGTGAGTTGCCAATACAATTCGCGGCATGTATTGGTACACGGAAAGATGTCGAGATCCTGTTTGAAGTTACTTCTCGTATTCCAGCTATACATGACTGGAGCGTTGATGGAATAATTAGTTACATAAAGTCACAGCCAAAGTTTGAGGTATGATGAAGAACATCATTGGCATATCAGAATATATTTACTTATGTGCCATAGTCCCAAGTAAATTTTGAAAGAAACTGTTTAGGCAAGAAACTCCATATTCATCTCTCATACTGTAAAGACTGTTGATCATGTATTTTTCGTGAATTCTCGTTTTGATACTCTTGAACTATAAAGCTTCTATTTTTGACACTAGATGACAGTCCCTGTTTTTGGTGTTTCATTCAAAATTGTGATGCACCATCAAATTTCCTGAAAACAAATAGAGCAAAGATGGATAAAAGTGATTCTGCGGGCCGTGTCAAAGTATGACAAACGTAACAGTACAACTGAGTTTGGGGGTTAATGTGGTACCTGAATTTCTGCTTGTTCACGATAAGTCAGTAACATGCAATTGTACCAAATAAATGAAATTATAACACACTTAAATATGAAAATATTTATGTACCCATTTAAGTTCTCTGCACATAAACTTCAGCAATCTTGAGGTCGTTTAGTTTTGATTTAAATTTTCAGGATCTCCCTTTGTCTAAAATGTCAAGAGCTAAATTGACAGAAGAAGGACACAAAGCTTTGCATAAAGAGGATTACAATGCTGCAGTAGATTTCTTGTAGAGTTTCTGAAATGGTGGATCGGGTTGTCCACTCAGGACCCCTCACACACACATATATATCACCAGATTAGGGTTTCGGTTACATGGGCCACCTGGGCCTTACATGGGCCAAACATGGTCCAACACTCCCCCTCAAGATGATCATGGGTAATCTACCATGGTCATCTTGCTACCATACATAACACAAAACTACAACTACCACTAATGAACACATACATAACACATAGGATACATGAGAGCGCCAACATCCCTTGCTCTCTCTCGGTCTTTGATCTCGAGCATCATCTGTGTCTCAACATTATGGTGTGATCCTACTGCCTCAACCATCTCTCCTCAACTTCTCTCCTCCATTTCCTCCTCAACCATCAACTCTGTGTCCTCAGCCTCTCTTCTCCACACTCCATGCCCTTGACCTCCTCCTTCCTTCCCACAAACCCACGGCCAACTCCAGCCTCAACCATCTCCACCTCAGACAACGCATGCCTCTCCTTGGTCACCATGGCATCAACCATCTCCACCTCAAGCAACACATGCCTCTCCCACGGACACCTCTACAACCATCACCACAGAACCAACAGCCTCATCATCTCCATCAGCAGCAGTAGTCATCACACCTTCATCAACAGCACCAGACATCATCCTCCTAAGCACTGCAGCAACCTCACGTAAGCACATTCTCCCCCTTGCTGCAACTCCTCTCTTTTCTCTCTCAGTTCACCCCATCCTTCTCCCCCTAAAAGAAAATGCCACAAAGCTCCATTCCTTCTTCCTTCCTCTGCCATCTTCTGGAACCTCCTCTCCTTCCCGAGCTTGGTGACAGGCACCCACATCTCCTCCTACACGACCAAGAACCAAGCAGCACCAAGCAGCGCAAGCACGCACAACCTTCTGCCAAACTCATCGGCCTCCTCGAACTGTGCCGATGTTCCGCGGCTCCAACACACTGCCTCCACCTTCGCCAACCACGGCCACGATCTCCGTGTGACATCAGTCCCCTGCAGATCCGGGAGGCTGGGACCGAGCCGCCACACTCGGGCTCACAGCCACTTCTTCCTCCTCCTCGGTCTCAAGCAGCTCCTCCACGGACGCCCAGTCTCTGCACCTCTACCTTCCCTTTCTCCCCCTAAAAGAAAACCACCTTCCTTCACCTCTCCAGCAGCAACAACACCCAGCTGCAGCACCCTTGTCCTCTCCAAATAGCCACTGCACATTTTGGTTCCCCATCTTCCTGACCAGCTACACGCAGCAGCAAGATCACTTCTTCTTCTCCCCTGCCTAGCATAACAGCACCAGCCAGACATTCTTCTCAGCATACAGCAGCAGGACGTCTTCCTCTCCCCCTGTCAAACAGCAACAGGAACACCTCCGTTTTTTCCCTGGTCGAGCAGCACAGCATGCCGGCTCACACTCCTTTCGCAGCCACCCTTCACTTCAGCAACATCTTACCCTTCATTTCCCCCCCCCCCCCTCTGCTCCTTGCACCAAGCAGGGGCATAGGAGCAGCAGCATATCATTGCTCTGCCTCGCACGCACAATATCACCTCCATTTTCCTCCTAGGCAGCCACATGCAGCAGCATGTAGCAGGAACAGCTTCCTCTACTCCGAACAGCAGCAGCGAACCAAGACAAGAAGCTGCTACATCTTGTTCAACTAAACGGACTTGCTCTCCCACTTGTGTCCTACGACCTGAAATTCTACCTGCTGCCTTTTCTTGTCCAGCTCCGGCCGGCCGGCCGGCGCTACTCCCAGATGCCGCTTCCTGCAGCTTTCTCCTGCGCACAGCACAGCACGTCCTCCTCCAGGCTCCAGCTGCCTTCCTCTGCCCGAACACGGACAGCAGAGCCATGGACGCCCCGGAGTTGGTCTTCACACAGCAGCCCTTCAGCACGCACAGCTCGAGCACCTTCTTCTCCCCGTCTCCTTCTCTGTTCTTTACTTTGCTCCCTCGCCTTGGAGCTTGCCGCTGCCCCATGGTCGTGGCTGACCCAAGCAGCAACCTCTGCTGTTCCCCTCTACCTCGTCTCCACCTGGATCCCATCACCGATCTACATTCCGGCCAGCACAAACTCGCCCTTGTTCACTGCTACGAGCTGGTCGGCAGCTGCTCTTGCTCAGCACCATCTCCTCCTGACCGTGCTGCTTCTTTTCTTCTGGCCAGCACATAGCAGCATCATCTCCCGTCCTAGCGACGGATCTGGCCAAGATGTCGATGTAGAAGGCTGGATCCGTCCACGGTACCTGCTCCCCATCAACTGCGACCTGCACGGCCCAGATTGGAGCCGCCCCGTCGTGTGCCAGCAGCAGCTCCAGCTTGATGTGCATCTGCTGCAGCGCCACGACCACCTGCAACAGCCGCCCGACCCAACACGGCCCAAGATCGGGCCTGCACCACAGCACCACCGCCAGCAGCCTCGCCCCTGAATCTCCTCCATCGCCACCACTAAATCCACCACCAGAGTACCTTCTTTCTCATCCCTTTCACCTCTGAATCTACCCTATCCTACTCTATCTTCCTCCCCTGCGCAGAGCAGCAGCCACACACACAACTCACCTCGCTGTGTGAGATGGCTACAGCCCACGCAGAGCAACGGATGCGGCCTCCCGCCGCCTGGATGTCTACAACTCGCCTGGTTTTTGTGGCCGGCGAGGAACTAGTCCGCTGGTTAGTGTGGTCGGCGGCGGACAGCTGGTGGCGGCTGATACTATGGAAACCTAAGCTCTGATACCATATAGAGTTTCTGAAATGGTGGATCGGGTTGTCCACTCAGGACCCCTCACACACATATATATATCACCAGATTAGGGTTTCGGTTACATGGGCCACCTGGGCCTTACATGGGCCAAACATGGTCCAACATTTCTATACCATGGTATGCTATTGCACTTTTTGTGGTCCTAAAGTTAATTTCGTTTCCCCTATTATTGTTGTCTCATTTGTATGCATTGCACTGGCTTTCATGTCTATCTGATATTTTTCTGGATGCTCATGCAAACTATACTTGGCTTTATTTTTCTTCGCTCGTATTTTTCTACTCTTTTTAATGTTGTATTTCTCGATGTAAGGAGAAGAGTGCAAGTGTGAATGGCTAATTGTATTGCATACGCCAAGGGACAAATATGTATATCAAGGCTCATGGACACTAAAAACCATGGCCGAAAGTGTATATGCAGTTATACCCTTTACAGTATTGACACTTTTGAGTTATGCTTGACGGTGCCCTTGTTAGTGCGAGCACAGATAAACCTGCGGGCCTGCACAGAGGAGTTGCTTTTGATTGTGTCATCGCTGGAGTGATTGCCCGCGTTCTAAGACTTTTATATTGACATCACCGAACACTGTCACCTTCACAGTGGCCCTGATAGCACAACGGTAGAATCAATGATCATTTGGGTCCCTGGCACAAGCCTACACTGGTCATGTCACTCTGCAATTATGACTATCACACCGCGTCTGGAAAACTGTCTAAGCACATTTCGTTAATTAAGACGGTCCTTCATTGAGACCATGGTGAATCATGATCACCGTTTTCATCACAGTTGTTTTTGTTTGGGAATTGGGTAATCTATGTAAGGTCCAAAGATAAGAACACAAATAAAAATAGTAGACCATGTGATAGGTCGTTTAGGATGAGGAAATAATGACATGGCCCCGGTGACCATAGAAAAAAAAGGGTCCATCCTGTTAGTTCATGATGGTTACTAGGATTTGAGTTTATACTCTTTGTTATAAGGATAAGTGCAAGTTCGTCGTGGAATAGCAACAATTATGGGAAAATGTGATCAGTGCATGCCTATGAGATGATTGAAACGTATCTTAATTTTTCCATTTGCTTCTTTATGCTTCTGCTATACAAAATCTTAATAGCTTTAGTATGCGACATTACCATTTCTTATATTTGGTGTGTGTATTTATAAATCTTTTGCAGTTTTGCTTGTATGTTTGGATAATTTGTCAGATATTTTAGTATGGGAACATGGAAACTCTTCTCACTTCTTGACATACGCATGAAAAGCTTTGATTAATTCTTGTGGGAGCAGTTTTGACTGAAAAATGTTTCCACTTTCCGAAGAGACACTTGCGTATGTGATTTATCTTGTCATTCATTATACGCTGTTCTTTGTTTGGTACTAAGTCTTTGTCATTCATTTACTTACCGAGTCTTTGTCATAGAAATGTGGGGATTTGTAACCTGCTAGGGTTCCTTCACGATCTCTCGGATATAGGTTGTAATTCGATACAGGTTTCGAATTGATACAAGGAGACCAGCTCCTGAATGAGAGTAATGGAACGAGAGTTCTATCAGGTTCAGTTCCTCCACGCCGCTGCTGCCGTGCTTAAGACGATGCCGGCGTTGTCCTTCCTCTTGGGCACGCGATGGGCTTGAGATGGGCCTCCTTCTCTGGGCTTGGCCCAGTGGCTCGTGGCAGGGGCGTGACAGGATTATATGCAGACAGCTGATCCTTCGATTTATTGGCTGTAGGCTATGGTTGTTGATCCTGGGAACATGGATCCAAACTTGATGGGCAGGAGGGGTCTTTGCCAGCTTCGACTGGGAAATGGAGAGGGTGCTTTTAATGATGCCCAGTTTTGCAGGACAATGGAACCTGACAATCCATATGCATGCTGGCTGCAGGGCTATTCATATGTGCTATTAAAGGTGATACAGAATCAAGATCTGGCACTTGTTTAAATATCTTGTGGCTAAACCTTTCTGGCGAATCCACTCAACTCTTGTCTCTTCATTGTTAGGAGTATGAAAAGGCATGTGATGCATTTCTTGATGGTCTCAAGTTGGCGCCACGATTTGTTGGAATCGAGAAGGCGTTAAGGTAGCCTACTTGATCTACTTTAGCTGCATGCATGCATTCTTTATTTAAAGTTCCCAGTTTGTTGTGATATATAGTATTTAGTGGCATTGCTTCTTCCATGATTCAGTTAGCATGGCAACGTATAGACAGTCACCAGATGGGCCTGTATTACCAGAAAACATGAGCAAGATATTTTCTTTGTACAATACACATATGAAATTATGAATACAATAATATCTTTACATGAATCTCTGATTACTACATCAATAATATGGCAAACCTTTGTGTTTCATTTGCCAGTTTGGCCTAGTTCCACACGAATTACTGGTGGAAAGGAAAGGTATTCAGATGCTTTGCTGATCATATTTTCTGGAACCTGCAGGGAAGCTATGAGATTGTTGAAAGAATCTTACACAGACAAGAAGAACGCCATAGAAGGACGAGATCTTGATGCACGGATGTTCCTTTGAAGAGAGAGCAATTTGACTAACTAGCTAGTCTGACGCCTTGGCTCTTCTGACCAATTGCGTGCCTCGTGCCGAAGAATGTGCCCTGTTGAACATTTGTTTGGGCGGTCATGCGAACTGACTGCGTAGTGCTAGAAAGTAGAAACTGCTGTTAATATCTATCTTCAACCATGTGATTAATGTTGCATACATAGTGATGATTAAGCTGGGCATCAGTAGATTTGAACGTAATCTTATATCATACATCTGGTGATGTTTACATGTTTCATTTTCTTCAAGAAAGATTTGTGCGTCGCTTCTACTTTTTGGGCGGGATGGTCTGTGCTCTGCACTCTGCAGTTTGTTTCAGTCGATGTCCCGGGGAAACATGACTTTTTTTTTGAAATTTACCCACATATATTAGGTCAGCAAGCCGCCTCATTAAAACCCTGCCAGTCCCTTTCGGTACCCTAGTTAGGGAAAGAGTGCGTTTGAAACTTGCCGCCTTTAAGCATTAACCACAGTTACATCATCCGCTAGGGTGCTTACAAGATAGTCGGGAGGGTCCTCATGCCAAACAACCGACATAGAACCCTCCACATGTCTAGCTAACAAATGAGCAGCCCTATTAGCCTCTCTAGGGCTATGATCAAATACTACAGTAGCAAAATTGCGACACATGAAAGTACAGTCTTCAAAAATCGCCACTGCTGGGCCTAGAGAATTCCCGCCATTTCGCATCACATCAATTACCTCCATGCTGTCGGAATTCACTTCAATTCTATTGCAACCAATCTGACCAGCAAGGATCAGGCCGTCCCTAAGCGCATGTGCCTCAGCTGTCGAAGCATCAGAGACAAAAGGCAAGCCACGACAGCTAGCAGACATGAAGAAGCCCTTGTCATCCCGTATGATTGCACCTGTGCTACCTGTACCTGTATCAACATCGAAGCTAGCATCAACATTAAGTTTAACAAAATCTGATTTAGGCTTCGTCCATCCATGGCGTTGACTGCTAACTTTTTTCTTTTTTGCTCTCGTGTAGTTCAAAACGAGTGTTGAAATCGCATGTGCAGTTCGCGCCGGTGTCTACACCGCCTCGCCATGTGTCGCCTTTCTACGCTCCCACCAGATATACCAAACTGCTACCGCCACCAAATCATTGCGCTCCACGTGTTCCAGGAGAGGCGCTTTGGCAGTTCGATCTCGGAGAAGAGCCTCCAGTGCCGATCGGCCCTCCACCTCGACGTCGCATACCCGGGCAATTATGTCCTCCATTCCAAGCAGCTTCCAGATATCCCTCACTCTTGGACAGTTGAAGAACGCATGACGTATGCTCTCACACTCCATATTGCACAGTATACATTGGGAACTAGGTTGCATATGTCTATTGGCCAAAACTCCATTGCACGGAATAGCTCCCAGGAGAGATCTCCAGCAATGTATTTTAATTTTTGCTGGAACGTTTAGGGACCATAACGTTTTCCATATTGGGAGCATGGATGAAGAACCATAGCCGCTGGTCCTCCTCAATTTCTGACCATGTTGGTGCTCCCATTCCATATGATAACAAGAGCGCACCGAAAAAACTCCAGATTTAGTATAATGCCATCCAATAAAATCCTCCATCATGTTGCGAGCCAGGGGAATGTTCAGAATTCGTTGAGCATCAATAGACCAGAATGTTTCTCTAATCAGTTGTTCATCCATGTCTCGGTGTCCACATTTATTAGTTCAGATACCTTTGTAAGGAGGATGTTGCCCCTCCAAGTCGCCACCTTTCTATTTGGGCTAGACGGTAACCAAGGATCATTCCAAATATCGATTTGGGAACCATCTCCCACACGCCACATATGGCCACGCTTGAAGGTCTGAATACCAGCCCAAATGCTCTGCCACGTATAGGAGCTCCCTTTTTTAAGTGTACAATTTAGGAGATCACCTGAAGGAAAGTATTTAGCACGGAGGACAGACGCACATAGAGAATCTGGTTCAGCAATAAGTCTCCAACACTGTTTAGCTAACATTGCAAGGTTAAAACATTGCAAATCCCGGAACCCCATACCTCCTTGTCCTTTGGGAACACACATTTTCCACGCAAACCAATGCATATGTTTTTGTTGCTCATCATCTCCCCACCAGAACTGGGACATTGCAGATATAATCCCTTTGATAATCTGTTTGGGTAGCTTTGAAAAATAGTAGAACGAAGCTGATGAGTCCACGTAGGCGACTTCCGGTGCGGAAGCTCCAACGAGGACTAATTGAAAACGAGTGCGGAAGTTCCAACGAGGACCCTAATAAAAACGACAAGTTTGACCCAAATTTGAAAGTTTATCAGAGAGTAAACCAGTTTTTTTCCACGATCTGGCCTATTTTCACGGAGCCTGCCTCCATGTGGGCAATGGGTACACTAACCACCGGGTATTGCTCAACCATAACCATCCCCGTCTAACAAAAATCTTACCATCCCCATCCCCATTAACACTCACGGGGATAGATGTTGTACCATAACCGTCCCCCGTCGGGTAGCAAATAACCATCAGTTCCCCCACGACATTGATTTAAAAAATGGACAGCATATCCCCAGATCTAGCTAAATAATTAGCAGTCCAAAAAATATATCATAACAGGATAATATATCAAATTTGACAGCACAAAGGCACACAGCCAGAAATAGAAGTGTTAAACACAAATACCAAACATACAGAATTACAGATCCAGACCATGATTAAGTTTGGTCATTACAAAAACATAAAATGGGAGTTCCCGAAGGCACACATGCCCAAAATAAATGGTTCAAATGTTCAGCAAAGGCACACAAGCCATAACATTCAGAATTCGAATGGAACATAACATAAATGAAAGCATTTTGGACTTCGGGAAGATAACAATAGCCAACCATAAGTCCATAACAAACAGATAGAAGGTAACCTCCATCCCCTCTTCAACGTCTTCAAGAACACTCCAGAAGCGGGCGGCCGGAGAGAGGGAGGAGCTACGGGACGACGAGGCGAGGTAGGGCGTGCGGCGGCTGCGTGCGGCGTCTGAGAGTGGGGAGTGGGGAGAACCGGAGAGCGGGTTAGGGTTAGAGGGGCGTGCGGCGGCTGGGGGAAGAGGGGAAAATGCTAGGATTTAGAGTTTTTTGGGGTATATATATGTGTCTAACTCTCTCTGGTATCCTGGCCCCACATGTCATAGCGGGTACCGGGTATGTCGGGTATGAATAGCGGTGTACCAGATCCGTCACCGCAATAACCGCTGGGTATTGGTTTAGCACTGATAAGATCCTCACGGGTAGTAATATGCAACCAAAATCGTCCCCTAATAGATGAATTAACCACCGGTTATCGGGGAATGGATATCCGTTGTCAAATTGAAGCATGCCTGTGGGTGCAATGGTTTATGTATACTAACACAATACCCGTGCGGTTTGTACATGTAAACAGAATGTTCATGTCATGTATTTAGCAAAACAATTGAAGTTTGTTTTTACTAACTGGAAATGACACATGCTTGCTTCTGTTTCTATCGTCTCCGTGCTGAGAAACCCCAATTTCCTGAGCTTATGCCAGATAGAGGGGTCAAGCCGCAGCCACTCCACTGTCTCCCCCACTGCCGGCCGACCGCTCTCCTTCTCCACTCCGACGAAACCCTCCCGCTCCGCCGCCATGGCGCGCCCGAGCCACAAGTCCGCCTACGGTAAGCGCTCCTCCTTCTCCCCCTCTCCCTACTCCGCTGCCCAAAGCCCTAAGTGTAGCTCACTCCGCTGGTCGGCTTCTCCTCTCCCTGCAGCCGACGGGACGCCGGAGCTGGGGCTCCTCTGCGCGGCCAACTCGGGCGACATCGCCCTCCTCGAGCGTACGCTTCTGCCCCTCCCCTGATATGAATCAACTACCGATAGGAATCACAGACAAGCAATTTCACTCAACACGCAGCTCAATTACTCGAGTTCAACTGAATTATTACAGAGGAATGCTTGAGAGCTACAAGTTTAAGCCAGCCAGGACATGGCGGCGGAAGGGGATAAACCCTAAAAGCTAGAGATGGTTCTACTCCACGGCGGATTACAACTTATATAGCGAAGCAACGAAAGACGACAAGCAAGTGGGTTGTTGGCGGGAAAAGTGCTGAGCTGGAAAGCGGGTTCAAAACCGTGGTCTTCAGTCTTCGTCCAGCCGTTGATCCACTGATGGACGGCTCACGTTGCCAGTTAGCGCGAAGCGGTAAGTTGCAATGTGAGACGTCGATCAGGCGATGGACGGCTAAGAAGAAAACTAGAAGAGCTACAGTTAACCGAATCCGTTATCGCCGAAGTTCAGAGTTTCTGGTTCCTGACAATTCCCCCTCTTGAGCCTAGACTTGTCCTCAAGGCTTGAAGTCCGGAAACGCCTTCTAAATGAAAGAAGAATCCTCCCAAGTCGCATTCTCTTCTGGAATGTTAACCCACTTGATCAACCATTGGACAACTGGAATGCTGATATCTCCTTGAACCCTAGGTATTAATTTCCTTTCCAATAACTTTTCAGGAGCCAGCAGTATTGTGCCATCAGGATTGATAAGAGGTAAGTTAGGAGAAGGAACTACCATGGGTCCAAAGTGCTTCTTGAGCTGGCTGACATGAAATGAGGGGTGCAGTTGACAGCCTTCAGGGAGTAACAACTTATAAGAAACCTTCCCAATTTTCTGTATGATTTTGAATGGCCCATAGTACTTGGAGTGCAATTTCAAGCATCTGTGTATACTGAGTGAAGTGTGTCTGTAAGGCTGTAGCTTCAAGTAGACCATATCACCCTGTTGGAACTCCCTTTCCTTTCTGTTTTTATCAGCAAAGAATTTCATTCTTTTCTGTGCCTTCATGAGGTTTTGCTTGATAATTTCTGCAATATCCTGCAGTTTCTCTGCTGTGCCTTGTTCCATATGAAGAGCTGCATCAGGCAATAATGTTTCAGCAATCTGAGGTGGATCTCTACCATACATGGCCTTGAAAGGAGACATGTTCAGAGCAGTGTGAAAACATGTGTTATACCACCATTCTGCAAGGCTAACCAACTGTGCCACTTTTTAGGGTGCTGGAAGGCCATACACCTCAAATATTGCTCCAAGCATTGATTTACCCTTTCTGTTTGCCCATCTGTTTGAGGATGATATGATGTACTGAAATGCAATTTGACACTCAGTGATTTGAACAAGCGTTGCCACAATGTGCTAGTGAAAATTCTGTCTCTGTCAGTAACAATGACAGCAGGAAGGCCATGTAATTTGAATAAATTTTCATGAAAGGCTTTGGCTACTGACTGAACAGTTATGGGATGCTTCATTGCTACAAAATGAGCATATTTAGTAAATCTGTCAACTACAACCAGTATTAAATCCTTGTTGTCAGACAGTGGTAATCCCTCAATGAAATCCATACTTATGTGACACCAAGCCATATCAGGTACAGGTAAGGGCTGCAATAGACCAGGGTATTTGCAATGTCAGGTTTATTGAGCTGACAAACAGGGCAGTTCTTCACCATGAGCAGAACATCAGCTTTCATGCCAGGCCAGTGGAAAATTAACTTCATTCTTTGGTATGTTGCTCTTTCACCAGAATGTCCTCCCAATTCAGAAGCATGGAAGGCAGATAGAAGCTTCTGCCTTAATTCAGTATTAGCACCAATAACCAATTTGCCCTTGTATCTGAGTAAAGAATTGCTGTAAGTATAATGGGGTACTGCATCTGCTGCTATAGATAGCTGAGTAATTAACTTTGCATTTGTTGTCATTAGCATAACTAGCCACCACTTCAGTTACCCATACTGGTTTCACAGCTGAAGAAATGATGGAATGCAGCTTGTGTTTAATTCTTGACAGTGCATCAGCCACTCTATTTTCTTTACCTCTTTTATATTCTACCACATAATTATAGCCAAGTAATTTGACTAATAATTTGTGTTGTATTCCTTCAGTGAGCTTTTGCTCCTGTATGTATTTGAGGCTTGTTGGTCTGTTCTAATAATGATTGAGGAAGCAGCAAAATAATGCTTCCATTTCTTGATAGCCTCCAAAATAGCCATTGCTTCTTTATCATAGGTGGATTGTGCTGCTGCCTTAGGTCCCAAAGATTTACTGAGGAAAGCCAGAGGTCTTCCACCTTGCATAAGTACTGCACCAATACCATACCACAAGCATCAGCTTCCAGAACAAAAGGCAAATTGAAATCAGGCAGTGCTAACACAGGAGCTTCTGTCATTTTCTTCTTCAATGTAGTAAATGCCATTTGCTGTTCTTCATTCCACACAAAACCATCCTTTTTCAGTGCTTGATACAGTGGTTGGCAGATGATACCATAATGCTTAATAAATCTTCTGTAATAGCCAGTTGCTCCCAATACACTCCTCAGTTCAGTGCATTTGTGGGAACAGGCCAATTTGCCATGGCAGCAATTTTTACAGGATCAGTGGCTACTCCTTGAGCAGTAATGATGTGTCCCAGGTATTCCACCTGGTTTTGGCAAAGCTACACTTAGACCTTTTTGCACAGAGGCTATTTTCTCTCAGTGCCTGAAAAACCATGGTCAAGTGCTTTTATGTTCTTCCATGAGGAGCTGTAAATCAAGATATCATCAAAGAACACTAAAGCAAATTTTCTCAGGAATGGTGCCAGCACTGTGTTCATTAGTTTCTGGAATGTGGCAGGGGCATTAGTTAGCCCAAAAGGCATCACCAGGTACTCATAATGACCCATATGTGTACTGAAGGCAGTTTTCTCAATATCTTTTTCATCCATTCTGATTTGATGATAGCCACTACGCAGGTCAATTTTGAAAAGACCTTAGCTCCATGTAGCTCATCCAAGAGATCCTCTATAACTGGTATTGGGTATTTGTTTTTGATGGTTTGGCCATTTACCTTCTGAAATCATTGACAACTCTCCAAGTTGTGTCCTTTTTCTTCACAAGCAGAGCAGGGGAGGAATAAGGACTGCTGCTATCTCTGATTACCTTCTTCATTAGCAGGTCCTTGATAATTTCTTCCATAGCATTTTTCTGGTGATGTGGTAAGCGGTAAGATCTCTGATTGATCACCTTAGCATCAGGGATAAAAGGTATAGTGTGGTCACAATTTCTTTTAGGAGGCAGGGACTGGGGTTCCTCAAAAACATCTTGAAATTGTGCTAGAATTGGTGCTATTTCAGGAGGAACCAATTCATTTTCCTTAGCAGGTAACTCAGTACTTTGTACAAAAAGAACAGCACCACAGACTGCTTGTTGTAACAGTTTATCCACATCAGTGCTTTCTTTTATTTTTGTGTCACCTCTAGGCAAGCTTTCATCAGAAAATTGCTGTGATTACCAGAAGGCAGAGTGATGCTCATCTGCATCTTCTTGTAGTCAAGTTGAACAGGGCTGTAAGCATGTATCCAATCAGCTCCCAGGATTATATCATAGCCTTTTAACTGCAACACTCTGAAATCAGTAGTAAATTCCACACCTTGTATACTGTAACAGCAATTTAAACAAGCAAATTCTGTAAACAGTGTTTCACCATTAGCCACCTTTACTTTTAGTTTACTGGTACTAGAGAGGTTGCAGCCAGCTAACTTAGCAAATTGTGGTGTGATAAAAGTGGTTGTACTACCAGTATCAACTAGAGCTGTTGCATAGTGACTTCCAATTAGTACATTCAGTGTGAATGTGTATTTACTAGCAGATAAACCCAGCATGGCATGCATAGAAATCTAATTCCTGATCAGGAGGTAGCTCAGTAGCCTCAATTATATCCCCATCATCAGTTTCTATGATGTACACAGTTTGTTTCTTCTCTTTTGCTCTGCTTGCAGAGCATGCACCTGTGCCTTTTGATTCATTTTACACACAGGTTTGTGACCAGGAAACCATGGTTCTTTACATCTGAAGCATGTTCTATTCAATTTAGCTTCTTCTATGGTGGCAGCCAGTGGAGATAGTGGCTTAGCTTGCTCTGCATTTGGTAGCCTTTTAATATAACTCTGTTGCTGAGAAAGGTGTCCTTTTTGCAGGATTTGCCTGTTCTATTCTCCTAGCCATCCACATTGCTTCCTGCATATCCCTTGGCTTATGGCATTGCAAGTGATTTTGTATGTAGTCACTAAGGCCAGAAATGTAGCTATTCAAGTAGTACTCCTCTGTTAAGGCAGGATTATCTCTTCTCATGAGATTCATGCACTATTCATACTGCATAGTATACTGTGCTACAGATCCTTTTTGTGTTAAAGCATGGAAAGACTTGATGTTATCACAGATGGATGCTACAGCAAATCTGTCACTCACCAGTCGACAGAAACGGTGCCAAGGCAAATTTCTAGGCTGAATACCAGTGCTACGCCACCACTGAATAGCTGGTCCTTTGAGGTAAGTTGTAGCAATTTCAGTTCTCTGCTCCAAAGGTGTTCTAGCTGCATCAAAGTACTGTTCTATAATTTGTATCCAGTAGTCAGTGTCATCACCAGAGAATTCAGGGATATTCATTCTAGCTGGTTTGACAATTGGGTTGTTTCTTTTTGTTTCATTCTGAGGAAACAAGGCCCTGTTTCTTGGTTGAGCCTCTCTTCTGTCATCATCATTATGCACTTCAGGAGGTTCCAAGAACTGAAAATTTTGCTGCAGTAGATGCTCCTGTCCCTGTTGTTGAACAGTCACTTGCTTTTGTCCATCCTTCCTGTGATGTAACTGTGGTTGTGGTGCAATAGAATTAGGATGCCTGTAAGGAATCTTCTCAGAACCATCCAAATTAAGCTCCTTTCCTGCATGGTCATGCAAAGTAGCAGTACCAATTGGTTGGATCGCTGTCATATTAGCTTTTACTAGCGCTTGGTTCACACTGCCCTGTGCTGGGGATTCAGCTGTTGTTGCATTCGCCAGAGGTGGAGGTGATTTCGGTGGTGCCTCAGGGGAAGCAGCTGCAAGCAATTTCCCCAAACTGATCTGGATGCTGTCGAAGTTTTCCTGAATACTGATGAAATTCTTTTCCACTTTTTCGGAGAATTCAGAAAACTCCTGCTTATCCTCCTCACGAACACGCTGCAAGGTCTTGACATCCAAGATCAAGGATTTAAGCTCCAGGCTACTAGTGCTTTCTGTCGAGCCATCAATGGATCTCGTCATGTCTACCGCCGCCGGTCTACCGCCACCAACGCCAATCGCCTCCAAAGACACGCAGAACAGGGTGGGATGGGTGGGATTTTACAGCTAAGGAATTGTTCCTAAGCAACCAGATCCGTACCTGATCCGTGTCCGAGCAGTGCCGCTGCCGCCAAGCCGCCTCCACAGCTCCGATTCGACGAGGTCCACACCGCCGCCGGAATCTGAAGCAGCCGAGAAGGATTTCACGAGAGATCCCAACTTCTCTTCGCTCCAAATCCAATCGCCTCCGAGGACCGTAGGCTCTGATATCACTTGATATGAATCAACTACCGATAGGAATCACAGACAAGCAATTTCACTCAACACGCAGCTCAATTACTCGAGTTCAATTGAATTATTACAGAGGAATGTTTAAAGCAGAGGAATGCTTGAGAGCTACAAGTTTAAGCCAGCCAGGACATGGCGGCGGAAGGGGATAAACCCTAAAAGCTAGAGATGGTTCTACTCCACGGCGGATTACAACTTATATAGCGAAGCAACGAAAGACGACAAGCAAGTGGGTTGTTGGCGGGAAAAGTGCTGAGCTGGAAAGCGGGTTCAAAACCGTGGTCTTCAGTCTTCATCCAGCCATTGATCCACTGATGGACGGCTCACGTTGCCAGTTAGCGCGAAGCGGTAAGTTGCAATGTGAGACGTCGATCAGGCGATGGACGGCTAAGAAGAAAACTAGAAGAGCTACAGTTAACTGAATCCGTTATCGCCGAAGTTCAGAGTTTCTGGTTCCTGACATCCCCCACCTCTCCTCTCGTTCCGGCACTGATTTGTTTTTTTACTGTAAAGCACAGATTTTTTTTATACGCACGCGCAGGAATGGCAAGGCAGCTGGACGGTGGTCGCGGCCGCATCGCGGAGGCGGTGGAAGCCGTCAAGGACCACGGCGCTGGGGCGCTGCACCTCGCCGCCGTGGGCGGCAGGGCGGAGGTCTCCGAGTACCTGGTCGAGGATGTCCGGGTGGATGTGGATGCCCTTGACAATGGCGGTCTGTCTCTCTGTCCGTTCTCTCATTTTTCTTTTTAATATCCTACCGTCTGTCTGCTGTGCTCTCTTATCCTTGTAACATCTACAGTCATGTAGAAAGTCTGAATCTTTGCATAGAAAAAGCTTCATCTGTTTGTTGTTCTGATGTCGCGCGTTCTTGGCAGGTAGAACACCTCTGGTTTATGCAATTGTTTCATGTCACGATGGGAACGTGGATACCGTCAGGTATCTTCTTGATTACGGTGCCAATCCAGATAATGTCTACATTCAAGGGTTTACTCCTCTCCACGAGGCCGCCAAAATAGGTACCATCTCTCTCTTGGGTTATTCCTATGCATTGCGCTGTCGACATTCAAGTGATGAATGTTGTGATTTCTTTTATTTACTGTGGGGTCTCCATTCAGTGGATGAAGAGCGACAAAAGGGATTGCAATTGTGGGAGATAGATTCATGTACTTGTGCTAATAGAGTAGAAAAGGAGATAGATTTATCTACCATATATATATTTTTTGGCATAGAACAATGCCACAAATTGTTCAGCTGTGCACAGCCCATTTTGTGCGTAGTGCACACCCATGCACGTAGTGGTCTATGTCTTTGTAGAATGGTTCGTGTCACTACTTCACAGTACCCTGAATCAGACGTTTAATAAATTTGTAACACAAGAATCACTTCATCTACACCTGTAATGAAGACAGACCTTTTGCATTTTTTTACGAATGTGATATTTCACGCATGTCCACCCAAATAGCCACACTTAGTACCGCCAACTATGTCAGGAAATAGAGGAATAAGTCCCACAAACTGATAACGTTTGTTTAAAAGAATAATCAGCACTTCGTGTACTATCATATTGGAAAAAATACTTGCAGAAGCTTTCTTGCTTGTGGGTTTGGTACAGTCAAGCTAAAAGGACGAAAATATTGGAGATGATTATATTACAGTACACAGATCCATGGAGCTGACAAGGAGCATCAAGGGAACTAGAGAACAAGGAGGGCAACATGTGCGAGCATCAATACAAAAAGGGGAACGGAGGCGGTATGTGCCGTTCGAATGGTGGGGTTGGGGAAGACATTGAGTATTAGAGGTCGACTTTTATGGTCTGGAGGCGGCCACAAAGTTGGTTGCAAATAAGAGCACCTCAGGGGATCAAACTTTTCTACACTCAAAAGACAGCCCACATTACCCGGATTCTAAACTTTTCTGGTGTACGGCGTGCCTGTATTTCTTCTTAGGCCTGTTTTCAGATGTAATAACCCAAAATATGGAATGCCGGCGATTCAAGCAGAGCATACATCTTAGTTATCTCTCTATCTAAAAAACGTTATTGGTTGTCATATGGATATGAAGACTAACAGTGTAGAACTGACTAATGATTCACTGAATGCTCCACTACCAAAATATTTATCATGTTGAATTGTTGATGTTGTGCATTTTCCTCGCCTATTCTTTGCAATGCTGCACCAACTGCCTTCTTTTTCTTTCAGTCACTAAGGTTCATTGTCATAGTGACATGGTTCCATCGTTTTGTGAATATATGTTTTATTTTTTATTTATGTATCTAATATTTGTCATTAATCTGGTGAACTAATTACTTGCTTCTCTTGCTTAGTGCAACAAGATTCTGAAAGATTTCTGTTCACCTCTCGTCCTTGCGATCCATAATCGCTCAGTGAAATGTGTGAACCTACTGCTAGAGGTACAACTCCATTTTATGTGTTAAGCTGAAAATGTATCTCTGTTTAGCGAAGATGTGGACAGATAAATTGTAACACATTTTACTCAGAGGAACCATGTATGATTTTCTTATATGGTAGGCTGGTGCCGAAGTGAAGGGTATGCATGGTACGACCCCCTTGCAAGTTGCTATGGCATATGGCCTAACTGACGTCTTGAAGCCCCTCTTGGATGCTGGTGCAGATCCCAATCTTCGAGATGAAGTAAGTTTTTTTGTTGTACCGGTGTATATTTTAATCATATTATGGTTGGTTGTTTATACATGTGGGTGTAACATTAAATAACTAAGCATTGTCAGTCCTTAACTTTCGTAATATGAGTCCCATAGTCATATCTAACTAATAATTAACTCAGGTTAGGTTCAGTAATATAAACTCGGTGATGAAAACTCGTAGTAGTGACATGTAAATGTTAATACTACACTTTCATGTCTTTTGATATTTTTGTCAGGTGTAACCTACTAACCTTTTCATTTCTTGAAGATCAAACTTGTGAATATCAATATTCTTAAAGTTACTTTTCAAAGAAATAATGCTTGTTAATTTATCCTGCCAATTTGAAATGCCTTTTCTTCCCTTGTAATTTTGATTTGTGATATGGGAAGACATATTTGTTTTCAGTCTCCAAATACTTTGTCTTCTATATAATACCTAGACACTTACAAGCTACAACAGCAACCAAAATATGTAAAAAGGAAAAAAAAAAGTACCAACAACTTTAGTCCCAAGCAAATTGGTGTAGGACAGAGATGAAACCCAACAATATCCACACGAACCAAAAGACGTAAAAGTTAATGTATCACCAGTTATAAAAAAATACTGCTCCCTACGATCCCAATTTACTGCCGCGGGTTGTAACATGAAGTTGTGCCTCCTCCGTAGTTTTTACACGACACTTAAATCGGATCAGAGGGTGTAGTAAAATTGCTAGTGATGAAAAGTTATCTAGGAACTTGCTGCCTGTCTCTTAGATAATGGATGAGACCTCTGCATCTAGAATGCACATAGCCAATAGTTTAGGACCAAAGGGAGTTGCTGGATTGCTTCGAGGCAACTGCCTTATGGATAAGGACAAACTCATCTTATGAACTACTTTTTGGCAGGAATGGAGCACTATTGGTTAAATTCTTGTCTATACACCTTGCATGTTGCTGAATTTCTTTACTTTATTTCTCCGTCAAATACATTGGTGAGGTTCAACTGTCTTTTTCTTAACAGTTTGGTCAGTTGCCAATACAATTGGCGGCATATCTTGGTAGAAACAAAGATGTCGAGATCCTGTTTGAAGTTACTTCTCGTATTCCAGCTATACATGATTGGAGCGTTGATGGAATAATTAGTTACATGAAGTCACAGCCAAAGTTGGAGGTATGATAAAGAACATCATTGGCGTATCAGAATATATTTACTTATGCGCCATAGTCCCAAGCAAATTTGAAAAAGAAACTGTTTAAGCAAGAAACTCCATATTCATCTGATCATCTCTCATCCTGTAAAAACTGTTGATCATGTATTTTTTTCGCGAATTCTCGTTTTGACACTCTTGAACTATAAAGCTTCTATTTTTGACACTAGATGACATTCCCTTTTGGTCTTTCATTCAAGATTGTGATGCATCATAAAAATTTCATGAAAAAAAAGAAAGCAAAGATGGATACAATGTGATTCTGTTAGCCGTGTCAGAGTATGACAAATGTAGCAGTGCAACTGAGTTTGGCGGGTTTGGGGTTAGTGTGGTACCTGAATTTCTGTTGTTCACGGTAAGTCGGTAACATGCAACTGAACGAAATAACAGAAATCATAACACACTTAAATATGAAAATATTTCTATACCCTTTTAAGTTCTTTGCACATAGAGGTCAGCAATCTTGAGGTCGTGTAGTTTTGATTTAAATTTTCAGGATCTCCCTTTGTATAAAATGTCAAGAGCTAAGTTGACACAAGAAGGACACAAAGCTTTGGTTAAAGAGGATTACAATGCTGCAGTAGAATTCTATACAATGGTATGCCATTGCACTTTTTGTGGTCCTCAAGTTAATTTCGTTTCCCCTATTATCGTTGTCTCATTTGTATGCATTGCACTGGCATACACCAAGGGACAAATATGTATCTTAAGGCTCATGGAATACGAGATCTTATTTTTCTTTGCTCGTATTTTCCTACTCATTTTAATGTTGTAGTTCTCGATGTAAGGAGAGGAGTGCAGTGTGAATGGCTAATTGTATTGCATACACCAAGGGATAAATATGTATCTTAAGGCTCATGGACACTAAAAACCATGGCCGAAAGTGTATAGGCAGTTAGGCACTTATAACCTTTACGGTGGTGACGCTTGTGAGTTATGGCTTGACAGAGCCCTTGTTAGTGCCAGCACAGATAAACCTGCGGGCCTGCACAATGGAGTGCTGGTGTTGAGCATTTGGGTCCCTGGCACAAGCCTACACTGGTCACGTTTCTGCAATTGTGACTATGACCCCTTCTGGAAACCGTCTGAGCATATTTCCTTAATTAAGACGGTCCTTCATTGAGACCATGCTGAATCACAATCACCTTTTTCATCGCAGTGGTTTTAGTTTGGGAACTATGTAAGGTACAAAGATTATGACATAAATAAAAATAGTAGACCATGTGATAGATCGTTAGGAAATAATGAAAAGGTCCATCCTGTTAGTTCTTCATGGTTACATTTAGGATTTGAATTTATACTCTTTGTTATAAGGGTAAGTCCAAGTTCGTCGTGGAATGGCAACAATTATGGGAAAATGTGATCAGTGCATGCTTAGGAGATGATCGAAATGTATCTTAATTTTTCCATGGCGTTTTGGCTCCAGGGTGCATATGCTCCTGTTATCTGTTTCAAAATTAAAAAAATATGAAAACACTTCGAAACAATCTGAAAATAATTGGACACAAACATATATCAGTGTTCAACACTCGTGCAAAGTTGCGCAAGAAATGACATTTTATGTGGTCTGTGCAAAAAAGACAAAATCTGTGCTTTGAAAAATGTAGTTTTAGATCTCATTTCGGCCACAGATTTTTTTTTGTACAGGCCACAGAAAGTGTCATTTTGTTCCGCAAATTTGCACGGATGTTGACAACTTGCATATGTTTGTGCCCATTTTTTTCAGAATTTTTCGAAAGGCTTTCATATTTTTTTAATTTTGAAAACTATAACAGGAGCATATGCACCCGGGAGCAAAAGCGAATTTCTGTTTTTCCATTTGCTTCTTTATGCCTCTGCTATACAAAATCTCAATAGCTTTAGTATGCTACATTGCCATTTCTTATATTTGTTGGGTGTATTTATAAATCTTTTGCTTGTATGTTCGGATAGGTTTATTTTAGCATGGGAACAGGGAAACTCTTCACACTTCTTGACATACGCATTAAAAGCTTTGATTAATTCTTGTGGGAGCAGTATTTGTCATTCATTTACTTACCGAGTCTTTGTCATAGAAATGTGGGGATTATATGCAGATTTGTCAGAAAATATGCAGCTGATCCTTTGATTTATTGGCTGTAGGCTCTGGCTGTTGATCCTAAGAACATGTGTCCAAACACTATCAGCATGAGGGGCCTTTGCCGGCTTCGACTGGGAAATGCAAAGGGTGCTTTTAATGATGGCCAGCATTGCAGGACAATGGAACCTGACAATCCATATGCATGCTGGCTGCAGGGCTATTCATATGTGCTACTAAAGGTGATACTGAATCAAGATCTGGCAGTTGTTTAAATATCTTGTGGCTAAACCTTTCTGGCGAATCCACTCAACTCTTATCTCTTCATTCTTAGGAGTATGAAAAGGCATGTGATGCATTTCTTGATGGTCTCAAGTTGAAGCCAGAACATGTTGGAATCGAGAAGGCGTTAAGGTAGCCTACTTGATCTACTTTAGCTTGCATGCATGCATGCTTTATTCAATTAAAGTCCCCACTTTGTTGTGATATATAGTATTTAGTGGCATCGGTTCCATGATTCAGTTAGCAAATAATCTTACAGATAGTCACCTAGTGTGTCGAAACTGTACAAAGGCAAACAAATAAATGGACTTGTATTCCCCCCAAAAAAAAAAGTACTACCCTCCGATCCATATTAATGGTCTCAACATTGTCTAGATACGGATGCATCTAGTCTAAACACTTAACTAGATACATCCGTATCTAGATAAATTGAGTCCATTAATATGGATCGGAGGTAATACTTGTCTTTGTACAGTACACATATGAAGACAATCATATCTGTACATGAATTATGTTTACTGTGTCAATAATATGTCCAATCTTTGTGTTTCATTCATTGCCAGTTCGGCCCATTTCTGCAAGAATTACTGTACTTGTGAAATGACGTTTAGATGCTTTGCTGATCGTATTTTCTGGAACGTGCAGGGAAGGTCTGAGATTATTAAAAGAATCTTACACAGACAAGAAGAAGGGCATAGAAGGACGAGACCTTGATCCACGTATGTTCCTTTGAAGAGAGAGCAGTTTGACTAACTAGTCTGACGCCTTGGCTCTTTTGACCAATTGCGTGCCGCGTGCCGAAGAATGTGCCCAGTTCTCAACTGTAGGTTTATTCGGCTGCAACCCCTCAACATTTGTTTGGCCGGTCATGCGAACTGACTGCGTAGTGCTTGCTAGAAAGTAGGAACTGTTGTTAACTATCTATCTTCAGTTATGCGATTAATGTGGCGTTCTGAGGCGACATAGTGATGATTAAGCTGGCCATCAGTAGATTTGAACATTATCTTATGTCATACTCTGGTGATGCTTGCATGTTTTATTTTCTTGAGAAAAGATCTGTACGCTTCTACAGTACTTTTTTGGCGGAATGGTCTGTGTATGTTCGCTGCAAACGTGACCATTTGAGAAATAGAATGAAGCTGGTCAGTACGCGTATGTGACTTTGTTGGCGGAAGCTCAGTAGAGGACTTAATGGAAAACGACAAATTTGACCTAAATTTCAAAGTTCGAAATAATTCGGAAAAGGGCCCCTCTCCTGAGGTCGTTTTTGACCCCCTCCCCCCACGTGACAAGTGGCAGGCTGTGCCTGGTGGGACACCATGGCTTTTTTTCATAGACGTGAATAGATTATCCTTGTACCGAGCGTCCAAATCAAGATTCAGCTTTCATGGCCATGCTAGTCACGCTAAGATTTTTAAAACTAGATCCCATGTTGGTATTGCACTGCCTAGAGTATATAGGTTGCACTGCCTTCGAGCGGATCGAATCATGACCGGTTACAGATTCGGAGGCGGATATATGTGGCCGTGGATTCGGAACGGATTCAGAGCGGAAGCAAAATTAGTCGGATCGATACGTGCATAAATACATTGTCAAACCATAAAACCTAAAGTAATTGTTGAATAACCTAGTAGTTAACAAAGTTGTACTCCATAGCCTCTATGATGACTATTTAAGTGAGTTGTCGTTGAACGGACGAACTCGACAACTCACTAACTGCAAAATATGCTCTATTAAGTTAGACATTTCGGTAGAAAACCAGATTATTCAGATTAAAACCATCGGATAATCCTATTTAATTTTTGGATAGTCCATATTATGTGCTATTTGACATAACATATTCCGGATGTCAAGTTCAAAATCGGATATCCTTATCAGTCAGATTCATTCAAACCGGATATAGATTATTTAAAACGATTTCGGAAATGAATACGGTCCTACAGCTTACACCCCTCGTAGCCCACTAGCCCCTACGCGCCAACGCAGACGTGACTAGCTAGAACCTGGCTAAGCTAGGGCCGGGTTTTTTCTTTCCTTCAAAGGATCTCTCTGGTTATGATGCTATTGCCTGCAGGATGCAAGTATGCAACCGCAAGGAAACTTCGGTGAAAGATCCATCCACGGATCGAGCCGGGATTCGACGACCAAAACGCATCGATCCTACACTTGCTATTGCTGTGAAAATCGCAGAATCACCATCCAGTTGCGTGCTCCAGAGTGAACCGCGTACACACCACTTTGTCTCCAGTCATGTCACTGTATGATTCTTGTACTGGTGTACTTGTACTACATGCATGCATGGTGCCAATCCAGGTTCGCTCTCACCCACACGACACGGAGTAAAGCCTTTGGCAGTGGCACACGGCTTACTGAAAACGAGCCAACACGGACATCGATGATTGTAGCCCCTGAGCCTTGGCTGCTAGCTTCACTGCGTTGTACTGTACGCTTCAACTGCCACTGCCAAGTGCCAAAACGGTGCAATCGCTGCCGAATTCCGGCGAAGCCTCCCGGCAACCGCGCGCCGCCTTCCGGGCACCTTCCTCCTCCTCCCGGCCCCGGCAGCAGCTCAGTATCACACGTCCATGGCAGCAGTTCCAGCATTCCACAGTACCACACAACACGTACTGACACGACGCAAACCACTTTTTGCCCCCGCCGCGGCTAAAATCCATGATCGAACGGCGACGATCGATGCATGAAGGAATCTTCCTGGAAGAACACGCCCAATTTCGTGCCATCAGCCTGACCGGCGATGATGACGCAGCATGTTACCGTGGCCACTGGCCAAGTGGACTTGTCCAAAGCGTACGGATCACACACGCGCGCACACGGATTAGGCAGATGCGTAGGTGTATTATTCTCTCGTTGTATGATTAGTCCTCAACTTTTCTCCGGTCTTCAGTCAAACATCCAGACTGATGGATTTCCAACCAAGAACAGTAGCTCGGGCTCAGTCCAGCACTATAAAACCCTCCCCGACCCCCGTCACCACCGCACTCATCATCATCCATCGCGACGAACAAACCCCACGACACGAAGCACTCGCTCTCACGATCGATCGACGCTGATCCGAGTGCCGGACATGGCGCTGGCGTCGGAGCTGGACCGGCTGCAGGCCATGGCGAGAGAGCTGGGGGCGCGCGTGGACGACGAGGGCGCGCCGGGCGCCGCGAGGGATCTCTGCGCCGCGCTAACCGCGTCCGTCGACAGGGCCGTCCGCCTCGCCGCCGGCGATGCCGGACCAAGCAAGAACCACGGCCAGACGAGGAACAGCCCCAGGAAGGCAGCGACGTCGGCTTCGAAGGTGAGGCGGCAGGTGCGGGTGGCGTCGGTGCAGGACACGGCGCCGCTCGACGACGGCTCAGCTGGCGGAAGTACGGCCAGAAGGACATCCTGGGCGCCAAGTACCCGAGGGCCTACTTCCGGTGCACGCATCGCCACACGCGGGGCTGCCAGGCCACCAAGCAGGTGCAGCGCGCCGACGCCGATCCGCTGCTCTTCGACGTCGTCTACAACGGCGCCCACACCTGCGCCGACCAACAGGGCGCCGCGCCGTCGCCTCTGACCAGCCCGGAGCAGCAGCAACAGGGATCGCAGGTTGCAGGGCCGCATGGGGGGATTCAGTGGCCGGCAGAGCCCATGACGCCACCCGGCACCATCGACGGCTGGTGCCCGCCGGCGAGCTCGTTGTGCCAGCATGGCGGCAGCTATGGCTACGCGTCCGACGGTGGCCTCGGGGCTGACATGGAGTTCGAGGCTCAGCTCTATGAGTTCTTGAATCCGTCCCAGTTTTTCCAACCGGAGATTCAGAGCCTCTAGGCGCCACGGCCAGTTTCGTACTGTACTCCCACTAGTATTAGATTCAGACTTGTGTAATCACCGATGGTACAATTAGAATATGATCATTGATCACTAAATAGTGCCATCCGAAGAGTTCCAAATTGATCTACAAAGACTCGGAAATGCAGTAGCTCCATAACTCCAATATATTATGGATCAGCATATGCACAAAGCCAATATGTGCAAGTTTATTACATAGGCCTTTAACAACTAACAATAGTTGAGTGAAAGAAATGTACACTGATCCTAGGCTACAATGTTATCACTAAACACGCACCGGAAAAATATTTTCAAGGATTTACAGGCATGATTTGGGGCAGGACCTGATGAAAGCACCTAGACAGAACTCTTTTCCTTGCTGTCCTGAGGAGCTTCAGAAGTGCTCTCATCTGTGTCCTTCAGTTTTCTCAGGGCTCCCCTCAGCCCCAGCACGATGAATAGGTTTGTGAGAGTGAGGAGCGATTCCGCCGTCCCGTGCAGCAAGTCGACGTTGGACAGCGAGGTCCCGTAGTGAACTTTGGCTGAAAAAGGATGTCAGTGTATCGGTCAATACCTATTGTATGAACGAACGTAGACAAGGTATTTAAGATTTATGATGCAATTACCATATATCCCAGCAGGTACTGCTCCAGGGATAAAAGGCCGGTGCAATGTGCATGAAAAACAGGGAAATAATTAATAACAAGACATAATTGTCTGCTACCTAGCTAAATAGAGAGAAACTAAAGGAATATTTTGAAACAAAGAGGCCTACATGTACAGCAGACAGACACAGACACACTCTCAGGGTGTGTTTGGTTGAGCTGTAGATTCCTGAAAATCAGCTGTGGGAAATCTGCTGTGGAAAATCTGCTGTGAGAAATCTGCTGTGGGAAAGCTGGAAGCTGTTTGGTTGTAACAACTGCCAACTGTGAATTCGATACGAAATATCTGTAATGACCCTTCGCGTCTCCACCATCTCCACCCACTCCCTCTCCCTCTCGATTTTCTCCCAAAGTTTCGCCAGTAGATCCGGAATCTGGTGGAATCTGGGGTCGGACCAACTTCCAGTTTGCACTGCAGGAATCTGCTGCTTCCCAGAATCTGCTTCCGGCCTGGGAACCCTTTGGTTCAGATTCCAGCTTCCAGGCAGTGAATCTGCCTCAGGAATCCCAACCAAACAGTTAAGTCCCGATAGACTTGCGAGGCTCGCTGTGATATAGGAACCAGTTGGTTTATTTATGCCACTCGCACGTATCATTTCGGTAGATTGTACACTCACTGATTCCGACATCCTTTTTTCCTCCCACTTTGTTCTACATAATCAATTCAGTAAAGTTCACATAATAAATTTCATTATTCATTTTATGTCTTGCCCAACGACCTGAAATATGTACTCAAAATCGCTGCAACATTTTTTGACATAACAGTACATGCTCGTGTTGATTATCCTAAAAACTATCGGGCATTTGTTATATAAAAGTTACATAATAACCTGCAGTGGTGCTCTGTTACTGAGTGTATGAGCGTTGTGTGTTTAAGTTCAGTCATTCCACAGACCGACACACTCATTACGTTTATGCGTCCGAGCACACTATCACTTATAATGTTCTGTGGACCATTTAAGAAGCACATTCCGAAAATGTGACCCAGTTCCTCAGCCTTTCGTTCTGTTCAAATATATCTGAAAGTCACAAAATGTGTGTACCATGTTTTTCAGGTTCTCCCACCATACCCTTCCTCTAATTACTTGAGACATTCCTCCGTTCCTCGTGATGAAATCTTTAATGATTTACACGTACGGCATCATCTCTACTAACAAGAGAACTGTAATTGATCATCTGAAAATCACTAAACAACCCAGTACTGCAATGTTCAGGTCTCTTCCCCACCTGAACAAAATTTGCTTCTAAAATGCTGCTGGTGCTGCTACTCTATATCTCTATCTATGAGTGGAAAAACGCAACCCAAGGTGCCCAACACTACCGTACAACATTCACTCTGAAACATACAATTATTCAGTCCGCAATCACAGCCAAAATGACAGATGAAACAAGTGAACGGAGAAGAGGAGGACGCGTACTGGTGGCGCCGACGAAGACGAGGAGGAAATATAAGCCGAAGAGCGTGAGGCCGGGCGCCGTCTTGGACCTGGTCATGAAGTAGAGGAAGCCCAGGTACGGGAAGAGCGAGACGGCGAAGAGCTGCGACGCGATGCTCTGGGAGTCCATGGTCGGCGCCCACGGGTCCACGGGAGCAGCCCGCACCGCACCACCGCGTTCCTCCTCGTCTTCGGCGCTCTCCGCTTGGAGACTCGGACGCGCCCTAGGAGGCAGAAGCCGCCGGGTCTCGCGCCCGGCGCCGGCGCGCGGCAGGCGGCGGCGGTGGCCAGCATTTGGGCGAAGGACGAACTACTTTTTTTTTTCTCGAGCGGAAGCAGCTCGGTTTGGGTGGCTCGCGTTGCTCTACCGTGGATAACGCCAGGAGATGGGCTGGCCTGGCCCGTCGTTGAGAATTGTAAGCCCAACTGTTAGCAGCGCTCGTCAGGTCTCTTCAGCTGTTCAGCAAGGACGATGGCTGCTCCTATTTGAGTACTAGATAATGTCCCGCGCGTTGCTGCGGGAGTTTGTTATGTTTTTCTTAGTAGCACAATGTAGCAAATTATTGATGATTTTAATAAATAATCCGACAAATTTCTTCATAGCACAGTCAGGTAAATACCCTCTAGCACATCAAATGAGCAAAAAAGGTCATACATCTGTATAGAAATACACCCGACCAAAATGTTGTTAATCCTTGGACAACAAAGATGGCACAATTGACAAATATAATGCAGGGAAGCATATATAATTTATTCACACTGATACATGTAGTCCCACATGAGATGATATGTAAGGACTATTGTACGATGAGAACAGGCGGAAGCATAAGAATGTTTCTGAGGTTACAATATACGATGAGAACACATGGTATAGGCGACCGGCATGGTAGGCTCTTCTCTGTAGTTCCTTCACATATTTGCCGTAGCTGCATTACTCCGCTGGTCCAGAGATATTTCCTATGTTCTTGTAATCGTATCTAAACATCATATAAGCAATGGCAAAATTATGAACGTGCAAAAGTGCAGTCAACTAATTGACAGTAAAGAACACGAACCTGGCATAGACAGGGGACTGAAACGGGCCGGGGAGACGTACAGGGAGTGCTGCAGGTGTGTCTTGGCCATTGGCCCATCACGATCGGTAGAGGTAGGAGATGAGTGTCAACGGACGGGGACTCCAAATTCGGCCTTCCTGGACAAAATCGCCGAATCATGAGCAGGGGCGTAGTGCTCTCCGATGGAGAAATCAACTGAATCTTGAGCAGCTGCGCAGTTTTCAGGTGGCGGCCTGGCGGGAGGACAGGAGTAGAGCATCTCTCGAGCAGACACATGAGAACAGTGTGGTGAGAGAGGAACGCAGCGACCCTGTTTAAATGGGAGAGAAACTCTCCATCAGTTACTCTTGTGGGTAGATGAGGGGATGTATTCATTAGTTTGGTTTAATTCTATATGGGCACGAGAGAAATTGGATGCGGTGGTGTAGAAGGTGAAGAGATAAAGGGGAATTAGATGTGGAAGTATAATTGGGAAGTTAAAGAAACAGGCTGATGCAGTCTATGGAGAACAAAGGGCGCTGCGCGGAAGGAGACAGTAATGCAACGCCTTGCAAGAGCTATAGAAAAATGCAAACCGAAAATACTAAATGATGACGTTTTGGTGAGAGGCTAAAGGATGACGTGTTAGTGGGAGGCAACTATTTATGAATAGAAGATAAAAGATTAATTCATGGTGGAAACCTCTTTAGATTTTTTTAATTAGGTGGCAGATTTGCTTAGGTGGCATGGTAGGATTGCTTAGAGATGATTGATGAGGTGGACACCTTGCATGTTGAGAGAAATAATCTTAGTGGGTTGCTCCTATTTATATACTATAGATTCCCTTTTTTGGAATGTATCTGGCCCCTTGGCCGAAACTAATTGTTGACGAAATGCAGCAGTGCGGCAGTGCCAATTGCTGCTAGGCTCCTGGAGTACGAGGCCGATTTGATCTCTTGATTATTTGACCCTCTTGAGCTCTGGAGATCTATTATGATTTGTGTATGTGTTATCATTTTAGTGTATGTATAAAAACGATTTGGCGCATGAGAGGGATTAATTGATCACCCAAATTTGAGTCGTCTTGCAATTTTTGACATCATTGGCTATTTCCATACCGGTGGTAGATTTTAGCTTGGCATTTTCCTCTTCCTGCTCCATGAGCTTGTTTTTTCTGGTCTCAAATTATGTACGTTGTAGTAAGTAAAGTTGTGTAGTGTCGTTGCGAAGTTGCACATAAATATTGTAAAGTTGCTAAGTGGCTTTTAGTTGACGTGAAATTCCATGTCCATGTGAAGTTTCCTACTGTTTTGTGATAGTTGCTAAGTTACCTTTAGTTGTTGTACAATTGCCTAACACCGTTGTGAAATTGGCTACCACGGTAGTGAAAGTGGCCTATCTTTGTGGTGAAATTGCTTTTAGTTCTTGTATTTGCTACCACGATTGTCAAGTTGATAAGTTGTTTTTGGTTGTTGCGCAGTTGTATACCGTTGCTGTAACACAACTTAGCCAAAGTGATTTAAAAAAAAAATAGCTTTCAAACATATGGAAGTGTGGTCTAGTTTCAAATAGTTGTCGCGACGGTTCCAAAGGTAAAACAGGCCGTAGTTTCTAAACATGGATTGATTTCTTCATTCTTTTTGTGGACGTGGATGTGGACTACATGGGCATACATAAGAATCATTCGTTTTTGTTATTGAGCTTCGCGTGAGAAAAAACTAGTACCTCTAATCCGAAAAACTGTCGCCAGCTATATGTAAGAGTTGTATGTACGACGTTATTTTCTCACAACACTTTAAACGGATCGGAGGGAGTATTTTTCAGAGTGCGCTGGGCTGGACAGTCAAATATGCACATGCACTTCCTAGTTAAACGCGTCCTAACTCAATTGAGGAGACCAAAATCAGCCAGGTGATTATCTTGGAAGGATACCAAGATGTCCAGCTCAAACATAGCCACTCTTCGTTACTTGCCATAATCAAAAGATAGAGAAATGTTATTACCTCTGATCCATATTAGTGGGCACAACTTTGTCTAGATACACATGTATCTAGTCTAAATACTTAACTAGATACATATGAATTTAGACAAAGTTATGCCCACTAATATGGATCGGAGAGAGTACTGTGTTTGTCACCCACCCCCAACAAATATCTCAGGCGCGTTGAGCTGCCTAGATTTTCCTGCTGTACAACGGCTAGTACAGCATAGATCACATGCGAAACGGGAAACAATTAAGGCTAGATGCATTCTCCATCGGGCAAGATTTGCTTGCCGTTCCTATAATAACAAGGTAAGATAATCCACGATAGTAGCATAGGAGATGGGAGGAGGGCAGAAGGAGGCGGCGGCGGCATTCCGCCGCGGATGGGACTGCGGGAGCCAGCTGTACGACTCCGTCGAGCTCGCGTTTGTGTATCGCGTCCTCGACCGCCACCTCATGGCGCCGCCGCGGCAGCGGTTGTGCCGGGGAACGGCGTGATGAAGCGCACACAGAGCAGTAGGAGTACGGCGCTGGTAAAGACGACGAAAGGGTCGCGGCGGAGTAAGGCGTTGAGGAGGACGGGCACGGCGGTGCTCGGTCCGTCTTCAGGTCCGTCACCTGCACCAGGAGGTTGTAAGATCGAGGGAATTGTGTCGATGAATCATGCAACGTGTATGCTGCTCATGCTTTCAACCGCTATTTAAGCGTGTTGATATAACTTGTCAAGGATATGTTACTTCGATTTGGATTCGATTTCTCAGCGTGCTCTCCAGATTCCGTGGTTTTCTTATTGGGCTTGTAGGATCGAGATTACTTTTTTTTTTTCAGATGCTTCTATGTTGTCAGGAACATCGTCTTTATCCCAGTCTGACCGAACAGATCGAGATGAGACGAGTAACTAGAACCGTATTGTATTTTTTTACTAAATGGCCCTTAATCAAACTTATCGCTAATTGTGACCCTTCGAATAACTTTCAGCCACATCTGGCCCTCGACATAAAACGTCATAGTTTAAGGGGTTCTAAAAAAATCAGAGGCTCCCGAAATCGCAGAAAAACGTCATATACTTAGGCGTATCCCGAGTCAGAAAAACGTGAAAATTTCTCTCGCCACATCAAATGGCTTTTCCCAAATGACTTAATTTTTTTTGTGTTTTTCTGGTTCCGGATACGCCTAAGTATATGGCGTTTTTTGAGATTTCGAGAGCCTCTGATATTTTCAGAATGACTAAGTCTGTGGCGTTTTATGCGGAGGGTCAGATGTGGCTGAAAGTTATTTGAAGGGTCACAATTAGGGTTAAATTTGATTAAGGGCCATTTAGTAAATACAACCGTATTGCATTGACTGCAAGTGAAAGTCCTCCTGAATTGTTGGATATGACATTGACTCGAACCATTTGATCAGTTTTTCCGTGCATGCATGAGTCAGTCCGAGATGAGAGTCTTACTATACTTCTAAAATTTGGAAAATCATCAGGGAGTAAACAAATCTGTCATTTAGGATTATATGGTGTCAGTATCCTCCAGCATTCCAATCGTAGATGCCCTGACCAAATTTAAAGGAATTGGCTCAAAAGCTGGGAGATCAATCTGCAGAGATGGAGGCGTGGAGCCGAACTCAACAAACCACCATTTCGGGCACATGCTTGCAGAGAAAAATGATTTTTTTTATTGAAAAATCAGTCGAAGCTGTTTTTCATTTATGAGTAGAAGAAAAGCTGATAGCCAAATGACTCGGTTTATAAGAAAAACCAGGCTGGAAAACCATGCAACTCCTAGCAGCGCTAGGTCAGCGGCACACGTCTAAGCATGGCACAACAACAACAATAACAAACACAACAACAACACTACACTTACAACAATACCCACAACACCACAAAGGTCTGCCCGATACAACCAACACGGAGGAGGACCTCGACTTCCATCTTCATCTGACCAAGCAAACTAGGCGCTATGAACTTTGTCGTCTGGCTGCCACCTGCCAACGCCCCCAAAGAGAGGGAGGGGTGCCGAACGAGAACGAGCCCACGCTTTGATTCAACCTCCCAATTCTCCATGGACGTGAGCTGCAATGTTGCTTCTAGAAAAGGAAATGGTCTAAATTATTGCTACCACATGTACTCTCTCCTCCCCGTGCTCCCACGCCGTTCTGCTCCCTTTGCTGCCTTGATCTGCCTTCCGCCGTTCAGGCCCACTCCTCCCTTCATCCTACTCCCGGTGATCACCGCCGGTCCGCTCCTTGATACGTCTCCAACGTATCTATAATTTTTATGTTCCATGTTTATATTATGTCAATTGCTACATGTTTTATTCACACTTTATAGCATTTTTATGCATTTTCTGGGACTAACCTATTAACAAGATGCCACAGTGCCAGTTCCTGTTTTCTGCTGTTTTTGATTCCAGAAAAGCTGTTCTGGAAATATTCTCGGAATTGGACGAAACAAAAAGGCAAGGTCCTATTTTTCTGTCACGTACACGGAGTTCGAAGGAGAGACGAAGGGGGGCACCGAGGCGCCCTCACCATGTGGTGGCGCGGGTCCCACCCCTGGCGCGCCGCCACGTGGTGAGGAGCCCTCGGGCCTCCACCGACATCGCCCCTTCGCCTATAAATTGCCTTTCTCGGGAAAACCCTAAACACCCGAGCCTCCATCCACGAAAAGTTCCAGAGCCACCGCCGTCGTCAACCCTAGCTCGGGAGGGTTCTGAAGCTCTTCCCGGCACCCTGCCGGAGAGGGGAATCATCACCGGAGGGCTCTACATCGCCATGCCTTTCTCCGGAGTGATGTGTGAGTAGTCCACCCCTGACTATGGGTCCATAGCAGTAGCTAGATGGTTGTCTTCTCCTCTTGTGCCATCATGTTTAGATCTTGTGAGCTGCCTATCATGATCAAGATCATCTTATTGTAATGCTACATGTTGTGTTTGCTGGGATCCGATGAATATTGAATACTATGTCAAGTTGATTATTGATTTATCATGCCTATGTTGTTTATGATCTTGCATGCTCTCCGTTATTAGTGTAGGCTTTGGCCAAGTTTATGCTTGTAACTCCAAGAGGGAGTATTTATGCTAGATAGTGGGTTCATGCCTCCATTTAATCTGGACAGTGACAGAAAGTTCTAAGGTTGTGGATGTGCTGTTGCTACTAGGGGTAAAACAGCAATGCTTTGTCTAAGGATATTTGTATTGTTTACATTATGCACCATACTTAATGCAATTGTCTGTTGCTTGCAACTTAATACTGGAAGGGGTGCGGATGCTAACCTGAAGGTGGACTATTTAGGCACAGATGCATGCTGGATAGCGGTCTGTGTACTTTGTCGTAATGCCCAAGTAAATCTCATAGTGATCATCATAACTTGTATATGCATTGTTATGCACTCTCTATTTTGTCAATTGCCCAGCTGTAATGTGTTTACCCAGAATGTTAGTATTTTATTATGGAGAGACACCACTAGTGAACTGTGGACCCCGGTCCATTCTTTTACATCTGAAATACAACCAACTGCAATCATTGTTCTCTTTAATTCTCTGCAAGCAAACATCATTTTCCACACCACACTTTTAATCCTTTGTTTTCAGCAAGCCGGTGAGATTGACAACCTCACTGTTTCGTTGGGGCAAAGTAGTTTGATTGTCTTGTGTGCAGGTTCCACGTTGCTGCTGATTCCCTGGTGTTGCGCCGTGCCACATTCAGCCACCAACAACCTTCAGAAGACCCTTGACTTCCTACTGGTTCGATTAAACCTTGGTTTCTTACTGAGGGAAAACTTGCTGCTGCACTCATCATACCTTCCTCTTGGGGTTCCCAACGGACGTGTAACTTAACACGCATCAAGCCAGTTTTCTGGCGCCGTTGCCGGGGAAGTCAAACCTTCTGCAAGGGGAGTCTCTCACTTCCAATCTCTTTACTTTGTTTTTGTCTTGCTTATTTTATTTTTACTTTATCTTGTTTGCTTCTTTATATCAAAAACACAAAAAATTAGTTACTTGCATTTACTTTTGTATTTCGGCCTAGCTTTAATTTTGCTAAAATGAGTACTCCTGAGAACACCAAGTTGTGTGACTTCACTAGCACAAATAATAATGATTTCATATGCACTCCTATTGCTCCACCTGCTTCTAAAGCAGACTTTTATGAAATTAAACCTGCTCTGTTAAATCTTGTTATGAAAGAGCAATTTTCTGGTGTTAGTACTGATGATGCTGCTGCTCACCTTAATAATTTTGTTGAACTTTGTGAGATGCAAAAGTATAAGGATATAGATGGAGATATTATTAAACTGAAATTATTTCCTTTCTCTTTAAGAGGAAGAGCTAAAGAATGGTTGCTATCTTTGCCTAGAAATAGTATTGATTCTTGGACTAAATGCAAAGATGCTTTCATTGGGAAATATTATCCTCCTGCTAAGATTATATCTTTGAGAAGTAGCATTATGAATTTTAAACAATTTGATAATGAGCATGTTGCCCAAGCATGGGAGAGAATGAAATCATTGGTAAAGAATTGTCCCACCCATGGACTGACTGCTTGGATGATCATCCAAACCTTTTATGCAGGACTGAATTTTTCTTCAAGAAACCTTCTGGATTCTGCTGCTGGAGGTACCTTTATGTCCATCACTTTGGGTGCAGCAACAAAGCTTCTTGATGATATGATGATTAATTATTCTGAATGGCACACTGAGAGGACTCCACAAGGTAAGAAGGTAAATTCTGTTGAAGAAACCTCTTCCTTGAGTGATAAGATTGATGTCATTATGTCTATGCTTGTGAATGGTAAATCTCATGTTGATCCAAATAATGTTCCTTTAGCTTCATTGGTTGCCCAAGAAGAGCATGTTGATGTGAACTTCATTAAAAATAATAATTTCAATAACAATGCTTATAGGAATAATTTTGGTAACAACAATTATAAGCCATATCCTTCTAATAGTGGCAATAGTTATGGTAATTCCTATGGTAATTCTTACAACAATAATAGGAGTGTACCCTCTGATCTTGAAGTCATGCTTAAGGAATTTATCAATACCCAAACTGCTTTTAATAAATCTGTTGAGGAAAAGTTTGGCAAAATTGATGTTCTTGCTTCTAAAGTTGATAGCCTTGCTCTTGATGTTGATCTTTTGAAACTGAAAGTTATGCCTAATGAAGTTAAAGATACTAAGACTTTTGCTACTGCCAATGCTATCCAAGTTAAAATTGATAATAATATTAGGATGTTGGCTGAATTGCATGCTAGGTGGGAAAGAGAAGATGAAATTGCTAGAAAGAATAGTATAGCTAGAGTTTGTACTATCACTACCACTAGTAATGCTGAAGCATCACATGTTAGTAAACCTTCTACTATCAATGGTAACATTATTGGTGTTGGCAATGTTTCCACTTCCATTGCAAAACGTTTGAAATTGCCTAAAACCACTGAAACTGTTCCTGATAAAAGTGCTGAAATTTTTCGAACTATGGGGGACAATGGTCCCATTGCTTTAGATGACGATGATCTTGATTTTGATAATTGTAATATTTCTGAAGTTATTATGTTCTTGCAAAAGCTAGCTAGAAGTCCTAATGCTAGTGCTATAAATTTGGCTTTTACAAAACATATTACAAATGCTCTCATGCAAGTTAGGGAAGAGAAATTAAGACATGAAGCTTCTATCCCTAGGAAGTTAGAAGATGGTTGGGAGCCCATCATTAAAATGAAGGTGAATGATTTTGATTGTAATGCTTTATGTGATCTTGGTGCTAGTATCTCTGTTATGCCTAAGAAACTTTATGATATGCTTGATTTACCACCTTTGGAACACTGTTATTTGGATGTTCATCTTGCTGATAATTCTATGAAGAAACCTTTGGGGAGAATTGATAATGTTCATATTATGGTTAACAATAACCTTGTCCCCGTTGATTTTGTTGTTTTGGATATTGAATGCAATGCATCTTGTCCTATTTTTTTGAGAAGACCTTTTCTTCGAACTATGGTGCTATTATTGATATGAAAGAAGGGAATATTAGGTATCAATTCCCACTCAAGAAAGGTATGGAACACTTCCCTAGAAAGAGAATGAAGCTACCTTTTGATTCTATTATTAGAACAAATTATGATGTTGATGCTTCTTCTCTTGAGAACACTTGATTTTCACTTTCTGCGCCTAGCTGAAAGGCGTTAAAGAAAAGCGCTTATGGGAGACAACCCATCATTTTATTTCCTGTTATTTTTATTTTATTTGAGTCAAGGAGTGTGCTTACTTCTGTAACAACTCCTTTGTATCTTTATTTTCTTGCAATGTTGTGCCAAGTAAAGTCTCTAGTGGAAAGTTGATGCTAATTTGGATTTCTGCACAGGGACAGATTTTTGCTGTCCACGGTTTTGAGCTTTATTCACTCCAGAAAAATTGAAAAATTCTGAAAACATTCGTACGTGATCCTCAGATATGTACGCAATTTTCATTAGTTTTGAGTTTCTCAATCTGAGCAACTTAAGTGCCTCGAAAAAATTCGTCTTTACGGACTATTCTGTTTTGACAGATTCTGCCATTTATTTTGCATTGCTTCTTTTACTATGTTTGATTGGATTTCTTTGCTCCATAAAACATCAGTGGCTGTAGCTAATGTCCAGAAGTATTGGTGATGATTGTGTCACTGTAGAATATGAGAATTTTTTATTATGCACTAACCCTCTAATGAGAATTATTTTGAGTTTGGTGTGGCGGAAGTTTTCAAGGATCAAGTGAGAAGGATGATATGATGTGATCAAGAAGAGTGAAAAGCCTAAGCTTGGGGATGCCCCCGTGGGTCACCCAAGCATATTTCAAGAAGACTCAAGCGTCTAAGCTTGGGGATGCCCAAGGCATCCCCTTCTTCATCAACAACTTATCAGGTCATCTCTAGTGAAACTATATTTTAATTCTTCCACATCTTATGTACTTTACTTGGAGCGTCTGTGTGCTTTTATTTTCGCATTGTTATTTTTATTTTCTGAATAAATTGGATCCTAGCATTCTTGTGTGGGAGAGAGACACGCTCCGCTTTTTCATGTGAATACTCATATTCTTCACTTATATCTGTTGAGTATTCTTATCTAGCTACTGCTATGCTTTTAGCTCCTGTTTTTCATGCATCTCTTATTCAGAGCTGTTAGTTCTTGTAGAGTAATACTCTCTTGTTTCATTTGTAAATTATTTGGAGAGTTTTTGTTGAAATAAGTTGATTGGTGTTTGGTTGGAAACAGAAAATGCAACATGTGGTAGATGTATATCGAAAAGACACACATATAGATCATTGTCTTGGATAATTTGATACTTGACAATTGTTTTGAGCTCTCAAGTATTTCATGTTTAAGCTCTTGCATCATGTAGTTAAAACCTATTAGTAAAGAACTACCGTAGAGCTTGTTGAAATTTGGTTTGCATGTTTGCTATCTCTAAGGTCTAGATATTTTCTGGTAAAAATGTTTGAGCAACAAGGAAGACAGTGTAGAGTCTTATAATGCTTGCAATATGTTTTCATGTAAGTCTTGCTGTACCGGTTGATATCTTGTGTTTGCTTCAAACAATCTTGCTAGTCTAAACTCTGTACTGAGAGGGAATGCTTCTCGTGCATCCAAATCCTTGAGCCAAAACTCATGCCATTTGTGTCCACCATAAGTACCTATTATGTGGTATTTTCTGCCATTCCAAGTAAATACTTCATGTGCTACCTTTAAACTATTCAAAAGCTATTATCCCTTATTTGTGTCAATGTTTTATAGCTCATGAGGAAGTATGTGGTGTTTTATGTTTCAACCTTGTCATTTACTCCTGACAGACTTTCACCAATAACTAGTGGCATATACATCCGCTTATCCAATAATTTTGCAAAAAGAGCTGGCAAATGGGGTGCCCAGTCCCAATTAATTACAACTTTCACCTTTAATTCTCTTCACATGTTTTGCCCTGATTTATCAGTAAGCAATTTAAAAAGTTGATCATTTAAAATAGACACTCCTCCATGGTATGTGATTGTTGGAAGGCACCCGAGGATTCGGTTAGCCATGGCTTGTGTAAGCAAAGGTTGGGAGGAGTGTCACCCAAATTAAAGTACATGTGTAAACAAAAGAGAAGAGAGATGATCTGCCTTTGGGTAGAAATAACGTCCTTCATGGGAGCCGCTCTTGAAAGTCTGGTTGACAAGGGGTTAGAGTGCCCACTACCATTCGTTGACAACAACAAACACCTCTCAAAACTTTATTTTTATGCTCTCTATATGATTTCAAAACTTAAAAAGCTCTAGCACATGATTTAATCCCTGCTTCCCTCTGCGAAGGGCCTTTCTTTTACTTTAGGTTGAGTCAGTTTACCTACTCCTTTCTATCTCAGAAGCAAACACTTGTGTCAACTTTGTGTGCAACAATTTTTATATGCTTACTTATTGCACTTATTATATTACTTTGTGTCGACAATTATCCATGAGATATACAAGTTGAAAGTTGAAAGCAATTGCTGAAACTTAAATCTTCCTTTGTGTTGCTTCAATGCCTTTTACTTAGAATCTATTGCTTTATGAGTTAACTCTTATGCAAAACTTTTTGATTCTTGTCTTGAAAGTACTATTTATGAAAAGTCTTTGCTTATATGATTCAGTTGTTTACTCATTATCTATTTGTTAGCAAACTATAGACCATTGCCTTGAGTCACTTCATTCATAACATATGCTTTACAATATTATTTGATCATGATTATGTCGTAGCATGTCACCTAAGAAATTATTTGTTGTTATCGTTTTACCTACTCGAGGACGAGTAGAATTAAGCTTGGGGATGCTTGATACGTCTCCAACGTATCTATAATTTCTTATGTTCCATGCTTATATTATGTCAATTGCTACATGTTTTATTCACACTTTATAGCATTTTTATGCATTTTCTGGGACTAACCTATTAACAAGATGCCATAGTGCCAGAAAAGTTGTTCTTGAAATATTCTCGGAATTGGACGAAACAAAAAGCCAAGGTCCTATTTTTCTGTCACGTACACGGAGTCCGAAGGAGAGACGAAGGGGGCACCGAGGCGCCCTCACCATGTGGTGGCGCGGGTCCCACCCCTGGCGCGCCGCCACGTGGTGACGAGCCCTCGGGCCTCCACCGACATCGCCCCTTCGCCTATAAATTGCCTTTCTCGGGAAAACCCTAAACACCCGAGCCTCCATCCACGAAAAGTTCCAGAGCCGCCGCCTGATGACCCACAAGTATAGGGGGTGTATCGTAGTACTTTCGATAAATAAGAGTGTCGAACCCAACGAGGAGCAGAAGGTGTTGACAAGCGGTTTTGATGAAGGATTCACTGTAAATGCTCACAGACAAGTTTTTAGGAGTTTTTGATATGACAGATAAATAAAGTACAAGTAAATAAAATGCAGTAATAATAGTTGCAGCGAGTGGCCCAATCCTTTCTACAGCAAAGGACAAGCCGGTTGTTGTACTTATAATGACCAAACGTTCTTGAGGACACACGGGAATATTGTCAAGTGCTTTCGCTTCATATAGTTGATTAATCTTCATTGTTTTGATAAGTGTTGTGTGGGTGAACCTATGCTAATGCACCGCCCTTCCTAGGACTAATACATACTTGTGATTATACCCCTTGCAAGCATCCGCAAATACAAGAAAGTAATTAAGATAAACTAACCACAGCCTTAAACTTTGAGATCCTGCTATCCCTCATGCATCGATATACCAACGGGTGTTCAGGTTTCTGTCACTCCGGCAACCCCACAATTGGCAAACGAATACACAATGCATTCCCCTAGGCCCATAAAGGTGAAGTATCATGTAGTCGACGTTCACATGACACCACTAGAAGAATAACACCACAACTTAAGCATCAAACCATTAAATATTACTCAACATAGTTCACTACTAACATCAAGACTTCTCCCATGTCCTCAAGAACTAAACGAACTACTCACAAGACATCATACGGAACATGATCAGAGGTGATATGATGATGAATAACAATCTGAACATAAACCTTAGTCCAATGGTTTCACCCAATAGCATCAATAACAAGAGTAATCAACACCGGGAGAGTTTCCCCTATGAAATAGACAAGATTCAGCCCTAGATGTTACAGCGGAGACGGGGTGCAGCGGCGGTGATGATGGTGTTGGCGGTGGAGATGATGATGATGATGATCCCGATGAAGTCCAGCTCGATGACGGTGATGATGGCGACGATTTCCCCCTCCGGGAGGGAATTTCCCCCGGCAGATTTCTTCCTGCAGGGGAGCTTTTCGCTCTCTGGTGTTTTCCGCCTCGTGGAGGCGGCGGAATATTTCGATGGCCGTCCTCCGTGTGTTAGGGTTCCGAGGGGGTCAAGTACGCGAAGGGGGAACGGCTGAGGTGGGCCAGGGCCCCCAAACCACCTGGCGGCGCAGGGGGCCCCCCGCCAGGGTGAGGAGGGCCCACCTGGCCCATCTCAGCCTCCCCTTTTGGCCTCCTCCATCTCTGGTAAAATAGGAACTTCCATATGTCTCCTTCGATTTATTGATCTTCAGAAATAGTGCATCTCGACGGTGCTTTTTCCAGCAGAATCCTGACTCCGGTGTCCAATTCTCCATTATTCATCAAACATGCAAAATAGGTAAAATAACATAAGTAACACTTCTAAATATGAAATATATCGATGAATAGCAGTAAATTATGATATAAAATAGTGATGCAAAATGGACGTATCAACCCCCCCAAGCTTAGACCTCGCTTGTCCCCAAGCGAAAACTGAGCTCAGTAAACATGACCACAAGTTTATGGAGCAAAGTGTCGATAAATAAAATACGGACAAGAAGCATCACATTCATTGATACACAAGTCATTCTAGACAGCAACTTCCCTTCATATAATCTAACTTGAAATAAGTAAAGGGAACCACGATGAAGTGCATAAAGAGAACCATGATTGGTGAAGGCAAACTTAAACTCTTGGTCAGAGAACAATTAACAGATCATACTTATCTTTCGAGAAGAGTCTTTATATCAGAGCTTATATAGCAGAACTTACATGCCTTAATCATAACAGTCTCCTTACAGTCATTGATAACTTTCAAAGTTATATTCATTCGGATAAAAGCTATTGTGCGAAACAAGGAAATGAGAGATATGATTAGAAGTATCAACACATATAACTAATTGGATCTCAACAACTCAAATGCTTGCTTGAGATAGAGAGGAATGGGTTTACTGACTCAACAATAATGTAAAAGATAGGCCCTTCGCAGAGGGAAGCAGGGATTAAATCATGTGCTAGAGCTTTTAAGTTTTGCAAAGCATATAGAGAGTATGAAAATAGTTGTTTGAGCTATGTATGTCGTTGTCAACGAATCGTAGTAAAGTGAACACTAACCCCTTGTCAACCAGACTTTCAAGAGCGGCTCCCATGAAGGACGTTATCTCTACCAGCAAGGTAGATCATCCCTCTTCTCTTTTGTTTACACATGTATTTTAGTTTCTTTATAGTTGACACTCCTCCCAACCTTTTGCTTACACAAGCCATGGCTAACCGAATCCTCGGGTGCCTTCCAACATTCACATACCATGGAGGAGTGTCTATTTGCAAATTAAGTTGCTTACTGATAAATCAGGGCAAAACATGTGAAGAGAATTATTAATGAAAGTTGTAGTTAATTGGGACTGGGCACCCCATTTGCCAGCTCTTTTTGCAAATTGTTGGATAAGCGGTGTATATGCCACTAGTCCATTGGTGAAAGTCTGTTTGACAAAAGTGCTAGAGAAACTCTACAGAACCCTCATGAGCTAATAAACAGTGACACAAAACTAGGAGTAATAAGTTTTGAATAATTTAAAGGTAGCACATGAAGTATTTACTTGGAATGGCGCAAAATACCATATAGTAGGAAGTTATGGTGGACTCGAATGGCAATGGTTTGGCTCAAGGTTTGGATGTATGAGAAGCATTCCCTCTCGATACAGGTCTTTGGCTAGCAAGGTTATGTAGCAAGCATAAGAGTTGAGGGATACAAACAATTATACAAGTGATAAGAATAATCATGCAATCTTCCTTAGAAGCACAAATAGTTTAACTTAAGAATACTAAGCTTATGAGCTACAAAGAAAGAAAGATCATGGAATAATATATTTGCATGCACTCCCTCTCTCTACTTAAGTCTCAAAGTATTGTCTACTACTGACCAATGCTAAGTTTGCCAAAACCAAAAAGATTAACTTGGTGCTCTAAAAAGTGATCCCTATACTAACAACAAGGTTATCAATATGAAAGAGAATTGCAAGCTAAAATAAAGTATGCAGAAAGTAAATGATAAAACTTCTCATTAATATTTCATAACGGCAACTCACACCAAGGGATACATAGATAACCAACTAAAAGAGAGATACTTCCACATTGCAAACCATCATATAAGATAACTTCCCTACTCACGATATGACTTTATGGAAAAGTAAAAGGTAAAGATAATGATGTGATACCGCGGCACTCCCCCAAGCTTGGAACAAACCAAGGGGATGCCAATACTTATGATGAATTACTCCTTCGGTGGTGGTGGTGAATTGTCCTCATCATCAGACTTCCAGGGAAGGGGTTTCCCATCAACAAAGGACGACTTGGTTTCGATTATCCTGAAACTAGCAGCAGCGCTTATGTTTTTAAACCGAGTTTCATACTCACAGTTTTGATTCTGGACATCATAGAGTTGCGCCTGCAGTTTGTTGGTGGTGTTGATGAGGTGAAATATGTCTTCCCAGAGTTGTGCAGTCTCCTTCTTATGTTCAGCGACCAGCGCGGACACCATTGAGTGGAAGACTCCCACTTCACGTTCCGCCAGCTTTTTGTATGTGAAGACCTCTTGCTCCAGCTTCTCCATCCTGGCTTCCAGGCTCCCTTCTCCTTTGGGTCCTCGCACGTCTTCCGTCCGCAGCTTTCCATCAACCATCTGCGACTCCTTGGGATGCATCTTCAGCTCATCCATGTATGGGGTGACGACGTTCACAAAGAAACTGTCCTTTGGAGGCTTCGATGAAGACATGGCAGCTCTAGATCTGAAAACAATATCTGGACAGAAACAGCTCGAAACGAAACACGATGAAAAGGCGAGATACGAACCTCGGGGGTTCGGGTGAGTATATAGCAAAAAGTTTTACAACATAAGGAAGGTACAGGAGGAAACCTGATCGGAGACGAGCTCCGGGGTGCTCAAACCACCAGGCGGCGCGGCTGGGGGGCCCACCGCGCCGACCTATGGTTTGGGCACCACGGGTGCCGTCTCCCATCCGGTTCGGTCTCTTATTTTTCCATATTTAATAAAAACGACGAAAATATCTTCTAGAAAGTTATTCGCGAAACTTTTCTTACCGAAACTGTTACCTATTCGAATCGAATTCTGCAGTCCCAGAAAAATGTTCTTCAATGAAAGTTTCCGGAGTCACCACTTTAATTGTATCAACCTCTTCATTAATAGAATCTCCAGAAATATAATGCTTGAGTCTTTGACCATTTACCACTTGTGTAGAGTTATCTTTCAATGAAGCAATTTTTATTGCACCTGAACGATACACCTCCACAATAACAAATGGTCCTTCCCATTTTGAGAGTAACTTTCCTGCAAAAAATCTGAGACGAGACCTATACAATAGAACTTTCTCACCAACATTAAATTCTCTTTTAAGAATTCTCCTATCATGCCATCTCTTAACTTTTTCTTTAAAGAGTCTAGCATTTTCATAAGCCTCACTTCTCCATTCATCTAAAGAACTTAAATGCAACAACCTTTTCTCACCGGCAAGTTTAAAATCTCTATTAAGTTCTCTCACTGCCCAATAAGCTTTGTGTTCTAATTCTAAAGGCAAGTGACAAGCTTTACCATAAACCATTTTATAAGGAGACATGCCCATGGGGTTCTTATAAGCAGTTCTATAAGCCCATAAAGCATCATTTAACTTACTAGCCCAATTTTTTCTAGATTTATTAACAGTCTTTTGCAAGATAGATTTAATCTCCCTATTTGACAATTCTACTTGTCCACTAGTTTGAGGATGATAGGCTGAAGCAATTCTATGATTAACACCATATTTAGCAAGAGTCTTTCTAAAACCACCATGGATAAAATGAGAACCTCCATCAGTCATAAGATATCTAGGTACACCAAACCTAGGAAAAATGACATCTTGAAGCATTTTTAAAGAGGTCTCACCATCAGCACTTTTAGTAGGTATAGCTTCTACCCATTTAGTGACATAATCAACAGCAACAAGTATATGAGTATTACCTTGTGAAGAAGGAAAAGGACCCATGAAGTCGAATCCCCAACAATCAAATGGTTCAATAACAAGAGAATAACTCATAGGCATTTCATTGCGTCTAGAGATATTACCAACCCTTTGACATTCATCACAAGATAAAATAAACTTTCTTGCATCCTTAAAGAGGGTAGGCCAATAAAAACCTGATTGTAGAACTTTCTGCGCAGTTCTATCTCCAGCGTGATGCCCTCCATAAGCACTTCCATGGCATTTCCTCAGTATTTCCTGTTGTTCATATTCAGGAACACATCTTCGCATAATACCATCGACTCCTTCTTTATATAAGTGTGGGTCATCCCAAAAGTAATGCCGCAAGTCATAAAAGAATTTCCTTCTTTGCTGAGCTGAAAAGGTTGGAGGCAAGTACTTGGAAACAATAAAGTTAGCATAATCAGCATACCAAGGACTATCTCGCGAACTTACACTTATTGCAGCCAATTGTTCATTTGGAAAGCTATCATTAACAGGAATAGGATCATAAGGAATGCTTTCCAATCTAGACAAATTATCAGCAACAGGATTTTCAGCACCTTTTCTATCTATGATATGCAAATCAAATTCTTGCAAAAGAAGTACCCATCTAATAAGCCTTGGCTTAGCATCTTTCTTTTCCATAAGGTATCTAATTGCAGCATGATCAGTATGAATAGTGACTTTCGAATCAACTATGTAGGGTCGAAATTTGTCACAAGCAAAAACTACAGCTAGAAATTCTTTTTCAGTAGTGGCATAATTCTTTTGAGCAGAATCAAGAGTTTTACTAGCATAATGAATAACATTTAACTTTTTATCTACTCGCTGCCCAAGAACAGCGCCTACAGCATAATCACTAGCATCACACATAATTTCAAAAGGTAAATTCCAATCAGGTGGTTCAACTACAGGAGCGGTGATTAAAGCCTTTTTCAAAGTTTCAAAAGCTTCCTTACAATCATCATCAAAAACAAAGGTACATCTTTTTGAAGAAGATTAGTAAGAGGCTTGGAAATTTTAGAGAAATCTTTAATAAACCTCCTATAAAAACCAGCATGACCAAGAATACTACGAATACCTTTAACATCTTTGGGACAAGGCATCTTTTCAATTGCCTCCACTTTAGCTCGATCAACTTCAATACCTCTTTCAGAAATTTTATGTCCAAGAACAATTCCTTCATTAACCATAAAGTGGCATTTCTCCCAATTAAGAACAAGGCTAGTTTCTTCACATCTCTGCAAAACTTTGTCAAGGTTGTGCAAACAATTATCAAAGGAAGTTCCATAGACGGAGAAATCGTCCATGAAGACTTCCACAATTTCCTCACAAAAGCCATGAAAAATAGCAGACATGCATCTTTGAAAAGTAGCAGGAGCATTACATAAACCAAAAGGCATACGTCTATAAGCATAAGTTCCATAAGGACAAGTAAAAGTAGTTTTCTCTTGATCTTGCGCTCTCACAGCAATTTGAGAAAACCCAGAATACCCATCAAGGAAACAAAAGTGAGTTTTCTTGGACAACCTCTCAAGCATTTGATCAATAAAAGGCAAAGGATAATGATCTTTCTTAGTTACTTTGTTAACCTTTCTAAAATCAATGCACATCCTATAACCAACTACTACTCTTTGAGGAATTAGTTCATCATTTTCATTAGGAACAACGGTAATTCCTCCTTTCTTAGGAACACAATGCACAGGACTTACCCATCTACTATCAGCAATAGGATAAATAATACCAGCTTCAAGAAGTTTTAATACCTCATTTCTTACCACTTCTTTCATCTTGGGTATTAAACGACGCTGATGCTCAACAACAGGCTTTGCATCAGGTTCCATGTTGATGGCGTGCTGACATATAGTAGGAGAAATTCCCTTCAGGTCATCAAGAGTATATCCCATAGCTCCGCGGTGTTTCCTCAACACTCCCAATAACCTTTCCTCCTCTGTACCTGAAAGTTTAGAGCTGATAATAACAGGATATATTTTCTTATCATCAATATAAGCATATTTAAGATTATCAGGCAGAGGTTTCAAATCAAAAACAGGATCCTCCTTGGGTGGCATTGTGGTACCCAAATCTTCCACAGGTAAATTGTGTTTGAGCATAGGTTGACGAAGGAATACTTCATCAAGCTCATTCCTTTCTTCCCTGAAGTTCTCACTTTCATGATTCTCCATATGTTGCTGCAAAGCATTGTTAGGAGCAAGAACAATAGATGCAAGTTGAGCAATTTCAAAATCCTCACTAGGCAATTCAGTTTCATAAGGTGCTTTAGCAAATTTAGAGAAATTGAATTCATAAGATTCACCAGCAAATTTAGTAAAGATTTTCTCTTTCTTACAATCTATAACAGCACCACAAGTATTCAGAAAAGGTCTACCAAAAATAATAGGACAACTATCATTGGCAGCCGACCCAAGTACAAGAAAATCAGCAGGGTATTTAGTCTTACCACAAAGGACTTCGACATCTCTAATGATACCAATTGGAGAGATAGTTTCCCTATTAGCAAGCTGAATAACCACATCAATCTCTTCAAGTTTACAAGGAGCAATTTCGTGCATAATTTCCCTGTAAAGCTCATAAGGAATAGCACTAGAACTTGCACCAATATCACATAAACCATAATAGCAATGATCACCTATCCTAACAGAAAGCACAGGAACACTAGACTTCCTAGAACTTTTAGGATGTGAGACAATATTAGAAGCATCCTCACAAAAGATAATGTGTCTATCTTCTAAATTTTCAGTGACAAGATCTTTAACCAATGCTACAACAGGTTCAACAGTTATTTGCTCATCAGGTTTGGTAGTTTTCTTATTACTTTTACTAACAACACCAGTTATGATAGTATGTTCCTTAATCTTATTAGGAAAAGGAACTTTTTCAATATAAGGTTCTGGAATAATGCGATCAGCAACATTAACCTCAACACCTTTAGATATATGAGAAACAGATTCATCTTTATATGGTTCATGATAATTTTTAAAACCCTCCTTCGGCAAACCGAAATAGGAAGCAAAGGCTTTATAAAAGTTTGCAACAATTTGAGAGTCAAGACCATAAGTAGTGCTAATTTTGCGATAATCATCAGTATCCATAAATTTTTAACACACTCAAAGTCATAGTTATACCTGACTCCCTACCTTTGTCATTCTCCCATCCTTCAGTGTTCTCCTGAATCCGATCAAGAAGGTCCCACTTAAACTCTTCTTTATTACGAGTGAACGATCCAGCACAAGTGGTATCCAATAGAGTTTTATCTTGAAAGGAGAGTCTTGCATAAAAGTTATCAATAACAATATTACCAGGAAGCTCATGAATGGGACATTTGAGCATTAATGCCTTCAATCTCCCCCACGCTTGAGCGATACTCTCTCCATCATAGGGCCAGAAGTTATATATGAGGTTCCGATCCTTATGAATCTCACTTGGAGGATAGAATTTGGAGTAAAAGAGAGGTACAATTTCCTCCCATCCAAGAGAATACCCATTCTTCAGCAGTTTATACCAATGTGCAGCTTTACCAGACAGTGATAGAGAGAATAATTTCTTCTTAACTTCTCCCATCGAGATACCTGCACACTTAAATAACTCGCACAATTCATGCAGAAATAACAAATGATCTCCAGGATGGACAGTTCCATCTCCTGCATAGCGGTTATTTGTGACACGTTCAACAATTTTCATAGGAATTTTGAACGGTATTACCTGCTCATCTGGCGCCTCCTCTACTACCTTAGCAGTGGTAGTTGTTTTCCCAAATAGGAATTCAAGAGAAGACCCCTCCATAATGAGATATAGCAGCAGGCAAAAATAAAAACAGCACGTACAATAAATGTTTCCCTTACCAATTCCACTTACCAATAGCGCTACACTCCCCGGCAACGGCGCCAGAAAATAGTCTTGATACCCACAAGTATAGGGGGTGTATCGTAGTACTTTCGATAAATAAGAGTGTCGAACCCAACGAGGAGCAGAAGGTGTTGACAAGCGGTTTTGATGAAGGATTCACTGTAAATGCTCACAGACAAGTTTTTAGGAGTTTTTGATATGACAGATAAATAAAGTACAAGTAAATAAAATGCAGTAATAATAGTTGCAGCGAGTGGCCCAATCCTTTCTACAGCAAAGGACAAGCCGGTTGTTGTACTTATAATGACCAAACGTTCTTGAGGACACACGGGAATATTGTCAAGTGCTTTCGCTTCATATAGTTGATTAATCTTCATTGTTTTGATAAGTGTTGTGTGGGTGAACCTATGCTAATGCACCGCCCTTCCTAGGACTAATACATACTTGTGATTATACCCCTTGCAAGCATCCGCAAATACAAGAAAGTAATTAAGATAAACTAACCACAGCCTTAAACTTTGAGATCCTGCTATCCCTCATGCATCGATATACCAACGGGTGTTCAGGTTTCTGTCACTCCGGCAACCCCACAATTGGCAAACGAATACACAATGCATTCCCCTAGGCCCATAAAGGTGAAGTATCATGTAGTCGACGTTCACATGACACCACTAGAAGAATAACACCACAACTTAAGCATCAAACCATTAAATATTACTCAACATAGTTCACTACTAACATCAAGACTTCTCCCATGTCCTCAAGAACTAAACGAACTACTCACAAGACATCATACGGAACATGATCAGAGGTGATATGATGATGAATAACAATCTGAACATAAACCTTAGTCCAATGGTTTCACCCAATAGCATCAATAACAAGAGTAATCAACACCGGGAGAGTTTCCCCTATGAAATAGACAAGATTCAGCCCTAGATGTTATAGCGGAGACGGGGTGCAGCGGCGGTGATGATGGTGTTGGCGGTGGAGATGATGATGATGATCCCGATGAAGTCCAGCTCGATGACGGTGATGATGGCGACGATTTCCCCCTCCGGGAGGGAATTTCCCCCGGCAGATTTCTTCCTGCAGGGGAGCTTTTCGCTCTCTGGTGTTTTCCGCCTCGTGGAGGCGGCGGAATATTTCGATGGCCTCCTCCGTGTGTTAGGGTTCCGAGGGGGTCAAGTACGCGAAGGGGGAACGGCTGAGGTGGGCCAGGGCCCCCAAACCACCTGGCGGCGCGGCGGGGGCCCCGCGCCAGCTGGTGAGGAGGGCCCACCTGGCCCTTCTCAGCCTCCCCTTTTGGCCTCCTCCATCTCTGGTAAAATAGGACTTCCATATGTCTCCTTCGATTTATTGATCTTCAGAAATAGTGCATCTCGACGGTGCTTTTTCCAGCAGAATCCTGACTCCGGTGTCCAATTCTCCATTATTCATCAAACATGCAAAATAGGTAAAATAACATAAGTAACACTTCTAAATATGAAATATATCGATGAATAGCAGTAAATTATGATATAAAAAGTGATGCAAAATGGACG